>OZ038496.1:52431959-52434459 GCA_964036315.1 Acanthosepion esculentum
ATTATTATTATTATTATTATTATTATTATTATTATTATTATTATTGTTTTTGTTGTTGTTGTTGCGCCTTGGTTACTTTTTTTTCATATTTCTCGTATCTATTCCTTTCTTACTCTCAAAGAAGACGTTACAAATGAAACGGGAAATTAATGATTATTATTTCATGTTTTTTTTTTGTTTTTTTTTTGCCTAGGTTTCTTTCTTTTCTTCCACTGGGAAATCTCCATACATTTTCATCAAGTGAATAATCGCAAATTGCCTACTCGTTCAGTGAACTCGTAAGCAAGTCATAAATTGAATGTGTTATGAATTGATTGCGCCTAATATTTTAAAGAAGAAATTAAATACCTTCTAAATGCAACAGAACCCATTTTGTTCCATTTAATTAGTTCTATAGATAAATAGATAGATAGATAGATAGATAGATAGATAGATAGATAGATAGATAGATAGATAACGAACAGACTTCGACGCATAGATACATGCATACATACATACATATTAACGGAACGCGATAGATAGATGACTAACAGACATTATATAGATAGATAAATAGATAACGAACAGAGATAGATAGATACATACATACATTACATAGATATTAACGGAATGCGATGAATAGATAGATGACGAACAGACTTAAATAGATAGATAGATAGATAGATAGATAGATGGATTACAGACTTAGACAAAGATTAATACAAATAAAATTTGCCATTTAACTAAAAGATGTTACATACAGCGCCTCTCTCTCTCTCTCTCTCTCTCTCTCTCTCTCTATATATATATATATATATATATATATATATATATATATATATATATATACATATATACACTATAGTACATTTTTGGTGCTGTCACGTTCCTTTTAACCGTTACACATGAGTCCCAGTGGTTTGTTGCAAACTTTCAGCTCTCTATAAATTAGCCAACGGAATCATGAGAGCACATGGTTTTTAATGAGGACTTCAGATTTTAAATACTTAAACAGAAATCACAAAGTCACAAGGTGCCTCACACGTTTCACGTACGATTTAATTTTCAAGTCCTTTTTCACTGCTCTTTGGATTCTTATAGCTAAAACTCCTCTCTAACGTGCCAAGCGTCTCATGGATTGAGTTGGATCTTTTCTAATTGATCACTTTAGCTGTAAATTGAAATGATAATCACTCTTCCTGTTGTGGCCTACTGATCCAGTTTTCCTCCATACTTTTCCCACTTTTTAAAACTTATTCACCGTTCTCTTGATAGTTGCGGAATTGACTTCGAAGTTGGAAGCCAGAGTATGAATTTTGGTACCATTACTGAAGGTTTAAATGATATTTTTCCTCTCACCGTTGCTCAGTTTGGAAGAAAGTTGGTCTGAAACAAAACAATTTTAATCTGCTCTCTTTCTCGCTGAATTGCCCAAAGATTTTTTCAGTGATTCTGACGAAAAGATGGTGTCAAGATGGCGAAATGTCTTACCTGAATACCTGGTAAAAAGAAGCACAATTAGTTTAGAGGTTTTCTTTTAGATATTAAACATTTCGTGGGATGGATAATTATGCTGTTACATGATATGGATAAAATTGTCCATATCCGTTGGTGTAGTCCGGGCGAGTCCAATTAGCACAACATAGAATTTGAAATATTAAATATTAAATGTTGAAATTGACTCACAGGGAGTGCTCACTGTTTGTTTTCCTTGCGCAGAGCAATTTTTTTCTTACAATAGGAATTAAGATACCAGTCTGTTTCTACAAACCAACTATAAAACAGTTTGAAAAATCCTGTGAATTTAAAATTTTAAATTCATAGGTGAAAATGGTCATTAACTTAAGGTATCTTAATCCCAATTGTAAAGAAAATTTGCTCTGTTTAATGAAAATTAAACATTAAGCTCTCTTTTCTGAGTCAGCTTTAACATATTTCAAATTCTATTTTGTGTCAATTGGACTCGCTTGAATTATACCAACGGATTACTACCTAATTATATATATATATATATATATATATATATATATATATATACGGGGGGTGTAAAGAAATGAAATTGTTAGAAAGATTCTGTACAAAACTTGTATAGACTAAAATAAGAATTGGGAAAAAGCATTTAATATTTATATTTATTTATAATCTATATATTTTTACAGAGAAAAAATTAAAATTAAAACTTTATTACTTACAACTGGATTTTCATTGGGTTTTTTTCACTAGAAAAATTATTTTGGTTTTTTACTTTTTTTTACTTTAACCGGTTTCGCTTAGCTTTTCAAAACGTTTTTAACTGTTTCTATCTCCACGTGTTGACACTATTGTTTTGAACAAATGAAAAATAAAGGAAAAAAATCAAAAGGCGAAACTAGCTATATATGTCCTTTATGGTAAGGAAAATTTGGTAGAATCTATTTATGCAATGAATTAAGTATTGGCTTCATCTTGTTGATAACAAATGTTTCTTTATTAATCCGTCTTTGTTCAGTGGTTCTGCAGTCACACTGGCAGAATAGGAAGA
>OZ038496.1:52439459-52444459 GCA_964036315.1 Acanthosepion esculentum
TCGAAAGGTGAATTTACCAGACTTTGAATTATGGAACTTTGTGTCTTCCATATGTTTTTACTGAATATTCATGATCGTTCTCAAATTCAACAACTCAATGACATCCTTGCTCTTGTTTAGAAACACGGGCAACAAAATAATTCCTTAGATTTGCAATGATAATGTCCCTCAGAGAATTAAACGCGTCAGTTAAGAATACTTTTACCTCTTGTCTGTTTATTCATATATATATATATATATATATATATATATATATATATATATATATAATAATTCATCGAGACCATCAGCAGTGTGCATCCACTACCGAAATCGAACCTGGACCATTTCGATACAACGCAAACGTCATACCAACTGTACCACAAGAAGGTACAAACTCGATTTGACATGGCGACGCTACTCACTCAGTTCCTCAGTGATACTCATCCACGTATGCGGATAAACTCGGACCAGTGCCTCAAGGGGCACGTCTTTTTTTTATCCTTAGCCGCTCCGCACGAGCATTAGCTGGGTCAAGCAAGGATATACAAGTGAATAAATTTGGGGTGAGGGGGATTTAGAGTAATCATATATTGTAATTCATCGAGCCCAGAATAATCTTCAACTGAATGCAGAATGTGTATTTGGGCAGCAAACCTTCTTTTATACAAGTTTCATTAAAGACAACTGACATGGTACTGCGATGAAGCTTTTTATTTCATTTTTCTTGCGTTCATATAAGTGACTTATTTTCTGGGCATAAAATGTGTAAGAAATGTCCAAATGTTTTATATTTCCGAGCGCTTTCGGCTGTTCTATTCAGCATTATCACGTATGCACTTTTAAAAATTTTTTTTAACTGAATATGCAAATTTTTATATGTTTCTAGAGTGATGGGAATGTTGTTTTTTTTTTAATTTCCAGACACGGTCAGCACGTTGTGGCCGTGTTCATAGTTGATGTTATTGTGTGATGCTTTTTGCTATTTTTATTAGTAGTACTTCCATTATCTTTAGTTTCTTTTTGACATGTGAATGAAGCTGTTATACTTGTATTTTCTACAAGTATGTTGCGGATCAATTTTGGTAGGTTTCCGTGTGTGATTAAATGAGTCCTAATTGAGCTATGATCAGATAGACATGTAGTGGTATGTCCAATATACCTATTTATGAATGTGGTTTGATAAGGAACACAGTTCCTTAAAGGATAGGTGAATTCAGAAATGATATTGATTCTCTGTAATTTGGAACTTTCAGGTGAGTTGTTATTGTTGTTGACAAAAGTTTAGCAGCTTTAAATTTTTTTATAGTAGATAATTTAATTTTTGTTCTGGTCGACTGGGGTTACGTATAATTTTATAATTTTACTAAGGGAAAATTTAACATGAATTTGATTTTTATAGAAAATATTATGTTATGGTTACTGAATAGAATAATTAAACGAAGGTTGGTAATGAACGATAATACTTAGGACACGAACAACACATATAAGATTCGCTAGCGGCATGTAGTAGAAGTAGTCAACTGCTACAAGTGAGTCTAGTGAATTCCACAATGAATCTTCAACTGCAGGATATCTACCAACCACCTCACGCAGTCATAGGTGGCGCAAGGCCGAATTTAATGTGGGGTATCCGAGCCCGTAGGCTCGGCCAGAAATTCCCCGGAGACCCAGTATAAAACGGGATCGGCTACCTGTTTTCCCAGACTAGACTCTGCCCTTCGACACAGCCTCCTCTAGGGATCCTCTATGCCCGGAGGCAGATGGTTTAACCAGCACAGCTGCAGACGAATCACCAACTGCAGGATATCTATCAACCGTCCCACGCAGTGATATGTGGCACTTTAATGTAGGGTATCCGAGCCCAGAGGCTCGGTCAAAAGTTCCCCGTGGACCCCGTATAAAACAGATTCGGGTAGCTGTTTCCCGAGACGAGACGCTGCCCTTCGACATAGCCTCGTCTAGGGATCCTTTGACCAGCACAGATGGAGAGGAATCCTGGACTGCAGACCAACGTACAGTATTTACTAATGTATATGAATGGGGACAAACCCATTATCGTTCGTAGGTTTTCTACAACAATTTTTATCTGTATGTTCAGTGTGGAACATGTAGATAAGTACAGAACTAGTAAGTACACCCTTGTGCAAATTAATTGAAACAACCACTTTAGATTCCCTTCTTTCACCATTAGGTCATACTGGAGTGGCAAAGTGTAATCGATTTCTATTTTCATCTCAGATTAGGTCATTTTGCAGTGTTGTGCAGTAATATGAATCTATTTTTGATCATGAAATTTCTTTGGCCTTGAAAAATATTGCGTCGTTCGTGATTGCATCAAATTTTCTACACGCCAAGACACTATTGTCTCGACTCTCAATTAGTTGTCCTACAGCCATTGTCTGCGATGGACGTTACTTCAAGGAAGGGTATGAAACTTGTAACGCTGCATGAACACAATGGCAAGCCTTACCAGTGAGCAAATCAAAGTACTATCGACTGGCTTGGAAAGTATCCCGATTAAAATCTAATCGAGAATCCGTAGTCAATCTGCAAAGAAAGAATTCATGGAATGGACATACGAAATACTAAAATGTGCATCTTTCATTGGACAAAACCGAAAACAAATTAAATAATAACGGACTTATTCATTTTATTTCAATGAATTTGCATAAAGATGTATATACCACTATCAATCGATCGCAAATCAAGAATAAATATATAGATCAGGTCTCCCTCCTAGATTAAATATTATTTACACTAGAAATTGAACTGCGAGCCCAAGAAGAAACATGATTTTGAACGTTGATTCGGCTGTCTCTTCTGAATTAGTGCAACATAATACTCTCAAAAACATTCCTTCTTATTTGACCCTAAGGCGTAGATCGCCGAACATTAAAGATTTTTTTTTATATATATATGCAATTTTAGACTATGACGAGTCTGGGGTTGCTTAATTTTTGCAGAAGAATTAATGTAGCCACTCCTCACTTAATAACCGTATTCCGTTCCAACGACACGATCCCTAAACGAACTGATCGCTCGGTGAGTTGTACATGACTGCTACATGACTACTACTTAAGTTCTACTGCACGTGTGTTGTGCTAATCATAATGTCAGTTCGTTTAGGGATCATGTAGTTTGAACGGAATACAGACATTAAGTCAGGAGAGGCTGAAGATATGGTCAACCAGGGAGGTATTCATTCTATTCTGCCAACAAGACTGATATATATATATATATATATATATATATATATATATATATATATATATATATATATATATATATATATAAATTGGGCTTTTTGGCAACAGTCCCTCTTTTATACAAGTTTCATTAAAGATGACTGACAAGGTACTGCGATTAAGCATTTTATTCAATTTTTATTGTGATTTCTGTACGTAAAGTGTGTTTGGTTCGACGTGGTGGATTCGCTAGCAAGCTTGTCTCGCTAGAACAGCTACGACTAAGTAGTGACTTCGATACTCACTGGGTGCCACATGCTTTCGGCGTTGTGGTATATCTAGCTATGCTTACAAAATCACCATGGGCACCACGATATGGTGTAATGTTTAGCAAGCTTGTCGCGCTAGGACAATTGAGACTGAACCGTGAGTTCGATCCTTACTAGATTTCTATTATTTTCGGACTTGTACTACATCTAAATTACGCTTAGAAAATCACCATAAAGTGCGTTTAATTTTCGTAAGTCGTCTTTAATGAAACTTACACACACACACACACACACACATATATATATATATATATATATATATATATATATATATATATATATATATATATATATATATATATATATATATGTATAAATATATATATATACAGTTCAGGTAATAAATACGTTGGTATATAATCCAAGTGGATCCTAATAATATAAAATATTAAAACTAATCCACACAAAGACCTCAATGTAATTATTATAACAGAGCACATATATTGCCCGAAATAGAAGGTACAATCAGGCTTCGATATGGGTAGGCTCTGTATCAATTTTTCAGCTGCAGTCTTTGTTATATATTAAATTTTAAATCTCTTGTTCTGACACTGAATACAGTCCACCGTCTCAGTTGAATAAGACTGACGTACTCAGCGTCACCTGAAATAGACTATACTCATAATAATATAATTTTGAATTTCTCTGTTGTGTAATATATATATATATATATATATATATATATGTGTGTGTGTGTGTGTGTGTGTGTGTGTGTGTGTGTAAAAAGACAAAATAAAAGAAGAAAGAAAGAAGAGAGGAAAAGTGTAAGAAAATATAAAAGACATCAGTTACATATCTAGAAAAAGCTGCAATAAATTACAGATAGATAGATAAAGATTAAAAACATACCATATATATATGGTATGTTTTTTATATTGGTATATGTTATATATATATATATATATATATATATATATATGAAGAAATATAGTCTTAAAGTGTGCTATATTTATGGGATAAAGTGCTCAATATCAGAGATAGAGCGTGTGTAAATATAAAAGTGAACATAGGAGTCAACACTTAGAGGCGACAGTCTGTTTCATGCTAGATGCAATCATCGGGCCATGGTGTATATATATATATATATATATATATATATATATATATATATATATATATATATATATGTACGTATGTATAACGAGAGACAGTGAGAAAATACATACCAGATAACCAGATAGAAAGAGTGAGCAGACGAAGAGTTATCTATGATTCAACTTAGAATTTAACAGATGTAAATAAGATAAAATGTAATGATCATATTTATTCTGTTTTTAAGGTATGTTTACATATATTTTGTATCTTTCATTTTTATCTTTTCTCCGAATGCGCTGTCAGCGTCGCAGATCATTCTTTGTCGAAATACAGTAAGGTGTAATTTGAGATTATGCTCGATCCATCATCAGCAACACAGATGACCCTTACCGTGGTTCCACGGCTCAAAGATACGTCAACTCGGCTGAAAGCTCTCAGAAGCGACGACGCGAATACTTTCCCTTCTTTC
>OZ038496.1:52449459-52469459 GCA_964036315.1 Acanthosepion esculentum
GAGTGCCGCTAACCTAATGCTATTCGTTTTCCTGACCTTGTATCGATATGCTCCGAGCATTCGCAACAATTTTCACCATTGAACGCTCTTATTTCTACCGTTGAAAACTTAAATTATATTGCCCACCGAATCTGCTATCTATCTATCTATCTATTGTACGCATTTTAATCTATCTATCCTTTTTCATTATCTATCTTTCTATCTAAACTTATTCAATATCTATCTATCTGCCGTCTGTTCACTTAATACGAAGCAGATGAATAAATTAATCTATGCTTGTTCATTCTCTCTCTCTCTCTCTCTCTCTCTCTCTATATATATATATATATATATATATATATATATATATATATATATATATATATATGATGGACACTCCCGTCGAACTCGACGTATGAGGGCCAGACAGATCAGTTCCCAGAAACTAAAAGTCCGACAACCACACAGGATTTGATTATAGTGGTGAAGGCTTTGTGCAGGGCCATCCACACTTTTTGGAGGGACGAATACAGGGACCTGGTGCAACGAATGCCACAAGGTCTCCAAACGACCCTCCGCAGGTTTTGAATTCAGTTGTCCTTCTCCTAGACCAGTTGCCGTCCAAGGCTATAGAACCCAGTCTGTCCTGCTATTTACCCATAGTTGGAGGGAGAAGAAGAGGATTCACACCTTTCCCAAGTGAATGTAATGGATTCGACTCGAATTCGAACTCTGCTCTCCGATTCCTCAATCCAAGCCGTTATCCATTACTCCACCGTGCCTCCTATTTTTATATATATATATGTATGTGTGTGTGTGTGTGTGTGTGTGTGTGTGTGTGTCTGCTGTCTGTTCATTTCATACCAAGCAAATGTCAGACGAATGAATAAATCTATCTATCTGCTGCCTCTCCACTTAACAGCAAGCAGATATCAGATGAATGAATCTATCTATTTATGCCTGTTCGTTATCTATCTATTATGTAATCTAAATCTAATATAATATAATCTCAGTATGAAAGTATATTAGTATAATCATATATCACTTGGTGTTCTATCAATTAATTTCTTCCTGTCTATTCAATAGGATTATAAATGCTATTATTTTCACTATTTACCGTGTTCGGACTGTTGCTCTCGTCTTTGTTGCCATATTCACAACGTTTCACCCGTTGTACGCGTCGGCCTTCTTCCAGTGATTGGAACAACGAACCGCTAAGAGTAATAATTTTTAAATGACTATCCACTGCATATCCACTTTTATCTCTTTGTCTTCAAGGAGGATTTAGGGCTTTTAAAATCATCACTCGATTATAGAAATTTACAAAGCGTAGCGAATCTTGTTAAGATCGAACTCACTACTCAGTCATAACTTGACTTAGCGAGGCAAACAATATAACCATTACACCACGTCGAAGTTCCCAGCGGCCTATTTAAATACGTATGTAAACGAGTATAGGATAATACGTCAGTCTGTCTTCTATTTATCTCTCTGTCTCAATATATATATATATATGCATAAAACATTTTGTGTTCATTAAAAAGGTTATTCATACGTAAGAAAAGTAGTATACAAATATGTATATATGTCAATTTATCTACCTATATGTATATATATATATATATATATATGTGTGTGTGTGTGTGTGTGTGTGTATGTATGTGTGTGTGCATTGATATAATAGGAAAGAACTACTAGATTGACTATCCGAAGTTCTTTAGTATTTTTTTATTTAAAAAAACAGTGCTCGATACATAAGTAGTACTTACATATATATATATATATATATGTATATATGTATATATATATATATATATATATATGTTTTTTGTATATTTATATATCTAAAACTAACTAATATATATATATGTATCAGTTTCTTCGTTATCTATCCATCGTTCGATCTATGTTCGTATCTGTCTTTCCAATCTGAGGAAAATTTATTGATTTTCTATCAATAAATTCATTAAGCCATTCTATTTTATTTCTTATCATTCAATATCAGTCTAACGTATGTACATATCCAACATTCATAGTACAATTTTAATTTATTATCTATCAATTAAATTGACGTCCTTTTCTATAGAATCATCCGTCCTTATCGACATTTCTCGGTCAATGTCAATCAATCGATCTTAAAAAAATATTTATCTACCTTAATTTCTTGATTATATATTCATCAGTTTATTAATACTTTTGTCCGATTAATACGTTCGTATATTTGTATGCCATCTTGAATCTCTATCTATCTATCTATCTATCTATTTTTCTATCACATTCTGTCCATATCTAACTAGCTGGCGTACGAGCTATCACCCTTAATATATATGTCCATCTCTTGCCCTCTCTCTCTCTTCTTCTCTTTCTCTCACTCTCTCTCTCTCTCTCTCTATATATATATATATATATATATATATATATATATATATATATGTGTGTGTGTGTGTGTGTGTGTGTGTGTAAAATCCGGTGTTCTTATAGATATTTTTATTTTTACACAATAGTGCTCAATGTAAATTTACAGAGCATTAATATTATAAATTAATTGATTTAAAATATGGGTTTTTTCGCTACACAGTGATAACCATGTTTCAAAAATGGAAGCTAAAGCCTTTGAATTAAATTTTGTTATTAAACCAAAGACATTAGTTCCATTTCCTCGTCAAGCGAATTTTATATCACCCAGTCAATTATATATCCATCTCTATTGACCATCTATCAATCTATATCTTACAATATTTCATTTTTTTCTGATACTTACATCTTTATCTGAGCGTACCTACATATCTCATTCTGAATAGCTCTCATCAATTATTCTTCAATCTAATGGTGCTATTTCTGAATTCTTAATAATGTTTACGCTGCTTTTTTATTTAGCAAAGTGCAGAAAGGTGCTGGTAAGTCAATATATACATGTCTACAGAAACACTTTCCCCAGAATCTATAGAATTTTTACATATACCGAGTGTAAAGGCAAAATTGTCCAATTGTTAGATTAAGTTCTGAACCGTTGTATCTTAGAAATGATTAAAGATAACTTACTGGAATTCTTTGAAATTTTTATAACTTTATTGAACTCTACTTTGAGTAATAAGAATGTATAATTACTCTCTAAGCTTAACAGAAGAATCGTGATGAAGTCGATCATAAACGAAAATGACATGTTCATCATTAATTAATCGTAGCTAAGGATCAGAAGCCCATGAAATATTGAAATAAAGTTCAAATATATATTTATTATATCAGGGTCATTTTCAAAGTTATTCAAGATGATCTTCTCCCTCTCTAACATTCTAACTTTCTGTCCCGGAATAAAAAGGTGCCTCACACGTTTCACCTACGATTTCATTTTCAACTCTTTTCACTGCTCTTTGGAGTGTCATAGCTGAAACTCCTCTCTCACGTGAAAACGTCTTATGGATTGAGTTGGATCTTTTCTAATTGATCTCGTTAGCTCTGGGTTGAAATGATGATCCCTCTTCCTGTTGTGGCCTACTGATCCAGTTTTCCTCCATACTTTTCCCTCTTTTTAAAACTTATTCACCGTTCTCTTGCTAGTTGCGGAATTGACTTCGAAGTTGGAAGCCAGAGTATGAATTTTTGGTACCATTACTGAAGGTTTAAATGATATTTTTCCTCTCACCGTTGCTCAGTTTGGAAGAAAGTTGGTCTGAAACAAAACAATTTTAATCTGCTCTCTTTCTCGCTGAATTGCCCAAAGATTTTTTTCAGTGATTCTGACGAAAAGATGGTGTCAAGATGGCTAAATGTCTTACCTGAATACCTGGTAAAAAGCAGCACAATTAGTTTAGAGGTTTTTCTTTTAGATATTAAACATTTCGTGGGATGGATAATTATGCTGTTACATGATATGGATATTGTGACCGCCTGATCCAGTTTTCTTCTCTGCCGTTCCCTCTTTTTAAAAATTTATTCACCGTCCTCTTGATGGTTCTTGAATTAACTTTGAAGATGGAAACCAGAGTATGAATGTTGTTACCATTATTGAAGACAGGAATAATCTTTTTCCTCTCACCATTGCTCATTTGGAAAGCCAGTGGGTCTGACACAAAACCGATTTTAACCTGTTCTATTTCTAAATGAATAACAAAAGGTTATTTCAGTGATTCTTACGGAAAATGGTGTCAAGATAGCTAAACGTGTTATCTGAAAATCTGAAAAAAGAAGCTGAATTGTTTAGTGTTTTTTTTTTTTAGATATTAAACATTTAGTGGGATGTACAATTATGTTGTTACACGATTCGGACAATTTTGCTGTTACACCCTGTATATAAAACACAATTGAACGTAATCGTCAAATTGAATAAGAGAACATTTTTGGCTACCTTCCATCACTGACGTATAAATTTTGTTGGCCGAAGACCTGTCAAATCCTCTCCTAAGGCAGTAGGCAATAATTCTGATAATCGCTAAGATCACTTTAACAGATTAAACCATGTCGTATTTCTGATTCAAGGCGATTCATTATGAAATGAAGTAAACGTGCGTTTAATTATTTAATATTGCCAACCAATCTGGGTATTCGTCTGTTATAAGTTGTTCGACATAATGTAACGAATTCACGTCGATTTACGATCTGGTGCTATAAAATGGATAAAGGTTTGTGTAGTTTATCCTGTCATTTGTATTATAAATCTGGACTATCGACTATCGTACGTAAGTATTCAGATGATCCGTTTTATATGAAGCTTGCTTCTGTGCAATAAAAACTGAAAAATGGGCAAGATTCCATTTTTTTGAACAAGTTAAAATTAGGATACAATGCAGCAGAAACATCATCAATCTGGCATCTGAGGGGAAGAACTGCTAAACTGCAAGCAAGAAATGATGGTTACAGATATTTTGGTCTGGATAATGTACTCTCTCTCTCTCTCACTCTCTCTCTCTCTCTCACACTCTCTCTCTCTCTCTCAATATATATATATATATATATATATATATATATATATATATATATATATATATATATATAGTGATATTATTTGGTAATCTGTATTTGGATATAAATCCAAAGAGAGCTCAACGTAAACACAGAACAAATGATAATTATTATTAAAATGAAGACTTTAACAGATATCAGTTCCAACTCATCAGACCACATATTCAAATATTTAAATATGCGGTCTGATGAGTTGGAACTGTTATCGGTTCTAACGAAATAAAATATCACAATGATCTCTTAAAGTCTTCGTTTTTATCATAATTATATATATACATATATTTGTGTGTGTGTGTGTGTGTGTGTGTGTGTGTGTGTATACATTTAGGCAGCATATCTTCATTCAAGACTGTTTCATTAATTAAAAAATTCGATGTCTTCTTTGATGAATTTCAACATAAAATCAAGAAGATAATTAGAGAACTAGAAAGGATTATTATAAAAATAAATAGACATAGTATGCCTATATTATTTAATGAAACATGCTTGAATATATATATATATATATATATATATATATATATATATATATATATATATATATATGATGAATACAAAATCCTTAAATATCCATTTGGTAGGTGATAGTTTATTTCGTGTACACAGACGTCCATTTATTCAGATCAAAATTTTACAAAATAAGATTTATTTTGTACAATTTTGGTCTGAAGAGATGGTCGTTTGAGTCCACGAAATAAACTATCACCTACCAAATGGATTTTTAAGGATTATTTATTCATTATTATATTGCTCTATTCTTACATTGAGATCTCTTTGGATTTATATCCTCCTTGAAATTATCCATACTAACCATCAAGTGATATATATATATATATATATATATATATATATATATATATATATATATATATATATATATATATATATATAATGGATTCTCCCGTTGGTTTCGATGTATGAGGATCTGGCAGCTTAATTGATTCAGTTATGAAATTTTGTGCGATAATCTTCAGTGGCACTTAAGACCCGCTAGTGATTTAAAAAGGAGGCCGCATATGGAGCAAGAGTGAGGATAGTGAGATGAGATCACTGTTAGATTGGCTGACCTTTTAAATCTTGCTCTCGCTTCTTGAAGATGATTCATACAAGCAGATTGAAAACTGCTGAGTCCACTAAAATACGTTGATCTCCATTCTACCAATTCCAAGGCTAATTGCTCAAGGGTGTTATGTGGTATATTGACAGCTGACAAGTTGTTTTTCAGCTTGTCTTTGTACCTTAGCCATGGTCGTCCTATATTCCTGTGGCCCTGATCTAACTGGCTGTACATTAGGATCTTGGGTATCCTGTCATCAGACATTCTCAAGACATGACCAGTTCACCGTACCTCAGACTGTATGACAAAAGTCTCGATTCCTCCAATATTACACCTGTTAAACAGGTCTACGTTAGATGTCCTATCTTGAAGTATAACTCCATAGATTGCACGCAGACAGCTTTTATGGAAAACATCCTGCTGGCGTATATGGTACCTGTATGGAGTCTACAACTCTGAGCCATACAAAACGATGGCAAGTACAACAGCTCTGTAAATATATATATATATATATATATATATATATATATATATATATATATATAAGGTGGTGGACGCTCCCGTCGTATTCGATGTATGAGGGTCAAACAGCTCAGTTCCTAGGAACCGACAGCCCAGACACTTGCACAAAGGATTTGATTATACCAGTGAAGACTTTGTGCAGAACTAATCACACTTTACATATATATATATATATATATATATATATATATATATATATATATATATATATATATATATATATGGAGTAATTGAATGACAAAATGGGAAAAATTAAGTGTAATGCGTTTTGTCCTTTAAAAAGAAGGTTTGCATCAGATTAAATAATTTTCTCAGTCATGGAATTACATATATATATATATATATATATATATATATATATATATATATTATTTCACTTAATATTTCTTCCATTAGATCAGTGATTCTCAACCATTCTGTCACAGCACATTAGTGCGCTGCACAATCCTCTTAAATGTGCTAAGAAATTGTTGTGGGGCTCTCCCCTATTTTTGCACAAGATGGACTCGTCTAAAGTATACTTATTCTGACACAGTGGAGATACGTGGAGTACACAGGGTGTTCACAAAGAGACAAGGTTGAGATACGTTGAGATAGGGTGAGAGACCCGGAGACACACACAGGGTGTTCACCGAGAGTTATACGCCAGTCAGAGAGTGAGAGAGAGATAATTACGGCTTCACTTACAGAGACATTTACATATACTTTCTACTAACCCGTATTCGTGGACTACTAATCTTCATTCTAAGTTTGTATTCTTACGTTCAATACACTTATTTTTCTATCTCAATTACTGGCGTTGTTTATTTATTTGTGCAGGATTCCATCCCCGGAATCCACAACATAAATATTTTCATGGCATACATATGTGTGTGCGTGTGTGTGCGTGTGTGTGTGTTTGTGTGTGTGTGTGTGTGTGTGTTTAGTGGGAAGATGAAATTCTAAAGATGTAGGGACAAACATTTATGCTTTAAATTTAGTATGCATTCTTACTGGACCCGGATCCTTCCGATAAAATGTAGACGTCTCTTCCTTAGTAGCCGATACTTTTTGTAACCATTCAGTGTAAGGTTATAATTTCCCTACGATTATTAACGTCTAAACAAATGTCAATGAGGAAATAATGAACACGCCATTCCCTGCTTTCTATGCATGTGCTAAATGGATATGAAACATAACAATTATGAGCAGGAAAAATAGAAACTACAAACTGAGTTTGAATTTTGGCCGAGGCTGCGCATATTCCCGTAATATTAATATTATTGATAAAGGCATGAACCCACTATCCCTGCTTTATATACATATAATAAATGGAGACGAAATGAAGCATAACAGTTAGTAGCATGAAATATCGAATTAGCAAACACTGAATTTTGACTGAGGCTGCTCATGTTCAGTTAGCACTAATATATTTGAGAAAGCATGAATCTCTTTTTCCCTGAATTCTGGCTCATCAGTAGATAACCCTTTAAACATTTCGTCACTTGGTGGACCCTTTAATAGCTATTTGACATAAGACAATTTTCTATTTTTCACTCATAAAAATTTTGAGGTTTTAATAATCAAAGAAATATTATATAATTAAGTTTTATTTTTATATGAAAACTAATTTAACGCAAATAAATTATTCTACAATTATAATAATAATAGTAATAATAATAATAATTATAGCTATAATAATTTTTATTGACCAATATCATGTATTATAATATTACAATGTTTCTTCCATGGTCAAGCCTATGGGGAGCAGAGCTCTTCAAGCAAATGAATTCACTACAACATTTATTTATGCACACTGGTTAAAAATTTTAATAAACCAATTTAAGTGTGTTATTAGAAAAAAAAAGAAAGGCATATTTATTCAATGAGATCCCTGTGGTTGATGCTGCTCAGCGTGTTTCTTTATATCTGATTTCATTGATGTTAATGATAGTCGAAGATCACCTCTTTTCCCAATGTCAAGTCTATGGCGAACCTTTGATAACAGTTGAGAAACATGACTAAATCACAATTCAACAATATGGTCTTTGGAGTGATCACTAGTCATGGCGACGTTACGCGTCCATTCATTTTCTCACAGGGCCTCAGACCCAACTCGGAGGCCTACACCAAGTGCCTTGAGGAAGAAGTACTGCCATGGTCGAGCGGGTGGCTGTTGGAAGATCCTATGTCTGGCATGACTGTCAAACTATTTCTGCGACCACATCACACCTTACATATGGCCACTAAACTCCCCAAACTGCAACCCCCTTGATTATTATGTGTAAGGTACAGTTGAGCGAGAGGTCAACAAAACTACCTGTAAAACCAAAGATGAACTGAAGGCAAGGATTATGGCAGCATTTAAGAAGACCATCCAGAAGAGTTGCAGGAGATTCCGAGGCCGTAGTTGAAGCCAATGGCGATTTTATTTATTAAATTTACTCTTTAGTATTTCAAGATAATTTTGTGCATATGTTGCCAAATATATCTGTTAAAACGAGATGTCAGTGTTATTTTCATTTTTGCGTCATTTAGACAACAATATATGTATGTATGTCTACTATAGTCTATGTATTTTTGAATTGGACATAGTCCGACAATTTATTTAAAAACATTTATAATATGTTTAACGTTCTTTTTATAGATACAGTGTTAATACTGTTTATTATAAAACAGAGCATTTGCTTAAATACTTGTATCTATAAAAAGAACGTTAAACATATTATATATAGTCTATGTGTATCTATCGATCTGTCTACTGTCTATGATCATCTCTACTGGATTCTATTTCTCTGTCTCTCTGTCTCTCTCTCTCTCTGTCAATGTATATCTCTTTCTGTCCGTCTCTCTCTCTCTTTCTCTCTCTCTCTCTCTCTCTGCAAGATTCTATCCGTGTCTATCGCCTATAGCCCGTCTGTCTACTAGAATCTATCTGTTTCTACCTGTCTGCTAAAGTCTGTCCGTGTTCTCGCTGTTTCCTACATTCTATCCGTGCCTATCTCTCTACTATAGTCTATGTGTCTGTCTGCCCACTCTCGTCTGAGTGTCTATCTGCATACTATAGTCTGTCTGTCTACTAAAGTCTATCTGTCAGTCTACCAAAATCTGCTTGTGTCTCTCTGTTTACTAAAGTCTGTCTGCCAAATTAGAGTCTATAGGTTTCTAGCTGTCTACTAGGATCTATAGTGTCTTTCTGTCTACTATAGTTTATATCTATGTCTACTAAAGTGTATTTGTTCACTAGAGTTTATTCGTGCCTATCTGTCTACTAAGGTCTGTCCGTGTCTCTCGGACTACTAAAGTCCGTTTATCAACTAAAATCTATTAATCGTGTCTATCTCTCTACTATACTCTTTCCGTCTGTCTCTCTCTACTTGTCTCTATCCATATTTATCCGTCTACTCGAGACTGTCCGTTGTTCTATATAACTGTCTGACTAACAAACTCACTTTTGTGTCCTATTAGTTAAGTATCCATGCACGGAAACATCTGAATATCAGTTTGTTTATTCTTCAATTACTGCTTCTATTGCTTTTCTCTTTAGCAATTTCCATAAATTATACTGACTGCACTTACAAGTCATGTTCTTAATAACTCCACCAATACGATTATTGTTGTAGATATTCGTAATATCAGAAGTAGTATCGATCGATTGATTGATTAATTTCTTATTTGTACTTATTGATTTTTGTGGCAGCGAAGAGTTATTTTTTTTTTAAATGTTATTTTTATCTTACTTTTTGCGTACCCCTGTTGTGTCAGCTGATCCAAACAACAATCGACTGCAAGAACAGGGCGACCATTACGTTGCTGGATATTTCATTCTCTTTAACCTTTACCTACAGGTTTGAGGGAAAAAAATCAATAATAATATTTTCTTTTCGCAATAAAGTTTCGGTGATAGAAGGTGGGAAATGATATAGGAGGGAAAGAAAAGTAGAAAGAAGAAAAAAGAATGTAAGACTGGGAGGAAACAAAACGTACACGACACGCAGGAAATCAAAGATTTATATATCTGAAAACAACATACGTATTGAAGTAAAAATGTAAACCAATCGGAATTAATGTAAAGATAAGAAGCCAAGTTTTTTTTTTGTTTTTTTTTTAATAGTTGCTTAAAAATAAAACAATACTACGACGATAGTGGGTATTTCGTTAGATTTAAATCCGGGATACTCAAAAGATATTTTAGAACAATCTTTACTGTCGACCGTCAAGTTGTTTATTTTACGAAATGTGGCTTTTCTCACCATTTTGGGATAGCTTTGTACAACAACAAAAAAAGAAAAGAATAAAGACCGTTCATTTGCTAAAAAACATGTCCAGGTTGATGCCCAGTACAGAAATATTTGACGATATTAGGTCTGCTATTATTTTTCAGAAGCCGGGGTCACATTATAAATGAACTATATGAGTAGGGCTCAAATACAGATCAAATATCGATCGGAATCCGACAGAATAATAAGGTACAAATAGGAAAACGTTTATCAGTGTAATATGTTTCACTTTTATTAAACCTTCACCATTCTCTGGTGAAGCATTAATAAAAGTGAAACATGTTAGATTGATAAACGTTTCCTTTTTGTTCTTAATCTTATAACACGCGATACATGAAAAAAAATCTGGCTTTTGGCCAAAAGCTCAAAAGTCGTACTCTACATGAAACCGGCTTATTTTCATTTTGCTGTTTCTGTTTAGGCAATTAAGAAGACGGTTATTGGGTTACTACCCAATATATATATATATATATATATATATATATATATATATATATATATATATATATATATATATATATACACACATACACACACACACATATATATATATATAGAGAGAGAGAGAGAGAGCGAGAGAGAAAAAGCGAGAGAGAAAGACTGTTAATGGGTTACTACGCAATATATACATATATATACATATATGTATGTATGTATGTATATATATATATATATTGAGATAGAGAGAGACTGTTAATGGGTTACTACCCAATATACTACTGCTCCAAGCGTTATTTTGGGATTCCAGTTCCCTGTCAACCATTAACCCAAATTTTTATTATTATTGGTTTGTCAAGTTTAACTATAGAGGTAATACCTTTTTTATCCCATTTTTGACCGGCGCTATTTACTCCATGCCCTATACTGACAGTCGGAGTAAACAGAGAAAATACATACTAGTCCAAAATGAAGAATCTTCGTCATATCATCGAATTTCCAAGATATTTTATAAAGTGTACAGGGGAAGATAGACTCATGCCTTTCTATCACCATCATCATGTCTCATGACTAGGTATGGTTATATATATATATATATATATATATATATATATGTGTGTGTGTGTGTGTGTGTGTGTGTGTGTGTGTGTGTGTGTGTGTGTGTGTGTGTGTGTGTGTCTGTGTGTGTGTGTGCGTGTGGGTGTGTGTGTTTTGCCATTATATCTGTGTCGCCTACAATTAATAGACCAACAGATTATTTCATTATATATTCATTTCTTATTAAATTAGTTCTAAACCAATGTGATATAATTAAACAATTAAATAATTAAATACCTGAATCAAATTACCGTATTTGATGGCATATAAGACGCACGGGTGTATAAGACGCACCCCAATTTCAGCAGGGCAAATCAAGAAAAAATTATTAATTAGTAAAATTAGTAAACCTACATATGGAATATAAGGCACAGGAGAATTTTAAAAGATATTTTTATTAAAAAGAAAAAAAAAAGAAAAAAAAGCCTTATACGCCGTCAAACGCGGTAGTTAAAATTTCACTTCTTTAACGACCCTCTTAGAGCAATTTGTCGACTTTTAGCAATAATGGTCTAAACTGAAGAATAAAGCTCATCTTAACATTTGGCATAGACGTAACGAAAGAATTGCGACTGGCTTTCAAAGTTGTATTTCTGGATTGTTTGTTTTTTGTTTAGCGGCATATCAACACCTCTATCGGTTATTTAATGCCAAAATCTAAATATAAAAATTCAAACTTTATATAGAATGAGATTATTGCATGATTAAATTATAATTTATATTTTGTAAAATTGTAAAATTAAAATTATTAAAAATGTATTTTTTACCAAATAATTATTAAAAATATATTTTTTACCAAATAATCTTAAAAACACAAAAGTGAATTGAAAATTGTTTCCCCTCACAAGAAATGAGATCAATGATAGAAAATTGTCTCTTTTTCTGTTTTTTTTTTTAATGTATGCAATGTCTTCAATTTTACTATAAAATGTAATGATTGTTATTTTGCTATAAAAATATATTGCTGGTCATTTTGCGATGAAAATGTATTGTTGGTCATGTTATTATAAATTGTATTGTTGGCAATTCTACTATAAACATGTATTGCTGGTCATTTTGCTATAAAAATGTATTTTCTGGTATTTTTTTTATAAAAATGTATTGCTGGTATTTTTAATATAAAAATGTATTGAGTTTTGATTTTTGTTTTGGGGTACACTATTTGCCTGGAACCTGGAAATATCACCGATTAAGAGGTGGTTCTACACTCCTCAACACTTCCAATCTCGAGATCAGATGTCTTGCCGCCGGATGTAGTTCATCGACTTACCCAGGACTATTGTGTTCATGGTAAAAAGACTTCAGAGAGAAAATGTCATCCCCTACAAGAACTCGTAAACGATTTTGAACTTTATCGGGGATGAAGTAGCTCCAGCTGACATAAGCCAGCAATCGTCCATTTTGATCAAATCTAATTCTGGAAAAGATAAAGAATGGTTGGAGGAGTCACATTTCGTGTGGCGATATAGCAAGCCTGCCCTTTTCCATTTCTAGTTTCTTTAGTAATGAACATATCTGAATTCCACTTGAGGGCTGAAGAAATCTTGAAATCCAATAGAAGTTCAAATTACGGAGCCTCATTGAGAGCGGAATCTTTCGTCGTAATTAGAGAAAACATCTGGAGTATTTGTTCATCTTAATTTCAATTGCTGTTCAGAGCAATAATCAGATCGTCATTCTACAATCGTTAGTAAATATCGAGAATAGGAAATAAAGAATAAACTCTCAAAATGTAGCGATAAATAATTCTTAGTAACCACTATCAAGGTTCACAATGGAAACCTCTTTTTGGTGCCACTGCCTCCGCTTGTATTGCGCTTCTATTGCTTTTGCGATGATCAGTGGCATTATGTATTAGCCTGCTCTTAGGTTTATTGTTGATAATTATGAGATCAGCGCACTTTCAATGCATTTTCTTCTTAGTGAATCCTTTTCACTGCAGTCAAAATTGTGATAGAGAGAATAACCGCGATCTTCTCGGAACGAGTTCATTTCAAATTCAATAGATATTAACAGTTTTAAAACAAACAAAAAAACACGCAGTTTTGTTCCTTCATTCCAAACGGAAGTCACGAACCTAACAAGCATAAACTAACGGCTTTAATAAAAAAAGGCAGTTTTGTCTTCCATTCTGATCTGAAGACGCCAACCTAAAACACTAATGTAAGAAGCGTTGTCATTAAAAAAAAAGAAGTTTTTTCTATTTTGTTTAATTTCCACAATTTTATTCGGATTGTATATCCCACTAGATAGATAGATAGATAGATAGATAGATAGATAGATAGATAGATAATGAATAAGCTGAGATACGGACTGGCTGAGATAAAGAGATGAACAATCTGAGACAGGCATATATATATATATACATATATATATATATATATATATATATATATATATATATATATATATATATAGAGAGAGAGAGAGAGAGAGAGAGAGATAGAGAGAGAGATAGAGAGAGAGAGAGATTTTTTAAGCCGAGAAAGAGATTTGTAACTTTCTTGAATGAATAAGCTGAGATAAGGACTGGCTGAGATAAATAGAGATGAACAATCTGAGACAGGCAGATATATATATATATATATATGTATATATATATATATATATATATATATAGAGAGAGAGAGAGAGAGAGACAGAGACAGAGACAGAGAGACAGAGAGAGAGAGATTAAGAGAGGGAGAGAGATTTTTTAAACCGAGAAAGAGATTTGGAACTTTCTTGTTTAATCTTTGTTTGCGTTCATGCTATGATCTTAGATAATTTTAATCGTGTCTCTTTTTTCATTCTTTCTTTCTTCATTTCAAATTGTTACCCTATTTTCTAAATTTTTCTTCTGACGCTCATTATACTAAGCATGCTTCATTTATCGCAAATGCTTTTGTCTCTTCTTCTATTTTTTTTTTTTTACTTAATGCCGGTTAATTTTTCGCCATCTTGACCGAATCCACGATCCCCTATCGCTGAGACACCGAAAGCAAATCCAGTGCAATCCTATTAAGAATAATGGGAGAATCTTCAACCAAAAGTGCTCATTAATAACGCTCTAAATAGAAGATGGAATCAATCAGCCTTATTAGATCAAGTACCAGGATTTTATGAGCATACTCTCCAATAGCAATGCATTAGAAATTGTTGGCCGAATGCAATTTGAAACAAAATTTCAAACTCCCGATCAAAACTCCCAATTTTGCACCCACCCACCAAATCTAGGAAAATAGTGTCAAAGAAAAATCAGAGAAAATATTTCTCTTCGTTCGTAGATTTCTGTTACAAATTGGGAGATTTTCAGTTCCTAAATAGAATTAGTTTGTACAAGGCCAAAGAGCCACTCGTGGTAGAGGGTTACTGAGTTAGAGGCAAAGTTTATCCGGTTAGCACATTATCAAACCGGACTCATAAATAATTACATCGGTTACACAATTACATGCTTATCCAGACGCCTCATGTTACAGCTTCCTTAGAACCCATTTAAACACACTCAAAAACTTACCAGACTCCATTAGAAACATACTAGTAGAAAACACAAATATAATAACTGCATCCACCTGTAAAAAAAAGATTTAAAATAATGGAAGCTTTAGTAATAAAAAAGAAAAACTCTTAACAATATTAACTACGAACAAGGCCACAATGTGCTAACCGTATTCGGAAATTAAAACATCCCTACAATACACTAAAACATAAACATAATGCACCCACTCATTTAAGCTGAAAAATCGAATCATCGTTGATAATGGCTAAAGGTATAGCCGAAAGCGCTCGGAACTATAAAACATTTGGGCAGTTTTTACACACTTTATCCAAAAAAGAAAGCACTTGTTCGAACACAAGAAAAATTAAATAAAAATCTTAACCGTAGTACCTTGTCTGTCGTTTTTAATGAAACATGCATAAACGAAGGCTTGCTGCCTAAATATACAACTATATATATATATATATATATATATATATATATATATATATATATGCCATTCGCAGACAGTACTGTTTCGCTGTATCAGCTGAAAATTCCATACGGATTACTATATTCTATCATTACGACATATATAATTGTCTGTCGTTTTTAATGAAACATGCATAAACGAAGGATTGCTGCCTAAATATACAACTATACATATATATATACATATATATATATACATATATATATATATATATATATATATATATATATATATATATATATATATATATATATATATATGCCATTCGCAGACAGTACTGTTTCGCTGTATCAGCTGAAAATTCCATACGGATTACCATATTCTATCATTACGACATATATATATATATATATATATATATATATATATATATATATATATATATATATATATATATAAAGACATTTTTATGTTTATACATTCTTTTTTATAATAAACAGTATTAAACAACATTTACCGGCCTGAATGTCCGAGAAATTTTCATAGAAAATTTTCGTCCTCCGACGGGAATCGAACTGTATCCTATGCGGAGCCGTCATATAGCCTGACGTGCCTTAACCGTTTCGGCCACAGAGGAGCGTTCGGTTAGCAAAGTCGATTTTAATGTCTTTAAACTTTAATCTTCCATGAATCTCTCACGTACATTCATATCTGCTCATGGCGTATCAAATGTAAACAAATGACGTCACACATTATGAAATGGACAAAGTCCGACAATTATTTTAAGACATTTTTCTGTTTATACATTCTTTTTATAGATACAAATATTTAAGTAAATGCTCTGTTTTATAATAAACAGTATTAAACAACATTTACCGGTCTGAGTGTTCGAGAAATTTTCATAGAAAACATTCAGGCCGGTACATGTTGTTTAATACCGTTTATATAATTATCTCATATCCTCCTAATAATTTCTACCATATATATTCACGTTTGATTTTTCATTCGTCTACCGACTATAATTCTGATCTATAGATTTATATTAAAATTTAGATTGCTTGGGATTGATTATAGACTAGTTTCCCATTGCTTTCTCCACGGTGATTGTACTGAGACATCACCTCTCGTTATTTGGCTGTTAACTCCTGAAGAGTTTTTCAACCGTTTGATAGGTGTCATTTTTTCGTCATACAGGGTTGCTAGACATCTTATTCTTTCCAAATAAATTGGAATGCGGAAGTCGGTTTAGTCGACGCTACCCGACGAAAGTGAGACAGATGCAACCGGCGAGTAGCCTACTTAACAAGTTTGTGTAAATGGATGGTAGAAAAAAGACTGGGGATCACGGTGTAAAGACAAACGTGATTAAGATCAACACAGAAAAGTCATTATGGGGAGCCATGATCGTTCACGTCCTGCAGGAACACGGCACATATAATAATAATAATAATTTGTTTTTTTGTTTTTTTGCAGTGGAAAGTGTCATGATACCATTTCTAACCTTAGGTCCCTGGGCGGGACCCGGAAAGAAATGTGTAAACGCCAGATATCAAAGAAAATAAAAAAAACAATAATAATAATAATAATTTGGTTTTTATATTTTGATTTTTATGTTAGTTTGAAAGTAATGTTGATTTTATCGCTCATCGGTGTACCTGTTTGGACAAAAACGATCGATTTCCTAACTACAGCCTTCACCGTTACCACTGACCCATACCATCTTCAAGCCATCTTCCTAATGGGAAGTCCACTGAATAACAATACACATGCTATGCCAATGGTGTGTAAATCGGCCTAGATGAATGAAGTAATGATCGATGACATGGTCACGCCGATTCAATGATGTCTAATCGATTATCAATGATCCATTAAGGCAAAATACATTTAGATCCTGAATCTGTTCAATAATTTAGTACTGAAGCAAAACTTCACTGCCTCCATCATTGAAATATTGGTTTTCGAATTAGTGTTTATATTTCGTTGTGTTGAAAAAAGGAATTGAAAGTTGTTAAGTGTCTGACATTGTTGCTATGTTTCAACGAACAATTGAAAGTACCGAAATGGCTTATTTATACGTAACTGTCTCATCTTCCAGAGTAAAGGAAATATTGAGAGATAAGAAAATTTCTTTTGAAACAAAGAAAAATTGCTAAACTGCTTCGTCACAGCCGTCCTCTCTAGCAATAAGCGTGCTGGATTTCTATGCGGTGTCCATCCTCTTATAAGGCCATGAATATTGGACAATCTTACGAAGGAAGAAGAAAAAACTAGAAGCAGTAGAAATTTGGTTATACAGAAGGATACTGAGAATTCTATGGACGGAGCGACAGATCTCAGCAGCAATAGAAAACTGTGTCCAAAGAGCGGTCATGAAACCCTTAAGTGCCCTTTAAATTCTGCTACCTTTCGCAATGGGTTGTCATGTGACCGTTAAGGAAACTGAAATTCTTATTGCTAAAGAGAGATAACTATCTTCTATGACTCTATACCTTCATTTATTTTATTTCCTCGGCTGCAGTATAATAATCTTTTTTATGTGCCGCGCTCTCTCGGGACATTGGCGATCATGGCTGAAATTCCCTGGACGAGGAAGGAGAGCTTGGAAAACTTAACCCCCACGGGGCATATCGAGGGCAAGAGAGATATATGAAAGCAGAGAGAAATTTCCCTGATGTGCTTGTGTGAATAGATGGCGGAACGGTGAGCGGTGGCCTTTGCAAAGCGAACAAATCTGCTAAATGCCACTCAAGACAGAAAGTTATGGAGAGCCATGATCGCCTATGTCCTGAAGGAACGCAACGGATACTAAGAATAGCAGGGACGTGACATGCAAGGGACGAGGATACTTAACCCTAGAACACTAACCATGGGTATATAGCACCCAGCGCAATTTTTTCTTATTTTTAATTACAATTTTCAGTAATTGATTTTCTTACCTAAATAATATGTTTTTCAGTTTCTATTAGTGTTAACTCAAAGTACAACGTTTGATGCGCCTGCATGCAAAACATTTCAAATAAAGATTTATATTTAATATGTTTTTTTTTATATTTTAAATATCGAGTATTATATATCCATGGTTATTAGTGGTGTAACTTTAATTGATAGTTAGTGTTCTAGGGTTAAAATTGAGCTTTCTGGGGCCCATAATGAGGAAAGAGAGTTTGGCGAATATAACACTTTCAAGATATAGTGACAGCCGTTGCATCAAGGGAAGGTGTGAGCAAAGAACTTAACAAGTTTGAGTGAATTGTTTGAAGAACCAGTGCAAAGAGAAATCGCAAAAAAAAATTCAAAGAGCTATAAATAACAGGTTGTAGAGAGACATAGTCTTTAGATCTAAAATGAAAAGGAAGTTGTTTGTTTGCACTCCAAGGAACAGGAAGTTGTGGAGTGCCATGTTTCTTAAGGCTAAAAGGAACAGATAATCGTGCAGAGCCATGACCACCATCGTCATAAATGGACACAGCATATAAAGAGAAAAGAAATTCCCACCTGAGAATTGCCATTTGGATCATCAAGTAATATCTTTAAAAATTATCATTCATTTGAAAAAAAATATCAAAGAAGGCTTCCGTAAGTGTTCTTCAAGCTAACGATAAAAGATGATTAAGCAGTTTTTACAACCTGCCATCTGAACAGTGGAAAAGCGTGTTTATGGTATTCAAGACCTCTAAAAATCAATCTAGTAACATTCCATTATCACCGGGCCAACTCTGAATGCATAATCAGACGATCATGTCTCTTTTGATCCATGACTGACTAGGTAGAGATTGTCCAGCAATAGGTCGCCATTCTTTCTGAAGAGGACGGGTTGCCAATCAAATCCATAGGACACGGTCTGTCCTGTTATTCAACTTATAACTGGGGCCGGAAGTGTATTTTGTGCGTAAATGAATGTAACGAACTCGACTGGAATTCGAACTCGGCTCTCGGATTTTGCATTCCGAGCCGATATCCGTTACACCACTACGCACATAGGATGCCAAAAATAAAAGAAGGAAATTTAAAGCTAAGCCTGCCTATATCTTCAGTGAATCTGACTGGAAAATGATAGCCGGTGTGTGATGTATTTTTCCTACTCACCGATACATATATCGGATTCCATCAATAAACCCATTATTAATCCGACTAAATCCTTTCCTGATATGAAACGCATAAAGTATTTTTTAATTTCAACAATTATATATATTTATATTTATATTTATATATATATATATATATATATATATATATATATATATATATATATATATATATATATATATATATGCACACACACACATATATATATATATA
>OZ038496.1:52471959-52504459 GCA_964036315.1 Acanthosepion esculentum
ATATATATATATATATATATATATATATATATATATATATATAGATATATAGATATAGATATATAGATATATAGATATATAGATATATTAAATTGTAGGACGATCATGTTAAGAATAATGTTGGAAGTCACAGTAAACAAAAATAATCAATAGAGTAACGAAAACGGTAAAATTAAAAAGAATATACTGTAAAAAGCTAAAAATATGAATAAAAAAACTACAGGGAGACTGGGAAAAGATACGTGTGCAGAAGTACGTACCAAATATAGCTGAAACGGAAGACATGAAATCTGCTTAATTCTGGCATGTCGTAAACTGCATACAGCAGCGAAACAAAAAATAAGAATGGGAAAAGCGGTCACGTGTTATGCTGGCAACGATGTTCAATAGAAATCTATTTAAAACACGCTGACTATTAGAGTCCAATAGAAAATCATTCTACATTCAACAAATAATAAACTATGCCAACATATAATACGTGCACTCTTCTACCCGTAAAGAAATAATCCCAACACACACCACACTTAAGCAAGACACACACACGAAGTCCGAAACATAGAAAGGCGGAGAAAGAGATGCAGGAAGAGAGGGAATATCGTATGGGTTTTTCTCATATAGATATTCCTTTTAATTCGAGAAAAGTTATACAGGAATGCTTGCAGATAGTTCAACACATACACAGAGAGAAAGAAGCGTGTTCTTGCAGAATGCAATTAGCCAAGTGCTTTTAGATTAGCTTTTCAAATGCAGTTATTCTCAAACACTGTTGTGAAACGTTTTCTACATTACATCATTTGTCCACATACACGTATAGACAGTGAAGCGAGTACGTCTGCTGATGTAATACATTATATAGAGAGGCAAATCCAAAGACATACAACATAAACATATATGTATTGTTTTCCACGGTGGATATACATATATATATATATATATATATATATATATATATATATATATATGTATTGGAGAAAAATGTATGACAAAGTGTAAAATGTTTTTGTGACGTGCTTCGTCCTTTAGGATTTCACCGGACTAAATTTGTTATGTTGGGGCGACTACACGAAGAATGGTCGAAGTTTTAATTTAATATATATATATATATATATATATATATATATATATATATATATATATATAAAGTAGCCGATTTAATTTAGATTATATATATGTATATATATATGTATATATATATATATATATATACATACATATATATATATATACATATGTATTCATATATATTACATGGATGTAAATTCATCTATATGTATATATGATATGATATATATATATATATATATATATATTATCGCTCTCTCTCTATATATATATATATGTATATGTATATCTATATCTATTTACTTATATATATATATATATATATATATATATATATATATATATATTACACACGCGCGCATACACACACACACATATATACATATATATATATATATATATATATATATATATATATATATATATATATATATGTATTGCATGGATGTAAATACATCTATCTCTTTTCTTCTTTATCTCCTTTTTTCTTCTTCCAATTTTGTTTGCATGACATTTATCTTCCACTCCCTCAATCACCATTTCCCATTCCTGAGTTAAATATGTCCTTGGATCCCCACCTGCCACCTGCCTCTCCTGCCACCAATTTATATCCCCTCAACACATGTGTGCATAAATTAAAAATATTAATACTGAATTCTTCATATACCTGGAAAATTTGTCACCCATTTGTTTGTATGAAAATCTTGATCTGAGGAATTATAATCAAATTTCAATTCTAAGGGAATAAATTATAATCACCATGAACCTTTAAAGTGTGGCACAAGTCTGAAAGCACGGGACATCCAGTGAGGATCAAATATATATATATATATATATATATAAATATAAATATAAATATAGGTAACTATACTCGTGTCGAAAAACCTTCGAACTCTTGATTTAACAACAGCCAAATCAATCACGAAGGAAAAGAAGGTTTTAAAAAAAGAAAGAGCCAGGAACATGAAAGTCTGTCGAAAATAATCGCACAGGTACAGGTTCAAGGCCCAAAGAAAAAACCCCGATACGAGTAAACAACTAACTAAAGAGCTCAATACAAGCGTAGAGCAAACCTAGTCAAACCTAATGAGCCAGACACACCTACCAAGGTTTCACTTAGGCAGATCGTCAGGGTCGACCCTGACGATCTGCCTAAGTGAAACCTTGGTAGGTGTGTCTGGCTCATTAGGTTTGACTATATATATATATATATATATATATATATATATATATATATATATATTAGGTCATCCCATAAGTTCTGTCCGAATTTTAACTTTTTGAAATTTTATAATGGAGCTGAACATTATTTTTATGTTTAGATGCATTTAAACTGATCAAATTTTTATTTCGGAGAAGAATAAAATTAAATTTTGTTTGATTAAAACACTGCTAACATGGAAGTACCCAAGAATCATTTGAGGCACATAATGCTTTATGAGTTCAAGAAAGGAAACTCAGCAGCCGAAGCGGCTAGAAACATTCACTAAGTTTATGGAGAGGAATGTGTGTATGAAAGAACTTGCAGAAGATGGTTTGCAAAATTCAGAGGTGGATATTTCACCCTTGAAGATGATGATCGAACCGGACGTCCAGTTGAGTTTGATGAAAAGCATCTTGAAGCAGACCTTGAAGAAAATCCTGCTTTATCAGTTGAGGAATTGGCAGTGGTTCTCAGTTCAAATCATACAACTGTTCATCGTCATCTTCAACAACTTGGAAAAATTCCTAAACTTGGAAAATGGGTGCCTCATGAATTGTCTGAAAACAACCTCAAATCCCGAGTTGACATCTGCTCTTCTCTCCATTCTCGCCAAACTTGTTTTTTTGGATAGACTTGTGACTGGCGACGAAAAATGGATCTTTTATCGAAATGTTAAGCGTCGGAGACAGTGGCTTGGTAAAGGGGAAGGACCCCAGCCTCAGCCGAGAAGGGAACTTCATGGGCAAAAGGTTCTTCTTTCAATCTGGTGGGATTGCCAAGGAATAATCCACTTTGAATTCTTACCACCTAATGCAACAATTAATGCTCAAATATACTGTCAGCAATTAGAGCGTTTGAACCAAGCTTTGAGGAAAAAAAGACCTGATCTAGTGAATCGAAAACGGGTGATGTTTCATCAGGACAATGTGCGACCACACACAGCAAGAATCACGTCACCAAAGATCGAAAAACTTGGTTGGGAGAAAATTCCTCATCCACCTTATTCTCCCGATGTTGCTCCTTCAGACTACCATTTGTTTCGTAGCTTACAGAATCATTTGGAAGAAACAGCTTTTGTAACACAGGAAGAGGTTAAAACTGACATTTTCAAGTTCTTCGAATCAAAGCCAAAAGAATTTTACAGTAATGGAATTAGTAAGCTTGTTAATAGATGGAAGGAAGTCATAGATAATCAGGGAAAATACATTGTTGATTGAATCTGTAATTAAATGTAACATTTGGTCACTTGTTTTATTTATTCAAAATCCGGAGAAAACTTATGGGATGACCTGATATATATATATATATATATATATATATATATATATATTAGGTCATCCCATAAGTTTTCTCCGGATTCTGAATATATATATATATATATATATATAAATATATATATATATATATAATAAAGTCTGGTTGGTTCAGCACAAGCCTTCACGACTATAATCAAATCATATGTACGAGTAGTTTATTAGTTTTTAGTTTATTCGTTAGAAGGGAGTTCATTTAACCTCTAAAACGGCTGCAGTGTCCAGGATATATATATATCTATATATATATCTATATATATATATATATATATATATATATATTTATATATAGGAGGAAAACCTGTATAGATATTGTAATACTTTTTTTAATGTTTTTCGGGCATTAATTCAAAGATTCAGACATTCAGAGATTACTTTTCGACTCTACAATCACAAGAGATTCTCAAAATATTGGCCTTTAGCTTCCAGACATTTATTAGTACGGCCAACTACTGCTTGGGCAGCGTTGGATATAACGTCCAGAGGGATTGCTGCGCATACATTTTCAATTTCTTCTCTAAGGGCCGCTAATGTAATGACATCTGTCGAGAAAATGTTTTACTGCAAGAAACAATTTGATAAAACTACGAAAGAAAAATTTTCCCTTTCCTGAAGTGAATATACATTTTTGCGGTGGATTCTGTAAATGTACGTATGTGTGGGTGTGTTGTCTCATAGTTCATATATATGTGTATGTATATATATATATATATATATATATATATATATATATATATATATATATATATATATATATATATATGTATGTATATGTGTGTGTGTTTGTGTGTGTATGTGTGTGTGTGTGTGCGCGCGTGTGCGTGTGTGTTTGTGTTAGTGTGTGTGCTTGTGTCTGTGTGTACTAAAATAATATGGAAGAACAGTAAGATTTATAATACGGCTTTCTTAGCAATTATTTTAATTTTTAAAAAAGTGCTCGATACAATCAGTAGGACAAAATCATATAATTATTTTCTTTTTAAAAATATGATTCCATACAACCAAATATTTTAGGATCTATATTTTTTGATTTAGCATTATGTTTCTAAATCATCATTTCTTAGTCTTTAGTCTTCAGTCTTCAGTACAACTGAATTTTAGGGTATTTTTATTAAAATAATTTTAGTAAAATTAAAATGTTTCATGCAAGGAATTTTTTTCTTAGCATTTGGTTGTATGGGGTGCATACCAAATCATTTTTCTATCATTTTTCTAATTCTATTTTTTCTATGGTGTCCATTTTTGTTTTTATATCATTGAGTTTTGGGCATTTATAACCTCTGTTCTTTAGAGCTTTATTCATCCTAAAATAAAAAAAAATGAAGATAAGGAAAATTATGTTACTGTAGAAATCCTCAAAAGTGTCCTCTTAATAATAAATGCCGTATTAGATCAATAATTTATCAATGCAATAGCTCATCTATTGAAGATGCAGATATAGTTAAATTCTACATTGGATGCACAGGAATGAATTCAAAAGAAGGCAGAGTCAATTGTCCTTTAATAATAATACATACCGAAATCAAACGCCCCTATCAAAATATTTCTGGAATGAAACCAATAAAGCACCAACAGTAAAAAAAAAGCTAGAGCTTGTAGGTCATTAAATGACCCATGTCCTTTGTGCATACATGAAAAATTATACATTATTAAGTTTCTGAAAAATAAAAATTTACTAAATCAAAGAAATATCTATTTTTTGTAAGCACTGTCAAATAATTTCCATAAGTAATAATTAATTTTAAATAAAAAAATAAAGAATAGAGATGAAACATACATTTTTAAATTTGACCATTAATTAGTAATTAAATTCTAATATATTTATTTGTAAAAACGCCGTATAGCCTACTAATTATTAGAAGATCGAATGGTACTTTAAATCTGTATGAATGAAATATTATTAATAAAATTTAAATATTAAAAATATGTTACACATATTTAAATGACCCTTTTAGAAAATCTTTGTATAAAATATGAATTAAGCTGAATAAAAATGCCAAAATTGTTTTGCCATTGAGAACCCAGACGACTCACTGCACCTCCACCCCACCTAAACTTAACCTGACTTTGTAAGTAACATATATTGGATACATAAACTGTCTAGGGAAAACTAAAACCCAACCACCCCTAAATTAAAATAGATTTTCCTTAGCCTTAAGAACTCATAATATCAATATATCTTAGAAATTTATTCCTAACATCGCTTGACAATGGAACGAGACTATGGATTTTAAGTTTAATTTTTATTATTAAATGTATACATTTTTTAAACATTGAAATTTTCATTATTGTTGTGGTGGGATCCACCTAATCTGCATAGGTGACTACCAACTATATAAATAATGGTTGATACCGGAAGACGACAGAAAGGGGAATCACGAGATCCATCTAGAGACTCTGATCGACTGCGACTAGTCAACACATTCTCCAGGAACGCCTTCCCAGAAATATACAGAAATACTATATGTACTTATTGTGTACACTTTCTTGTTATAATACATTCTTGTTCTAAGTACATTTTGTGTTGCATTATTATTCCATGAAATAGGCGAGATTCAACATTGAGTCAAGACTCAACAATTATATATATATATATATATATATATATATATATATATATATATATATATATATATACATACATATATATATATATATATATATATATATATATATATATATATATATATAGGTAACTATACTCGTGTCGAAAAACATTCGAATTCTTGATTTAACAATAGCCAAATCAATCACGAAGGGTAAAAAAGTGTTTTCAAAAAGAAAGAGCCAGGAACATGAAAGTCTGTCGAAAATAATCGCACAGATACAGGTTCAAGGCCCAAAGAAAAGAACCCGATACGAGTAAACAACTAACTAAAGAGCTCGATACAAACGTAGAGCAAACCTAGTCAAAACCTAATGAGCCAGACAAACCTACCAAGGTTTCACTTAGGCAGATCGTCAGGGTCATATATATATATATATATATATATATATATATATATATATATATATATATATATATATATGACCTCGATAGTACGATTAGGAATTTCATCCAGTTTTTGCAATCTTCAGGTGCAAATATATTCTGACTGTTATAGAATTCGCATTCTCGTGATGACGATTCCAAATTGTGTGTTAAAACAAGTTTATTCAGTTGTTGCGTAAAATATTAGAATTAACTATAATTAATTTATATCATTCAAATTATTAAGTTCGAAAGGCGAAGAATTAAAAAAATTTTTTTTTTTTAATTTAAATTATTTAAATTTGGATTCAAATATAAACAATAGATCAAGGGGGATAACTCACTTTATTTACGTAAAATATCCTAGATATACCGATTAAATTAAATTAGAACAGAGGGTGGAAGTATAATATTACGGTGCAAATATAAAAAAAATAATAGGTCGGGACTATGTATCAAATGTGTTTGGAACCAAGCTTTGTAATTATAAAAGTGAAATTATGTACATACACGTTATAAATTAATCGGGTACAATAATATTGGATTGTATCAGTGTATAGATATCTTTAACGGTCAGAAGATATTTGCACCTGAAGATTGCAGCAACTGCATGAAACTCCGAGTCGTGCTATCGACGTTAGATATTATGTATATTCACCAATATATACTTATAGCTCTGTTTCATAACAATGAGCACTGTATTTATAACACCCGAGGAAGAAATATGTATTTATACCTACGTGCCAGTATATGTCCGTGTCTGTAGATTTTTATTCTACCCAGTCCAGATTTTTGATATCCTTCATTTAACAACTTAAAGCATAAACGCGACGGTTCATCTTTGTCAAATTCGTAAGCGAACAGCTAGTTTAAATATTCAGCTCTCGACCGTATCCATCATTTTGAGCATAAGATCAATTCACCGATTAACGACCGCTGCACAGGGCCTAAACCCTTTGGCAGTAATTAATCAAACTTGTTAAATCGGTACATTTGAAAAGGGAAATAATTGGTATTATGCAATCTCCAGGCGCGGAGATATTCTGATATAAACTTCATGAAATTCCGAGTCCTGCTATCGACGTTGGATATTATGCATATTCACCAATATATACTTATAGCTCTGCTTCATAATATTGAGCATTGTATTTATAACACCCGAGGAAGATATATATTTATACTTACGTGTAAATATATGTGCGTGTATGTGCATGTAGATTTTTTATCTTACACATTCATATGTGTGTGTGTGTGTGTGTGTGCAAATATTTGTTGTATTAAGTTTTATTTTTAGCTTAAAATACGCATGTATTTTCTCTAGGGTCCTAAGGACATTATTTATACGTTGCTTTATATACAAAAAAAATATGAAATGCTTAGGAAAGAATTTGATTGATTGATTAGTTTCTTACGGCTTATCAACCCTTTACTGGTTATTTAAAGCCAGAAATGGTCAAGTGATAGAAGTCTTAATAATTAACCCATAGGTGGGAGAGAAGAGGCAGATTCATATATTTTCTAAGGTTATTTGCGCGTAAGTGAATATAATGAAACCAACTGGAACTGGAACTCGGCCCACCGATTAACAATTCCAAGCCGTTATCCATCTCACCATCCGAAAATCCAAACTTGCAGCATCCGTTATTCCCAAGCGGTTACCCATCTAGGTTCTGACCAGGTTCAACGTTGCTTAACTTCTGTGACGTTAATCTTCTGGGTCACACTACTGTGACATAAAATTGCCTTGGATATATGTACTCACATTAAGATAAACACCTCATTTCATTGGTAGATTAACTGAATGACTGATTGCTTTATAAATGGATACGTATTTTTACTCTCCCCACTTTTTTTTGGAAATCAATCGAAACCCAACAATTTGTATGCACGCCATATTCTTGACGCGTCACTCATGCACATAAAATCCTATGGAACATTCCGCCATCTTTGTTTGCAGGAAATGTTGCTCGCTTTTAAGCTGCACTGATTTCGAATTTTTTTTCTTGTTTCCCTACTTTTTTCTTCCATTCGGTTTCCTCATCATTTCCTCCTACATTGACACAGCGTTAGATGCAAAGATAAAAATGTGTGCGATTACAAAAAAGGTGAAAATACGACATGAACACCAATAAATAGACCTTACAGAGATTACGTAAAAAGGTGTAATGAACAAAATTCATTGCCGCGAGTTGAGAAAGTCAGGATTTCCGTCATTTTTACTATTTCGGTCGATACTTGTTTTAACACGTTTACTTAACCCAGTCCACTCTCGACGCTACACTACGTGAATAAACAGAAAACAGCTGAATTTGACTGCAGGCAATCAAAAATATTTAAAATATTCTTTCAGAGTCGATCATCTTTCTGTTCTATTCATTTGTTCGTGTGTAATTGCAAATTATGTTTCGATTGATTATTTTGATAAATATATAATTATATAAATATAAAATATATAATAAATAAAATAAATATAAAATAAATAGAATAGAATAGAATAGAATAAAATATAATATATAATAGAATATATAGAATATATAGGGTGACCCAAAAAAACGGGAATTTTTGAAGTGCGTATTGCCAGACATGAGCAAATGGCAACACTGCGAGACAGTGACCTTGAGCAAGTAAACATTTCGCCATTTTAGTAACGAGAATGAAATTCACATTATCCCAGCTGAGATGTTGCAGCAATCAATGAGGAATCTCAACAGCAGATTTCAAGAATGCATTCGTACAGGAGGACGCCATCTACAGGACGTCATTTAAAAAAAATGAAAATTCCATCATTGTTTCTTAAATGGCATGTTTAAGGTTTCACTTACTATGAATTAAATATTTTTCTTCCATCACTCTTGGTTTTATTGGATTGTTAAAAAGTTCTCGTTTTTGGGGGTCACTCTGTATATATATATATATAATATATACTATATATAATATATTATAATATAATATAATATAATATAAATATAAAATATATAATTATATAAAAACATTATAAATCAATCAGTCATTCAGTTAATCTACCAATGAAATGAGGTGTTTATCTCAATATGAGCATCTATATCCAGGGCAATTTAATGTCACAGCGGCATGACCAAGAAGATTAACGCCCTCTCTTAAGTTCCCATACGATCAACGAAGTTAAGCAACGTAGAACCTGATCAGAACCTAGATGGGTAATCGCTTGGGAATAACGGATGCTGTAAGTTTGGAGTTTCGGGTGGTGTAATGGATAATGGCATGGAATTGTCAATCGGTGGGAAGAGTTCCAATTCCAGCTGCCTTCGTTATATTCACTTACGCGAAAATATCCTTAGAATATATATAAATCTGCTTCTTCTCGCCCACCGTAAACCAAGCCGTTATCCATCACACCATCCGAAAATCCAAATTTGCAGCATCCGTTATTCCCAAGCGGTTACCCATCTAGGTTCTGACCAGGTTCAACGTTGCTTAACTTCTGTGACGTTAATCTTCTGGGTCACACTACTGTGACATAAAATTACCTTGGATATATGTACTCACATTAAGATAAACACCTCATTTCATTGGTAGATTAACTGAATGACTGATTGATTTATAAATGGATAATTAATTATTAAGACTTCTATCACTTGACCATTATTATCTACAAAAAACATCTAAAATTATTTTCTGGCTTTAAATAACCTGTAAAGGGTTGATAATCTGTAAGAAACTAATCAAACTCTTTCCTAAGCATATCATATAATTATTTTTCTTTATATGAGGCAACGTATAAATAATGTCCTTAGGACCCTAAAGAAAATACATGCGTATTTTAAACGATATTAGTCGTTTCCTTATAAGGAAACACTCAGTATTCAGTGTACGAGTAGCCAGTGGTACCGTTGGTTTTAATTTATAAAATCTTACTCCCAAAACAATTTTTCAGGATAATAGATTAATTAACCATTATAACTCTTTCCACTACTGCTCCGGTTTCCTTCCTAACCTTTTGTTCGAAGTATTGTGGTAAGTTAATATCGTGATTATATGAGCAATAACTGAGCAGTACTAAAAATAAAAATTAGACGTTTTCTCAAGATATAGGCAGTGGAACGAGAACTGTCTACCCCCGTAGATTAAATAAAGTGTTTAGTTCGGAATTTCCCCTACATTACCCGGATCGGTATACACCTGATGAACGCCGGATGGCACAACGGTCAAAATGTTTTGATAACAACAACAAAGATGAGGACAATAATCCAAATATTCTTCTATGTTCTATGTTCAGGACGTAAGCGATATTGGTCCTCCAATATGCCCTGTCCTTTTTAGCTCTTTTCGTTATAAATCCTAAACCTTGTTCAGTCACCCATTTGCTCAATCCCACTAAGTATGTTATACGATGTTTTCTCTTCTTTCACTTGCCTTCAATCTGCCATGTGAGTATCAGATTTCCCAAGGCCTCTTTCCTCACTATGTCTCCTAGAAATTTAAACTGCCTCTTCCTGATGTTAAGTAAAAGTTTCGTTTTTGTTTCCATTTTCACTTAAACTTCGTCGTTGCTCACATGTTCGGTTCATGTTATCCTCAGCTATAGAACCCTATATCTGATGCTTCAAATTTCCTCTTTATCTGCGAGGAGAGTGTCCAGCATTCACTGGCATACAAGAGGACTGATATTACGTTAAAGTTCAGCACATATTTCGTTGAAAAAATCGTTAGTCCGAATAGAAGTAATATAAATAATAATAGCTACTGGTCCCAGAAATTCGGACAGAAATGAGAGAAAAACGTTTAAGAATCGCTGCTCTAAGCAGTTTTTAACAGTGGAAGGGGGAATTAAAAGAAAACACTGCCCCGAAACACTGCAATCTATTAACAAATTAATTTTCTGAGGCTACACATTCTTCACTCGACTAATAGAGGAGCAGGATATTTGTTATTTAAAGTGTCATAGTAAGGAAATGACGATGGAAACTGCGCAATTTTTTTAATACCAGTTAGAAGTGCGCTTGATGATCCCGCTTAAAATCATACCTTGTGCTAGATTCGATCGCAGTGTGACTGTTACTGGATAGGAGTTAGTCTGACCTATAAAACTCAACAAATAAAGTCAGTTTCTAACGATGGTTGTATTTGGATCTGTACTCGAATAATGCAAGGTCTCTTTGGGAGGAAAACAGCTGCTAAAAAAGATATTAAGTGAAATGTGAATGACTCACTACGGCAAAGTTAATCATAACAGTGGATGCAAAATTACAAAGGAAACGAGAAAAGGAACGAGATTAAACTGTGTCGGAAAGAGACCAAACGTTAGCCTCGAGTCAAGGTCAGAAGATTGTCTGAAGATCGACATTGTCTTCTTTTTAAAATCGTTTTACATTTCTTTTAAATTGATCCTTCACCTTCACTTTAATCTTTGTTCGTGTCATGTGTACCGTATTATTATTATAGATTACATTTATTTGTTTCAGGGGTACAGTTTTATTGTTAGATAATATATATATATATATATATATATATATATATATATATATATATATATATATATATATATATATATATGAAGAAATATAGTCTTAAGATGTGCTATATTTATGGGATAAAGTGCTCAATATCAGAGATAGAGCGTGTGTAAATATAAAAGTGAACATTGAAGTCAACACTTAGAGGCGACAGGCCACGATAGCGTCTAGCATGAAACAGCCTGTCGCCTCTAAGTGTTGACTTCAATGTTCACTTTTATATATATATATATATATATATATATATATATATATAGTTTCACAAATATCTGACACAAATATAAGTTTGATCTATCTATAAGTAGTTGTAGCTATAAATACGAATCATTTTTTACGGAATTCATTGCTTTTTCAACATAATCTCATTCCTTTAACTTGCTTCTTCTTTAAAACTCCTCTATATAGTGAATACTATACAGTGACATTTTAAGATCAAAATTCAGCTTATAACTGCGTTAACCGAGGATGATAGTGATCTACGTATATATATATATATATATATATATATATATATATATATATATATATATATATATATATATATATATATATGGATATAGCACTGATTTCGACTTACGTGGGCCTAATATTTCTGTTTAGAAGTATGAATACGTAATAATTCAGTTTAGAGCGGAACCACCAGACTACATCAACCCCACTTTTCCGAAGAACTGATAACAGAGTTTAATGGTGCAGTATGTTACGACGTCTCCCTCATCAGTCTGCCCGGCTAACTCTTAGCTGGATGTAGATCGATTCCTGACTTGTCTAAGGGCAGTAGCGCGATGTGAACGAAAGAGAATCAAACGGAATTTCCCCATTCCATTCCATTTTCTGCGCCGATAACCAGGACACTACCCACACATTGAGATACATATTCAATCTTTCAATATCAAGCTACTTCATCTTAAAAGCCTATTTTTTTCTCATGATTCTAGTCCACTTAAATCTTTTCTATTTTTTTTTACATTTTCTCATAGTTTCTATTAAGGAATTTCTGCTACTCCGTCAATTTTTCCGGTATATTCCCAGGCAGATTTTTTCTTCATTTTGCATCTTTCATCTCTCTCTACTCCTATGTCTATAACTCACTTGTCCATTATCTATCTATCTATCTCATTCTCTTCTTATCAATTTACCTTCAGCCTGTATATATCTGTTCCTATTTATCTATCTATCCTTACTTTTCATTTCGGTATAGCTTTAAGTTGTTCGCATTTATCCTTCTCAGTGATCCGGATGTGCGGGTGGTGTAATGGATAACAGCACAGAATTAGAAATCGGGGACCTGATTTCAAATTCCAGTTGGGTTCGTTACCTTTTCATATATGTAAAATACATTTGAGAAAGGTATGAATCCATCCCCCCCACCCAACTATGTATTAAATAGCAGAGCTTGTATCTGGAATTTTTTTATTATTCTCAAAACATTGTTAAAGCACATATTCACTCACAAAAGTAAAACAGGTTATTCTTACAATCTCAAATATGTTTCAGCCTTAAATAATCCACCACGGGTTGATAATCTATAAAAAAAAATCAAATCAATCAGTTACTACTCAATTTCTTCATTTTTCTATTTACCTATTTCTGTTCACTTCGATTCATGTAACTCTACGCGATCTTGTTTTATCATATTTTCATCATTCTTTCTCCACCCCCCCTCTCTCTCTCTCTCTTTCCATTCGTTCAACACTCTCTCTGTCTCTCTTTCTCTTTTTACTCGTTGAATTTTTCAAACCACTCTCATAACACACTGGCCGACCAGCTAAATCATATGATTTCCGTTATCTTTTTTATTGTAGTCGAAAGCATTGTTATTGGTGATTGAAGTTGAGGGAGAGGAGGTGAAGTTGACCTGATGAGAAACTATCGTCATTTACTCAAGGGCAAAAACATTTAGAAACAAAGAAAGAAGCCGTAGTGCTATGACCTACCGACTTCTTGCTTCGTAGATCGATTAAATGCTGAACTAGGATACAAGAGGAAAAAAATGGGTATTTGTGGTTCAATCACAATTTATTTACTGCTTTTGACTGATTTGGAATCTCCCCGTACGGCCATTTTCGTTTGTTTGTTTTTATTTTCTGGTTTCCATCTTGTCTGTTTATTCGTCTCTTTCTTTATCATTCGTTATTATTATTTCTTTTTAATTCTTTAAAGTTGTCTACATTTCCTTCTTCCTCTGCACTTTATGCTTTCTGGTCTTCGAATTTATCTCAGCGCATTTCTCCTTAAAGAACATTTGTCTTCTTTTCCCGCCACAGAGTAATTGCTTCTCTTTTAATCGTGTTGCTTTTACCCTTCCATCATCATCACCATCATTATTATTATTATTAATATTTCCTTTGATTTTTGGTGTGTACTCATTTCATTCCGGGTCTAAGGTCAGAAATGGCATGATGACATTTTTTCATTCTGCAATTTAAAAAAAAAACAAAAAAACATTTTACATATATAAAGCTCCTCATAAGGTGTAGGCTGTACTCGTGGTAACTAATTTTTTTTGTATTTCTTTATGGCATGGGCTAGCACGAATCCCTTCAATGAGTCTGTTGGAATCTTTTTCAATAAATCCGAGGGCTCCAACTACAATAGGGTTTGTTGATGTTCTCGTGTGCCACATTTTTGAGATTTCGATTTCAAGGTCCTTGTATTTTGATATTATTATTATTATTATTATTATTATTATTATTATTATTATTATTATTATTATTATCTTTTGCTTTCTGTTTAGTACTTTCTCTTACCGACTCATTACCTTCAGGACGGGTAAACAACTCTGCTCAGTGTCTTTCCAAGAATCTCGATGTGACTCCCAGGTCACCTTGGCTGTCCCATCCTTCCAAATTAAAGAAACACTCCTCTTGACACCCGGAGATTTTGAGATGCATCATATATCAGCCGTTAAGAGTTATTATTATTATTATTATTATTATTATTATTATTATTTTGTTGTTTGTTTATGTTGTTTCCTGCTTTGTATCCTGTAGAGTCAGGCCCTATAGGACAATTTTTATTTAATCGATAGCACTTTTCTTACTATATAAGATGTTTCTAGCAGGGAGATTATCTAGGCAACTTGTATGTTCATGTTACCTGGGACACTGTTAGTAAAATTGTCCATTTCTTTTCTCACGGGGCCCAGAGCTTCGATTACTATTGGTACAGTCTCACTCTTCATTCCCTACATCCTGTGAATCTCGATCTCCAGGTCCTTGCATTTGAACAATTTCTCGATAATTTTCATGTAGGTGTTTCTCTCAGATGGTACTGCTATGTCAATAAGCATACACTTCCTGAATTTCTTGTATTTCATGATAATGTGAGGTCTGTTGGCTTTTATTTCCCTGTCAGTTTTAATTGGCATGTCCCAGAGGATAGTTACATCGTTATTTTGGGTAACCGTGTCTCTGGTTGGTGTTCATAACATCTCTCAGTGGTTTCGATTTTGTGCTTCTTGCATATCTTCCTTTATTATTATTATTATTATTATTATTATTATTATTATTATTATTATTATTATTATTATTATTATTATTACCTTTCTTTGTTTTTTTGTTGTTGTTTTTTGCTTTCTACTCAATACAATTAACTATCGAGTAATACCTGATACATAATGTTTTGCAAGGTTATAAATAGATGCGTTCTGTTTGCACAAATTCTGATGTTAAATGATACTTAACATGTACGTGGTTATATTTTCTTTACGTTGATAATACTCTCCCGAGTAGATGAGCTGAATCTCTTGTAAACCGGGTCTACTTGGCATTTTGTCCGTACTTTTCTATCGTACCCAGACCTAAAATTATTGGTGTAACAGTAGTTTTAGAGTAACATTTTTTTTTAATTATTTTTTTTTTGTGAGTTCAATATCAGGCTACGGCAGTGATGAATAAAAAGAAAAATCTTGGAGAGTTGAGTTAATGGGAAATAACTGAGACATCCGGAAGAGACATTGCACGTGGAACTAGAACAACTACCCTGGTGGACAAAATAAAGGGTCCGGTTCGAAATTCGAATCACCTGAAAAAGGCCGGAGCGTACAATGACTGAAGCGTCGTAAATATGGCAACGAAGATGAGGACAACAGTCCGAACAATGTAAATAGTGTAAATAATTACAATACCTCATCTAAGAAATATAGACAGACCCTGAACAAGGTCGGAGTGTACAATAATGTAAATACTTTATTTTCCTTTTTTTATTTTTGTCTTTCTTTTCTTTATTTTCCTTAAATCTTCCATTTTTGTTTTCTCTTTTCCGTTTCCATTTTTTTAAATTCTTCCTTTCCTTTTTCCTTCTCTTTCATTCTAATTTTATCGCAAACACACAACGAAGCCCTCTCACGTTTTCACTGACTGGGCGCATAAGCCACCTTTGCGTCTCTATGCTCGTTCGCGTCGGTGTGCCTAAAAAACTGGGAATGGTCCGCTGCACGTTCACAAGGAGAACAAAAGGTGAAATCAGTGCCACGGTGAGAAATGAAAACACGAATCCTCTTTCTCAGAGAACCAGCTGCTTATTTCAGGAAATTAATTGCACAGTCAGGCTAGGTAGGACACATGGGACAACTTCTGCTATGCCAGGCTAACAAATCAGCTTTTTTTCCTTCAACCATCGAGAACTATAACACTTTCCTCCAAATTCTCTGCCCATTTCTAAATCATAAACTCGCAACATCGGATCACTCTCTCGACAGACAGCATGTACCCGGTAACAGGCCGCCCGGGTATCCTCCCAACTTTATATGCTCGTGAACGGTAATTTCCAAAGATCAGTTTTTTGCCACTTGTTCCTAAATGTTTTCATTATTTATCTATTATTTTATTCTATTTGACGCAAGTCGGTGGTTGCTTTTGATGACTCGATATCACAGACTTTACCGCTGGTCATAAAGACACAAAACTCTTAAGACTGAGATAAAAACATTTATCGTCCTTTTTCATGTGGGTGAACTATTCATCACTTTTCTTTTGGACTGTTTATCTTACTTTTCTTCTTTCTTTTTCACTATGTTGTTTCATTCATGTCATTTGTTTATTGTTTTTTTCACTTGGATGTTTTTATCTTTTTCCACCCTTCTTCATTCTTCTTTTTTCATATTTTATAGTTGTCTGCACCATTCCTCCTATTGATTTTCGTTATCCTGTTCATTTTTGTTTTTAATACTCGCTTTTAATGTTTAGTCTCTCCTCTAAACCGTCTTCTTTTTCTTCTAGAATTTACATATTTTCATTCCCCAGTATATAGCACTATCAAGACTTGACTATATCCAGTTCGTAAATTTATCTTTTCCTATTTGCCCATGCAAAATGAATTGTGTGCGCATCTCTGTATATGTGATATATATTCTTAACCAAATATGATTACCACACTGTGAATGCTGTACAATCTTCACCCCGATGAAGAGGAGACGGGTGATACCAAAGACGTGGTTCTACAGATGAATGATCTGGACGGAAAATAGGAAAAAAATGATACCTCTACTTAGAATCAGTAAGAGAGTTAAATGGTTGGGGGATACATAATGAGGAAAGAAGGCTTGGAAAATTCGACACTCACAGAACATATTGAAAGCAAAAGAGGCGGAGGGTAAGTGCATAATGAGCTTGCGCAAATGGATAGCAGAAGAGGAACTGGGAGCTATAGTAAGGGGACAGATATTGCTTTCAGCTGCATAGAATAAGTAATTGTGTAGAGTCGTAATCGCTCATGTCCTGAAGGGACATGGTACATAAAAAAGTTCAAGTGTCTTATAATTTCATCGAGGGTGATATTCGCTTTGTTGTTGTCTTGCATATTTTATTATATACACTCCACTGGAATTATGAATTTTAATTGAAGCTTTTTTGTTGTTGTTATCTTCATCTATTTCTAACTTATAAGCTCTTTTTCCATACATCCTGTTTCTCTTTCTTTCTTTCTTTCTATCTTCATACTCTTTTTCACTTTTTCTTCTTTTCCTCAATTTGTTTTCTCTCTCTCTCTCTCTTTCTCTCTCTCTCTCTTTCTCTCTCTCTCTCTCTCTCTATATATATATATATATATATATATATATATATTATTCACATAGTCTTTTCCACTATGTACATTTCTCTTACTTTTCTCTCTATCACACCCATTTGGATGCTATTTTCACTGTTTTACTTTTTCTCTTCTCACCCTCCCTTTGGCTTCTCTTTCTTTCCTTCTCACTTACTGTGCAAGACTACAAATATGGCTCATTTCAAGGTCTTCGGATCAATGAAGAGATTTAAAAAAGAACCTTTCATATATTTATTGTCTGTTATTGACTTTACAGTTATTTTTTTGCCCGTCTCTTTTCCCTTGTTTATTATACATATATATATATATATATATATATATATATATATATATATATATATATATATATATATATATATATATATATATATGTATGTGTGTGTATGTGTGTGTGTATGTGTGTGTGTGTGAGAGAGAGAGAGTGAGAGAGAATCTTTTTCTTTCTCTCACTTTATAGTTTTTATTTCTATCTTCCGTTCTTTATTTCTCTGTCTCTTTCGTTCTCTCTTTTTCCAAACACGTGCCGTGCGCATGCGTGTAGGCGGAAGTGCAAAAAAAAATGCATAATATCTGAGAATCAGAAATGAGCGGGAAAGTTGCAAGTCAGATGCAGTACGCACGCGCACAAAGAAACACTTTTAAGTGGATTGCGCGAACATACAAGGTCGACAAATGAAAGCGTCTTTTTCCCGCCATTAGTTTTCTTCTTGCAAAAGCAATTTAGTCATACTCGTCGAGTTTCGTTGTTTGTCATCCATTCAGCGACTACTTTAACGTCAACATTTTAGACACAGAAGAATTGAAAACTTGTCGCTACTCTAACGCTATTTCCACGGCAAATGTTTAGATGGGCTGTATTCTTTAGATTCACTAGGACATGCCGTATCACTTCTGTAGTGTCGAAATATCTGCATTTCTGCTCTATTCCAAATTCCACTTAGAGAGTTTTTTTTAACAAAGAACTGCAACTTCATGACAGATTCCAGCATTTTTTTAATCATTCAGGCAGGAGTACCACTAAAACGTAGTGGGGGTATGAAGAGTGAAAGTGAGAGAAAAGAGTGGGTGTAGGAGGTGAGGAAAGGATAAAAGAACAGAAATCAAGGCGACAGAAGATGGTGATCGACGTTGCATTTAAATGTTTGAAGACTGTAGTAATCACAGAAGCAAGTGATTGAAAGGGGGTTCCAATATCGTGTAGTACGAGGAAAGAAACCCTTGAAGTATAAAATTGTGGGGCCTACATGCCAATCTAGTAACACTCTTAAATCCATGTACTCGGCGCACCATAGACAAAAGCTAATCAGAACAGTGGTCATGAAAATGTTTCTAGAAAAGACAGAGGGGCGCCACATCACGTCTGCGTGAGAGAGAGTCTGAAGTCGAGAAGCGAATTCAGGACCGTTTACGTTACAGATCCTTATGTTTGCTTCACTGAATACTTTAGTATTGACCTACAATTCATGGGGTTTGCGGCCATATCCCGTTAAAACACCGGTTCTAGATGGGTGACCACTTGGGTGTACGCGTGGAAGTGCGTGTAGGGCAATAGGTAATGGAACAGGATTGGAAATCGTAAAGTCGAATTCCAATTCCAGTCAACCTCGTTATATTTACTTACGCCTAAATACCCTTGAGAGACGTATGAATCCACTTCTTCTCCCCCAGGTGTGGGTTAAATAGTATGACTTGTATCATGTAACCCTTATTATGTCCCAAAAATTCTTACTGTTGTGGTAGGATCCACCTAATTTGCATAGTGGATTACCGACCATATAAATATGGTTGGTACCGGGAAGAGAGGGAACGAATCAAGAGATTCAACCAGAGACTCTGCCCGACTGCGACTCAGTCAACACATTCTCCAGGAACGGTCTTCCCAGGAATATACAAAAGACTATATGTAAATATTGTGTACACTTTCTTGTTTCAATACATTTTGTTCTAAGTACATTTTCTGTTGCATTATAATTCCATGCATTAGTGGGGTTTCAATACTTACAATGAATGATTTGACTGAATTTGTGTTGTAGCATACCTACGGACGATAATAGGTATGTCCCCAGTCACATAAATAGGTAATAAGTAAATTCTGTATGTTGGTCTGCATTTGGAGAATCGTCTCCAGCTGTGCTAGTCAAACTCACTGCCTTCGGACAGACAGGATCTCCAGATGAGGCTATGTCGAAGTGCAGAGTCTCGTCTCGGGAAACAGCTACCCGACCCCGTTTTATTCGGGGTCTACGGGGGAATTTTTGGCCGAGCCTATGGGCTCGGATATCCCACATTAAATTCGGCCTTGTGCCACATCTGACCGCCTTGGGCGGTTGATAGATATCCTACAGTTGGAGATTCAGTGTGGAAGTTACTTGACTCACTTCTAGCAGTCAACTATTTCTGCTACGCGCCGCTGGCGAATCTTCTATGTGTTGTTCTTGTCCTAAGTATTATCGTTCATTACCAACTTTCGTGTGACTATTCTATTCAGTAACCATCCCTAGGTTACAACAATTTGAGATAAGACATTGGAATAATATATTCCCCTCCCACTACGTCTGGATAACTGCTATACTAGGCTGAGTAATAAAATCTTAAATTTAAGGACAAGAAATAAAAACGGTTTTTTTTTTTTAACCTAATTCTACAAAATTTTATTGAACTTTTCTGTATCTATTTGGTAGTAACCTGAATTTTGTCGAAGTATTTCAAGGTGTGTCATTGTATTAAAATAAGCATGCACACGCACTCAAACATACAATTTGAAGGAAATAGAAATCGTGTCTGGAGAGCTAATTGCCCTTTCTGTCTGGCAACAACAGCTGGGTAACAGGAAAAGAGTAGAGGCCGAAAATGTCAGCCTTTTTGTAGACATTTATATGAATTCTTCTGTATTTAAACTGAAAATATTTTGTAATAAATGGTTTTTATAAGCGTAGCGTAGATCGGCACAAGGCCGAAAGTATGGTGCGCTCAGTGAGGATCGAAATCACTATTCAGTCGTAAATGATCTGGCGAAATATTTTTCTAATGAATGCCGTGTTTAAATGGATAAACAATCTAGATTCGAAATCTTATCATCCCACCATCAGTAAAAGGACGTGCACCGTGTATTAGAATTTTTTAAAATCTGCTGTTTTTATTGTAATGTTTCCGTCGCGTACGCTCCTGCTTTTCTACGGTTTCTTTTTGTGTTCTGGAATTGTAAATTTTGCCCCGAAAAGGCAACTTTTAATCATTTCATCCCAAGCAGGCCAATAAAGCTACTAAGACGCAACGATTGACATTGCATTGAATTTTTGGAAGATAAAAGTTGACTGGAAAACAAGAAGCCGGAAGAGAGTTCTACAAACGATAAATACGATAGAAGGCGCTGTAAGCATACACCTTACTGTTACATCTAGCCATTTCAACTATAACATTATGAAACCTTGCCACCAATCTATAGTACGCAGCTTGAATCCATAGAGTTTAATTACCATAGAGGGAAGTAACACTTATTTGGCAAATACAGGGTGACCAAAAAAAAAACGGGAATTTTTGAAGTGCGTATTGCCAGACATGAGCAAGTGGCAACACTGCGAGACTTGAGCTAGTAAACATTTCGCCATTTTAGTAACGAGAATGAAATTCACAGTATCCCAGCTGAGATGTTGCAGCAATCAATGAGGAATCTCAACAGCAGATTTCAAGATTGCATTCGTACAGGAGGACGCCATCTACAGGACATAATTTTTAAAAAATGAAAATTCCATCATTGTTTCTTAAATAGCATATTTTAAGGTTTCAATTACTATGAATTAAATTTTTTCTTCCATCACTCTTGGTTTTATTGGATTGTTAAAAAGTTCCCGTTTTTTTGGGTCACCCTATATAAAAACGCGATACAAGTGTATGTTGCATGTTCAAGAGAAAAAACCCTAAGAATTTATTCTTCGCTGTTAAAATGCAAAAAAGAAATTTTCTTATAAAATATTATCTACCAAGAAGTCCTATGAAATTAAATTAAATTAATGAAGTTATTAAACCGCAAAATAGGATTTTTGTCAAAGCATTTTTTCAAACAAATCAGCTTATTCAAATTCCATCGATTAGTTTGCGAAAATGGACGAAACGTTGTTTTTAAATTTCGACAAAAAACGTTAGCGAAAATTTGAACAATACTAAATACTGTGAGGTTGCAAAACATTCTAGTATATATGAAAGGAAGGTGAAAAATAAGTAGCTGTTTTTGTTGTTTTTTGGATTGTTTGTTTGTTGCAAAAAAAATAAATAAATAAATGTAATACTACTAATAAATACAAAAAATAAAAACAATCCAAGCTGCTTAACATCGTGGAAATGACGAGCTTAATTGCGTTTATACACGCTCAGCAGTTGATTGGAAACCGACTTAAACAAATCTCCACCACCTTTCACCACCGTTTTTGTTTAAGTCATTCCACGCCCGGATTTTGGCTCGCGTGGGTCTTCGTAATTGATTTTCACTACACTTGGCTGCAACATCCTTCAAGCAGGTGTGTAACACGAACGAAACAAAAGAAAACTAGCTTTTCTCACTCCCGGTCATTTCTAAGCCATCAATATTTTACACCTGCTTGTGCCAATCGGCCTTCCGAGTTTCAGCCTTAGATGCACGCCACCTTGTCCGCTTCTACACCTACAGCCAACTTCGAGGCTGTCCAGTTAACTTAAATGTCCAGTCAACCGAATAAAATAGCGTATTGCCCATTGAAAAGACTCCTTGTAGATCACTCGCTAACGACACGTTACGTCGTCTATAGGAGGCGTCAGCGGTACGACAACCGCTTCCGACTTTCTCAATTAATCTCAAAGCAACCAAGCGATACGAAATGATACGTCACTTCCCATCAGATCATCTGATTATGCCTGCTGACCAATCAGTGATACTAATTTAGCTTTTAAACATCCGGCTTTGAATAATTATCTCTCTCTCACTAACTTTCTCTCTGTCTCTCCTCTCTCTGTCTGTCTCTCTCTCTGTCTCTCTCTCTGTCTCTCTCTCTGTCTGTCTCTCTCTCTCTCTCTCTCTCTCTCTCTCTATATATATATATATATATATATATATATATATATATATATATATATATATATATATATTCCCTTTCTTACGTATGTATATAGGAGTGCTTTATTTTAAGTGTTTTTCAAGGTACTAAAATAACAATACTTTTGTTTTTTTGTTGAACGCGCTAAGCGATTTTTAAAAATGGGCGGCTTATTTTTCAATAGCGTTCCTGATATCTATTGTTTTTCTTTCGCGTTTTTTTAAGGAATTTGTTAATTTGCCAAGAGTGCAAAATAATTTATCTTTTATTTATTAGAATATTCAAGTTCTTAATTACTATAATTTATACTTCCTCTTTCATGAATAAATTGCAATATATATTCTATTCGTCCTCTTTATCTTATTATCATATACCATTCTATTAATGTTTTTTTTCTGTTTCCCCTCTCGGACTGCTTTATGCTACTTAGCTGCAATGTCATTGGTTTTGGCCTGATATCTTGACTCCAGCCATTTCCCCACTGCCGTAATATAGGGGTGGGAAAAAGCCTTTTCTATAAGTATTCTTATGGCAATTTTACTAATGAGCTTTTCTCATTTAAGTGTAGCACGAATTTAAGTGTAGCACTAAACTGGCAATTAGCCCTCGTCATTTTCCTGTTGAAATAGCTAGATATAACCGCAAGTTCTATTCTAATAGTTTCTTCTCAAGTAATTCTCGCCTGTGGAAATCCCTTTCGGCATCTTTGCTTTCCAGTTAACTACAATCTTCAGTGGATATCGGCTCGGAGTGAGAAAACGGAAAGCCGAATTCAAATTCCAGTCGAGTTCGTTACATTCCCCTGCGCCCAAATATTCTTGGGAAAAGTACGAATCCGTCTCTTCTCCTCCCAGCTATAAGTTGAATAGCAGGACAGACTGGATTCTATAGCCTTGGTTGGCGACCAGTCTAGCACAGTAAGAAACGTTAACTTACTTCTGGAAAAATCTCTTACCTAATCATTCATGAATCGAATGAGACATGATCGTCCAAGCGGGTATCACGTATAAGAACAAAAAGGATTAAAAGTGAAATTTAGAAAGTTAAGAAATAGCTTTTATGACGGAATTCTTATAACATTTTAGATAGGGTACTTCAGAGTAATTCTCTGATCTGTGTTTTGATTTTCTCAATGATTCGGTCGCGCACTCCCCTATTTTTCTACGTAGTCTTTTGCGTTCCGAAATTTTGAATGTAGTTCCGAAATTTTGAATGTAATTCCGAAATTTTGAATGTAGTTCCGAAATTTTGAATGTAGTTCCGAAATTTTGAATGTAGTTCCGAAAAACATACGCTTCCGCTCTCATATATGTCATATCCGGTATCTGAGGCGATGTATTATTACGAGTGATTTCTACACAAATTTACACTGAACGTGTTACCTCCAGATGCACTTGCTGATCATTACAAACTCTTCTTATTGATTCAAGGTTCTTGAACCTCAGCTTTGTCGTATGTTTTCCTTCATTAATCGGCCCCAAATGCTATCAACGTCGCCGGAAAAAAAAGCAAACCGGTAATCGTGGTGACACCATAATTTTCAATATAAAATGAGACAACGGGATTATTGATCTACCCCTCTGATCGTATCGTGAAAATTGTTCGAAAAACATTTATTTGAATTATAAATTGTCTGAATGAAAATTAATAGAAAGGAAAATGATACTAAATGATAATTATTCGAAATACGTGCTTGAAATCCTTCTATAGTCTTGCTTTGAGAGAATCAATGCTGATTTATCTAGAACTAATAACGCCCTTTAACGATGGCATAGGGCTATTTTGAAGCAAGTGCCATCTCATCATCCCACAATATGGGAATTCATAGAGGCTCTTAAAAGAGTAAAGGACTGTCAATAAATTCATATTGCAAAAGTAAGAGCAGGTTGCCAAAATATCAAGAGCGCCAAGAAATACCCCGACGTAAATGGAAAATTTTAAAAATTCGTGGCATCCTTTAACGAGTCCTCTTCTCTAGTTGACTATTTGCATGCAGTATCATATTGTCAGTCAGTTATGTGCCATGCATGATATACGCTTAGGCGAACATGTATCTTTCGATACATGACTGACGAGGCAGATTTTTTTCCCGCAATAGGTTGCCATTTCTTTCTGCGGTAGACCAGTTGCCATCCAAGGCTATAGAACCCGGTCTGTCCTGCTATTTACCCACTGCTTGGGGGCGGGGCGGAGAAGAAGAGGATTCAAGCCATTCCCATGAATATTAGCAGGTAAGTGAATGCAATGGATTCAAGTGAAATTCGAACTCGGCTCTCCGATTCTTCCATTCGAACCGCTATATATATATAATATAATATAATATAATATAATATAATATATGTGTATGTGTGTGTATGTGTGTGTGTGTGTGTGTGTGTGTATAAGGATTTTTTTCTCACAAAATTGTTTTATTAACAATATTTGTATTCCGAATAATTATCATTTGTGTATTTCCTCATTTAATTTTTATATTTTTATTGCAATAAAGAATTTTCCATTTTGAATGATTATCATTTAGTATAATTGACCCGCCGATTAATTTTCATTGAAACAATTTGCAATTCCGATAATTGTTTTCGAATAATTGTTTTCGAACAATGTTCAAATAATCGACCTGACAGAGGTAACAGTTTCTTTAAGTCTAACAATAGAAATAAAATACACCTATAACTTTTCCCTTCTGTGACTGAACCATGCGTTCATTACAACATGTGTGATAGTAAATTCGTACTGCTACAAACTGGTTTGAACTATTTTTTACGGCTTATCAGCCCATTTGGATATGATTTAAAGCCAGAAAAAAAAATTTTAGATTATAAGAAATTTTTAGAAATAATAATGATTCACTAAATGATAATGATTTACTAATTAACGCATACCTGGAGGGTGGGTGGCGAGGTGGAATCATATCTTTTCCAAAAGTTGTTTGTGTGTAAGTGCATATAACAAACACAAGGGTAATAAACTCGACTCTCCGATTAACAATTCATAGATAGATAATGAACAGAATGAGATAGATAGATAGATAGATAGATACATAGATAGATAGACAGATAGATAGATAGATAGATAGATAGATAGATAGATAGATATTAACAAAGACAGATAAACATGAACAGACCGAGATAGATAGATAGATAGATAGATAGATAGATAGATAGAAAGATAGATAGATATGAACAGACCGAGATAGATAGATAGATAGATAGATAGATAGATAGATAGATACCGAACAGACATAGATAAATAGATAGAGAGAGAGAGAGAGAGAGAGAGAGAGAGAGAGATTGAGAACATTTATTTGTTGAAATGGGTGAAGTAGACTTTCTATTAGTCATAAGGTTTCCTGCTACTAATGAATCAAAAATAACATAACAGCAGAAATGATACTTTTTTTAACCCTTGTTGATAACCACTGGGTAATGAACTGTGTGTTTAATGTTTTCTCTATCCTACGAGTGCGGATTTTTTTATGTGTTTAACTACATAAAATCTGTATATAAAACAGATTTGAGATTAGAGTTTCTTTCTGCCTATTTAACTCCCATGGTTTTAATAACCAATATCACTCAGTTATATGCCATGCGTGATACAAGATTAGGCGATCATGTATCGTTCGATACATGACTGACAAGGTATATTTTTTCCTGCAGTAGGTTGCTATTTCTTTATGTGGTAGACCAGTTGCCATATTTACCATTTTCATAGAAAATTTTCGACAGGAATCGAATCTGCATCCTATACGGAACCATCATTTCGCGTGATGTTCCTTAACCGTTCGGCCACGAAGAACCGTCTGGTTACCAAGGTCGATTTTACTATCTTTAAACTTAAATCGTCCATGAATCTCTTCTATTCATATCTGCTCTAGCGTATCAAATGTAAACAAATGACGTCATATATTTTTGAATTGGACATAGTCCGACAATTTATTTAAAGACATTTATATAATATGTTTAACGTTCTTTTTATAGATACAAGTATTTAAGCAAATGATCTGTTTTATAATAAACAGTATTTAATGCTCTGTTTTATAATAAACAGTATTTAATACTGTTTATTATAAAACAGAGCATTTGCTTAAATACTTGTACCTATAAAAAGAACGTTAAACCTATTATATAAATGTCTTTAAATAAATTGTCGGACTATGTCCAATTCAAAAATACGTTTGATAATGTAATCGATGAATAAACAGAAAGATGTCTTTGTTAGAATATGTGCAAAGTTGACAATTTTTCATTTGCTTAAAAAAAGAACGCTTCTTTAATCGTCTTTTCTTATCGGAAATAATATGAAATGCATACATAATTTTTTTTTTTTTAAATTTCACCCCAAGTTTGGTGATAAAGCCACTAGAACGCAAAGTGGTTAATGACAGTGAAAGAATCTGAAGAGAAAGAAAAGACATTATTAAAGAGACAGAACAAGAAAAGAACAGAATTCAAGATGATAGCTGATGACGACTGATATTGCGTTTAAACCAGAAAAGATCAAAGTTGAGTTGAACGCAAGCGAGAAATGTGAGAGAATAAACTGTAAGCATAGAAATGATGGTTGCCTCTCGCAATTTCAAAAGTAAAACGATGAGACCGAACTGCCAATCTAGTCCTGCACTTAAATTTGTCAAATCGAGGTACCAAAAGGAAGAGCTTATCAGAACAGTTACCGTGAAAATATTGATAGAAGAGGTACCGAAAAGATAGGTTACGACAATGGAAATGTGACTGAAACATGATGCCAGGTCAGGACCACTAACATTGCAGCTTGGATTTTTTCAATATTAATATAATAGATATACGTTTTCCTAAAAATTAAACCACAACGCATAGCAGCAAGAATGATAGATTGTAACATCTGTTGATAACTAATGGGTCATATACGATGATTCATAAAACAATCCCACGTTTCCTTTGAGGATGGATATCACATTGAAACACCGGTTTTCGTACGATCACCAAAGTTAAACAACGTCTAATGTGGTCATTACCTAGATGGGTGACTGATTTGGAATACTCCGTGTTGTAAGTTTGGATGTAATGGGTAAAGGCTCAGAATTGGAAACTGGATAAGCGAGTTCCGATTTCAGTTGGATTCATTATATTCACCTTTTGTCCCTCCAACTATGGGTTTATTAGTACGATTTGTATCAGTCTACCAATATCTCCAAAAAAGTTTTACAATTTAAAAATATCTTCTGACTTTAAATAACATGCAAAAGGTTGTTCACCGTAAAAAAACAATTAATCAATCCTATGAGTGCGGAATTTTTATCTACGTAAATTTTCTGAACTTTTAATAAGTTTCAGTTAGAATTTCTTCCCGATTATAGAAATTTCGAGGATTTATTCATATTGCATTAGTTAGGCAGAACTCAAAAATCTCCTAGAAAAAGGGCCCAGATGTGAAAGTATTTTATACGTTGCTACTAAATTAGGCGTTAGAGGTTATTTTCAAAATAACCTAAATCCCCGAGGCCTGTTCTCCTCTGCCAAGAGAGTTCTTCTTCCGGGTGTCAGACGGGTCAGGATATCGATGGAGAAGAAAAATGTGTGCATAGATACAAACTAAGATGGCTACTACTGACCGATGATTATTTTATCCAGATGATGCCAGAAAAGCACGGCGGATCACAGCCAAGGCAAACGCAGACATCTGGCAGATATCATCGGCACGAGAATCGATTACCAAAAATCCAATTCAATTCTGTTTTTATAGCCCAGTGGTTGAGGCACGTTATCACGAAGCAATTGGAAACGAAAACTACCCCAGATACAAAACAGCAGCAACGAACTTTTACTTATATCATAATGTAAACTGATATTTACCAAGTCTGATATAAGTTGTCTCTTATATCCGGGTTACACTGTATATAGAATAGACCAAACCCGGATATAAGAGAAACCCGGATATAAGAGAGATTTTCCCTGGTCCCAAATTAGAGCTTGTGTTAATGTACAGAGTAACCCGGATATAAGAGAGTTGCCGGGGCCGGAGAAGAAGTATCTTATATCCGGGTTTCTCTTATATCCGGTTTCTCTTATATCCGGGTTTGGTCTATTATATATACATTAACACAGGCTCTAATTTGGGACCGGAGAAAATCTCACTTGTATCCTGGTTTCTCTTATATCAGGGTCTCTTATATCCGGGTTACACTGTAATAATAATATGCATTGAGTTGAAGTACGTCGGAATCACAACAGATATTCAACAAATATATTTGGATGTTCAATAAACAAGTACATATTTCACCGTTATGAATTCTGGGTAAACTGCAATATCATTGGTCCTGTCCTGGCATATCAGTTTCATTCGCCCACCGCCGTAACGTAGCGTCCCTGTACATTTTCTGTAAATACTTTCATGCTTAACTGTCCAGATGAACTTCCCTCTATGTACATATTGGAACTAGTTAGGATTATATAGAGAATATGTATAAGTATTATGGTGGCCGTATAAAAATAGTAAGAAAGAACGTGTTGTTTTGATGTAAGGAATACTGTGGCATGTTTGGATCAGTAATTGTGGCTACCTCAGTTTAAGATAACACAGACTGAGGACCAGCCTTCCCGCATCCCTTTTTTTGGTCTAGTCCCACACTTTTGTATTTTCAAAACAAATATTAGTCTCCTTCTTGGTACCTAGCCTCTACAAATTTAATCACAGTACTAGATTGGCGGTAAGATATCATCATTTAACAGTTGAAATTCCTAAATGTAACCGGAAGTTCGACGCCAAAAGTTTCTTTTTCTCCAGTTCACGATTGTGGAACTCTCTTCCGTTTTCTTGATTTCCAGTCAAATTTGATCTTCAAATATTTAAATGCAAAGTCAATTCTGGATTCTTAATTTCTGTTCTTTTATTGTTCTCACTCCTTAATACTGTTTTTCATATATTCTTTCACACTCTGTACCCGACTACCGCGGTTTCTTGCCTTGCTTGGGGTGATATGATTAAAAAAACACATGGCGGAACAACAGTTGAATGGGAGGAAACTGCGTCTAGAATTAACTTAGCGTTCCTTCTATTCTGATGTTCGTAATGTAATTACGTATTTCGTCGTTAGGATTTAGGAATTAGCCAACCAAAACATCACTAAAGTTAAATGACTGCAAATTACGTCCGGAATTACTTTATATTGTCTTGTATTAAGGTTTTCAGAAGGCAATGATGAAGTTATGAATTATGAGTCAACAAACTGAAAGCAGAGACAAGGTTGAATGTTTGGAGACTGCGTCTAAAATTAGTTATCTCTTCTATCTGATAATGTTTGTAATTCATGTATATTTTTAGAAAGCAACATTATTCAACTTTTTTTACTGTATGAATACCGTATGGGTAATACTGCTAAGGCGTTATATTGAAACATTTCTACAGTGTATGCACAAGACCGGTACATGTCAAATGTGGTTTCAGTCAGTCAGTTAAGTGCCATACGCTTTCGATTCATGACTGACGAGACAGAAGATTTCCCCGCAGTAAATTGGCTGCCAACCAAGGATTTGAGAATACTGGAGAGTCACGGGCAAAATAAACAAAATGGAAGAAGGCATACCATAATACTCTTTCACATATTGGAAATAATATTTATATTCAATATTTAGCATTTTTGTTAAATTCACAGAGATGAGACTTCATCTAGATAATCCACGGTAGATTTGCGCCCAGGTTCTTACAACGTTTCACCATACTTGGTAAATCTTCTATTATCACTACGTGGGATATTTAATAACGAAAGTGACAAAAACACAAATAAAAATGAAAATAATCTAAATAAAATCGATTAGATTATATACCCAAAACACAGTAAAAATATTATCTTTAAATTTCCAGCATCTCTTTTTCATGCACATGTATAGTCGCACCGACGTAAACATCAACTGAAGAAGCCCTAAAGGACAAAACGCGTCACAGGAAATATTTTTTCACTTTGTCATACATATTTCCCCTAAGATTGTTCTTGATATATAAAAATCTTATATTTGTTATCCCAGAATTCATAATAAAAATACTTTTAAAAAATCACGTTAATTTAATAATTAGCGTCTATGTTATATTTGCAGAGATGAGATCTCATAGAGTGAACAAAACTAATATAAGATTTCACGTATGAGATCTGCCCTGCTTTTCAACTCATAACTGTGGTGGGGGGAAGAAATGGATTCATACCCTTCTACAGCGTATTTGCACAGAAGTGAATGTAACGAACCCGACTGGAAATCAAACTTGGTTCTCATCCGCTGCGGTTTAAAAGCTCTTTTCCTTCTGTGTATAACAATAAACTACATCCGGAAGCAATGCCTATGATCGAGAAATTGAGCGTTTTGATTGCTTAATTTTTGTTGTTACCAGGTCCACCCTGACCCGGGGTGGTAGCACCAGTTAGGGTCTTAGCTATGGGCAAATAGTTAACCCCAAAACTGAGGTCAAAACACTATGAAAGTATAAAAATATATTTTTGGTGTAAAAATACTAACAATACATTTTCACAATTAAAAACATTACCAGCAATACATTTAAAAACAAACAAAAACCATTACTTTTTTGTATAAGAAATTACTGATGCCCCCAAGAAAATTAAATTTTGACATTAAATGACCAATAAGGAGATGACATGCCGCTAAACAAACAAACGAACAAAAATTGTTTTTTTTTTAAATTGCGATTGTGACATATTTGCACGGAAAGCGACTATTGGACTGGATCCATTTCAAAGCACCAGATATTTGGTGGACAAAAAAAGCTTAATGTGTCATGTTCAAGTGTCAACGAACATCTCAAAGAGAATTGGAAAAATTTGCAAGACAGAATTTGGAATCCTCATAAACTTTTGCTTAAGAAGTAAGCACAATTTTCCACCGTCTGAAGCAGTCTTTTTACCAGAAAGGCCAACGTTTCAAGTTTGCACTGCAATCTTACAGGTGATGAAAGATGGGTTTTGCATGTCAACAGTAAACGACAGACAGTGGTTATCACAAAATGAGAAACCAGAGTAACACAAAAAGCATAACTCCATGCTTAGAATTTCTTGCTTTGTCTGATGCTATCGGCCATTACAAACTGCTCGGACACTGAAGGGCCATCAGTGGGCATGTTTTTGCTAGTAACTTGCTTGGGTAAACGAAGTATTACGTCGAAAGTGCCCTTCTTTGGTAAACAGGAAAGGGGTGTTATTCTCCATTGTAATAATATAAGGGCACAGTCTGCAAAACAAATCTAAGAAAAATAAAATCTTTAGAATGGGAAACTCTTCCATATTTTCCATACTCATCGCATGTAGCATCCACAGATTTCCGTTTGTTTCGATTATGAGAACATTCCATAAACGGTATAAATTCCAG
>OZ038496.1:52506959-52509459 GCA_964036315.1 Acanthosepion esculentum
CAGGACTTTCAAGAAATTCATATTGCAAAAGTAAGAGCAGGTTGCCAAAATATCAAGAGCACCAAGAAATACCGTAAATGGAAAATTTATAAAATTAGTGGCATCCTTTAACGAGTCCTTTTCAGTAGTTGTCTATTTGTGTGCAATAACTTATAACTTAAGCTTATAAGGATTTTTTCATACTAAATTGTTTTATTAACGATATTTGTATTTCGAATAATTATCATTTGTGTATTTCCTCTTTATTTTTTATATTTTTATTGCAGTAAAGAATTTTCCATTTTGAATGATTATCATTTAGTATAATTGACCCGCCGATTAATTTTCATTGAAACAATTTACAATTCGAATGAATTCTTTCGAATAATTGTTTTCGAATAATTTTTTCGAACAATGTTCACATAATCGCATAAAAGATAGGAATAGCTTTAAAAGAGGAAGCTAATCTTCAAGCAAAGAAAAGAAAATCTATAAATAAAGTAATGACAACTAAAATATTAAAGTTAAGAAGAATGTCTGCTATTTTTATTTTAAATCAGCCTGACTATAACACACACACTTGACTCCATCTTCAATAATATATCCAAATTTAGGAAATTAAATAAAAATGTCGCTAACCTTTTAAAGATACAAACAGGCTAATTACAGCTAATAACGCGGGAACTGGATCCAAGAAACTTAACAAAATTGTGTGTATTTTCCAGGTTATTTATACGGAAATATATAAACCTGACTCCTTTCTACGCCCCACAATTTCTCAGATTCCTGCTCATGTATATAATTTATCTGAAACTCTAAACAAATTTATCCATACTTATCAAATAAACGAATTCTATCAACGAATTCCCTGACCTATTGCGTACTAATAAACTTCAAATGACATTCAAGTTTCGTTAGACATTGAAAGTCTGTTTACAAATGTTCCTATTAAAGAAAGTATAGAAATAGTAATATAAAACTTATATAATCATCTTAAGTTCCTGCCTACTAATGTTAAACCAACGATTTTACATAAACACCTATCATGCATGACACATTTTACGATCAATATGGTAACATTTATACACATATTGATTATGTAGCTATAAGCTCATCTCTGGGGTTAAACTTTATTTTTACATGAGCCTTATGCAAAACAAAGTCCTCAACGATTTCACAATACCATCAATATATGCCCGACATATCAATATATTGACGAGATTTTCATATTAAATATTATTCAACTTAAAGTAAATATTTTGAAAAGTTAAAATCAATGTTGAAATAATATTTTATTATTTTTTAGCTGGCTGAAAAGAGTTATTTCCCCTTAATCATTTAATGAACTAAGTAATCTAAGTTAATAAAGTTATCATACTGCTTTCATTTCTTTCTTGATTTGTGACTTAAATATTTATTAAAGCGTGTATCCGTCTTCAAACGTTTAAGAATATGTTTATTGTTCTAAATTTGAAAATAATGCATAAAACCGTTTACTAATTAGTTTTCCTACCACAATTCAGAATCGAAGAATATTTACCAACTGTTTGATTCAAATGGTTAGGAATGACTGCTAAAAACGTCCCTTTCCCAAACTTATAGACAAATCCTACAGATACATGCTGGGATTTTTCCTAACCAATAAGATAAACCACTTCTCGGTTTCATCCAACATTTTTTTTGTTCTATTTTTGTGCGTTAACACTACTCTTACTTTGTGAACATTTTGGCTTATTATTAATTGGAAAAACAGATGAATTAAATAAAAAACTTAATGAAACATTTGAAAGTACCCATATTCTATAATTCACTTACAAACTTAACATTAATAAAATAATGCATTATGCTAGTCGATGATTTTATCACTTCCCTATATAAAAACCCACAGAAAAATTCGTGCCTTCTTAATTATAAAAGCGAATGGGTTCACAGATATAAAATGGATATCATAAAAAAAAGATGATTAACCATGCAAAAATAATTTCTAGTTCGGCCACATTATTTTATAAAGAATTAAGTAACATAAAAGAAATACTTATCAACAATAATTTCTCATACCATGTTGTTGGTGAAGATTGGCTTTAAAGAAAGTTTTTAAAAAATAACGTAAGTATTGAAGCAATCAACAAAAATATATAAACAAAAATAAAGAGACTATTAAATTACTTCATCGTAACCTGGTACACCCTAATTATAAACAAAACGAAAACGACATTAAAAATATAATTCGCCACTACATAACAATTAACAATTAACGATCCTAATATTTGGATTTATCATTTATTACAAAAGAATTAAAATTTCTAATTATTAGAAATGATTCAGTACCTCAAAAATACACTCTGAGTAAAAAAAATAATAATGTTGTTTATGAAGTCTTATGACCTTTAAGTTATTTTATCACCAACACTAATAATCAACAAGTAATATTAATTACTTACATTGGTCACATATGCATCACCCTTTCTCGTAGGATGATTTGTCATTTGTTAAAAGTACAAAAGTTTAGTACAATTCGCAT
>OZ038496.1:52511959-52571959 GCA_964036315.1 Acanthosepion esculentum
CTTGATCGAAGATGCTGGAGAAATGGTCGGCTCACTAGATCGCTCCAGGAATTATCTGACTCCTGTTAAACTTTATCTTTACAAGAAACAGGGGGAAAGAAATTCACGGCGGAAGACATCTTGCACATTTATAAATTTACCATTCGTCCATGTATGTTGCCACATCTGAACTGGTGCATCTCAAGATTCTTGACAAAATCCAGAGAAGGGTCTGCACTACACTCGATCCTGACCAGTCATCTAGACTGCAGTCACTTTCTCAACAACGTGACGTACCTTCTCTCTGTCTATTCTACAAATATGTTCATTACAACCGCTCGGATGAGCTTTTTGCCCTGGTGACCCGACTACATGAAGTTGCTACTAGATTGGCCATTAGGTCTCACCGTTTTACTGTTGAACTCGCTAGATGCAACCGCCACTTCTACTTTAACATATTTCCTCGCACTTAGCGCCCGTGAAACTCCCTTCTGATTTCTTGCTTTCTTGATAACTACAATTTTCAGAAAGTTAAATGCAACGACAATCGCCATCTTCCGCCTTTTTGAACCATGCTTATTTTTGTCCTTTCCTCAATCCTCCCCATTTCCAGCATCTTTTTTCTCTTTCGCTTTCACTCCCTGTAAGTCCCTGCGTTCTAATGGCATTGTCGCCTTGCTCGGGGAGAATCAGATTATACCAAAAATAGAGTATTTTGCAATAGCTTTGCAAAAGACAGATTAGACCAAAAATGAAGTGTTGCTGTCATATCTTTGCAAGAGTCAGATTAGACCCAAAATGGATTGTTACTGCCATATCAGTTCAAGGGCCAGATTAGACCAAAAATGGAGTATTACTGCTATAACATACAAGATCAGATTAGACCAATCATTGAGTGTTGCTGCCATATCCCCGAAAGAGTCAGATTAGGCCAAAAATGGAGTATTGCTGCCATATCTTTGCAAGAGTCAGATTAGAACAAAGATTGTTAGTGCCCTATCTTCGCATTAGTCATCTTTGTCCAAAAATGGAGTATTGCTGTCATATCATTGCAGGATTGTTTATGCCATATATTTGCAAGAGTCAGATTAGACCAAAAATGGAGTTTTGCTGCCATTTCTTCGCAAAATAGAGCAGAAATTAAATATTGCTGCCATATCTTCGCTGTAGTCAGATTAGTCCAAAAATGGAGTATTACTGCCATATCTTGGCAAGAGTCATATTAGACCAAAAATGGAGCGTAGCTGCCTTATCATTGCAAGAGTCAGACTAGACCAAAAATGTGTTGCTGCGATATCAATTCAAGAGTCAGATTATACCAAAATGGAGTATTTCTGTCATATCTGGGCTGGAGCTTCTTAATGATCCTTTGCCAGCCTTGGCCAAGTTCAAAAGCTTATGTTGTCTTGTGTGGATGTCTTGGGTGGATTTTCCACTGTGCGAAACGCAGCAACCCTGTCACTACTATATCACTGTTTCCATGACAAATCTTCAGATAAGATCCATACTTTAATACATCCAATTAAAACGTTCAAAGCTAGAAAACGACATGCTGATTTCACGAAGTCGAATCACCCGCATTTCCCACCGAATCTATAATGTAAGAAATAAATTTAACTTAGAGAGGTTTGCTCCCAAGAACCGGCAAGGCTCAAGCGCCTGTCCTTCCCTGAGTACTTCAATCTTGACCTCTTCAGGTCAAGAACCAATCGTTATCTATCCTTCCCAGACTCATACTCTCCATTTTCTATTAATTATTCTTACAGTCATATCTCAAAACTCATTCATCACTACTAATTCGACTGTTATAATCTAACATGAGAGACTCTCGAGCCTTGTTTGTGTGAATTTTATTTTAAAAAAGTAACTTCAGTTACATAAGTATCCCTTGCTTTGTCATCTATTTGCATAAACTCTTTAAGTAGGTTACTTATCGTTTGCCCCTGGCTTACCTTAACTTCTACATGACATGCGAGGGTTAAATTATCGGTTCTGTGTAAATTGCCTCACAAAAATAAAGTAGATTTTTTTACCATTTTTTATAGATTAGCATTTGTTAAACCATTTGAAAAAATTGAAATATATTGTTTTTTTTTCTTTCTAAATAGCGGAAAGCTTAAATAGTTATCAGTATTTTGTTTGAATTTACAAACGTTAAGGTGGAAAACTGTGCTTACGTAATTTGTTAATGTGTGCTATTAAGAACTGCGAAAAAAGCTCAACCTTCGTTGTACGCAGTTATCAGAGACGTATGTATATTTTCAAACATAAAAAAAATAAATAAAATCAAAATAGATATAATTCTTTCAGAAGTCAGAGATCGATTTGTCGACAATAAAATTCAAACCGCCAACGAAGAGGAAGTAATTCGTATCATCTACAACATTTTGGACATCCGGGTTCCGCCGGCAGCAAAGGATGACATTTCCAGTTGGACTTTGTTTTTGCCGTACGAAGCAAGCGCTTTGTGGGTCACATTCGACCTGCGAGTTGCGTGTTTTTAATAGTATTGTAGAACATTCTCACATGGAATGAGGTCGACCCTCACTTGAAAGCAAGCACTTCTACAGTGAGCTATCTCATAAGGCAAAGCTTAAACGAAGTAACCGGATTTGTGCCCTGGAATATGTACGGAGTTCGAACCAATGAAAAAAATAAATAAAGCGTTATGCATATATGTTAACCATGTAGAAACCCCTGGAGAGTATAGGACAAAAGCCATACCACTCTAGACAGTGCTGCTATTGTTTCCATAGAAAGTGGGTTTCCGATGTTAGACGTGTTTAGACACACAATTCAGCCGGAGTGGCTCGCCCCCAAACCAAATAATTTTCTGTTCATAGTTCTCCTACAGCTACTAAAACTGGAAAGTAATTTTATCAACCCTAACTCGATAAATACGTGATGGCTACATACCTTATATATTATGCATAATTGTAGTAACCTAGGGAAGGTTACTGAATAGAATAATCACACGAAGGTTGGTAATGAACGACTATACTTAAGATACGAACAACACATATAAGATTCGCCAGCGGCGTGTATAAATAGTAGTCAACTGCTAAAAGTGAGTCAAGTGAATTCCACAATGAATCTCCAACTGCAGGATATATACCAATCGCTCCATGCGGTCAGATGTGGTACAAGGCCGAATTTAATGTTGGGTATCTGGGCCCGTAGGCTCGGCCAAAAATTTCCCCGTAGACCCCGTATAAAACGGGGTCGGGTAGCTGTTTTCCGAGACGAGACTCTACCCTTCGACATAGCCTCGTCTGGGGATCCTGTCTACTCAGAGACAGAGTTTGACCTGCACAGCTGGAGACGAATCTCTAAATGCAAACCAACATACAGTATTTGCTACTGTATTTATATGAATGGAGACATACCTATTATCGTCCGTAGGTATTCTACAACAATAATAATAATATCAAACAATATTTTCTGTTTTTTTACAGTAAAGTTCACCCTGTACAATGTCCGGGCCCCAGTCGAGGTAAAGGGTTACATTAAGAGGTTAGATTATGCGGATAGGAGGAGAAGATAACGATTAGACCTTGCCTTGAACAGGTTAAGATTGTAGTGATCGGGGAAACATCCTCTTGGGAGTCGGTTCCACAGTGCAGTGGTTCGCGGAAAAGAAGCTGTTCGAATGGAACTTACTTCACACCAATGGAACACGGAAGAAATGTGGGTGGTTTGCTACAATGTGAGTGGCATGACGGATCGTAGTTGTGAAGGTGAGAATTGGCGCAACCAAGAAAATACTTTGTCCGAGCACTTTACATGGAAGTAGCGATAGAGCAGTGTCAGGCTTGACATATCACGCGTGTTGGACAAAGGTTGGAGAGTGGAAAATAATTTATCAGCCATAAGGACTCGGAAACGCTTTTGAAATATTATACTAATATTACTAGTATAGTCTATCATATATATATATATATATATATATATATATATATATATATATATATATATATTTGAAATTAAGAGAATTTGATAATTATATTTAAGTGATTCATCGAGTCTGAAACCTCAACAGAAAGCATTGGACGGCCGCTTCGTCCTATATTTGGGACATCAGCAGTCTAGTGCTTTCAGTTGAGGTTTCAGACTCGATGAATCACTTATATATATATATATATATATATATATATATATATATATATATATATATATATATATATATATATAATACATATAAAATAATAATAACACTATTTACTAATATAAATAAATTTAGGCAATTTATTGTATATCAAGGTGAGAAGAATTTTATAAACAGGTGTTCTGAACAGATATCTAAAGCACTAAATTTAAATATTTCCCTATAAATTTGGACTCGGACGAAAGACGTAAAAATAATCCTACATCAAGAGGAGTAGCAGGAGCAGCAGTAACTTTTGACGAAAACAGTCATTCAGGGCTAAGCATTCTCTCCCCTAGTTTCTATTCTACATTATGTTTCCCTGTATCAAAAGGTAATAAACTTGTTAAATCGAGTTCGGTTCTCTACGGTTGTTATTGATTACTCAATTACAACACTAACATTCTTTTGTTTATTGTTTAGAGTTTAATTACATAGAGTTAAACAATACGGGATCAATTTGCAGCATTGAAAATGGCTGGTATGAAGAATTCAGCTGTATGTTTGCAGAAAAAACTGTTTTTAATGTATAGAAAAAGTTTCCAGAGGAGTAAATAATTTCACCAAATCCAATTTCAGGAAAAAGCCTTTCAGTTCGTATCAGGAGAGTAATTGAAGCTGTCAATAAATCCTCGAAGAAGCATGAGGAAGATGGCAAAAGAACTGGATATTTCGTATAGGTCGCTAAGAAGGATTATGAAAGAGGAGTTAGGGTTAAAATCATACAAGATCCAGTGACGATAGCTGCTCAAAAGTGCCTCCAAACAAAAGCAGCTTGGAAGAGGGAAGAAAATGTCGGAGTAGATGCAGTGTTGGAACGGAACTGGGTTATGAAGTGTTGTGAAGGAGAATATTTCCCTACAAGTTTGAATTCGACCGTCGAACTAAAGCCATAAAAATATTCCTACATCAAGAGGAGTAGCAGGAGGAGCAGCAAGAGGAGCAGCAGTAGCAGTAGCTTTTGCTGAAAAAGTTAGTCATTCACGGCTAAACACTCTCTTCCCTAGTTTCTATTCTACATTATGTTTCCCTGTACTAAAAGGTTATTGATAAACCAATTCCGGTTTTCTACTGCTGTTTTTGATCACTCAGTTACAAGATTATTGTATAAAAGGTTATTAAAGCTTTTATTTTTTTAAAAATACTCTTTTTATTAATGCATTGAGATTAATATAAATACTTACAGGAGGTGATTAATTATTCCCACGCCCAAACCTCTTTCCAACTAACGAAAGGTTTCTCACCTCTTACTACTCTGTCGCTATTTTAAATGCAAATCTTCAAACAGACAATATTCCTTAGTGCCACCAGTTCAGACCTTCACAACTTGGACCCGCCATGCCACATACTCAGGGTCCACTCAGCATCATTGTCTCCATAGTCCATTGGTAAGAAGGAAGTTTCAAGCAGACATCTTCATCCTCAGAAAATCTACGTCGGGAAAAGAGGCTTCCCCGATAACTACGATCTTAAGCTTTTCAAGTCATCTGTTATCTATCCTATATATCCTCATAATCTGAATTTACTTTCTCCTTATGTTGACACAACAACTTCTTTGAGTAACCCTCTACCTTGGGTGGCTTTCGGGCATTGTATATATAAAATATTAAAAAAATCTGAAAATAAAATATAAAGTTCAGCATAAATAAAACAGAGATCTATAGATAAATATATATATATTCTATTCTATGATAGAATAGGGAATAAATAGGAAATGTTTATAAATCTTAGACGTTTCGCTTTAATTAGATATTCATAAAAGAATCATATATGGGAAAAAATTCCGTTATTTTTATTTTGTGGCGGATTTTTATTGGTCAAGCAGGCTTCTCGTGCATTTGACTTGTCAAGCATCGTTCGTGTGCATTTATACTTTATTCGCTCATTCTGTTGACTTCCGATTCATATTCGACCTGTATATAAAAGTAAATAAATATATCAGAAAATGAGATATAGAGCCCAGTCTGCCTTGCAGTTAACCCCTCGCTGGCATTCGAGCAGATGAGATGGATCGATAACTTTCCTAAATGTTATCTGTGTGAAAGCAACGTCTTCGGCTGGAATTTGACCTCTACTCGCCAATTTTATATTCAGGGCCGATAAACGCTACACTACGCGTACATCCGAGAAAAGTATAAAGTGATCTAAAAATTACCATTAAAACAAAGAAAAGAGAATTGGGCTGCTGTATCATGGCTACCTTCCTATATGGTGGCTATAACTGGGCAATTTTGTTATAGAAGTTAAAAATACTTGATACAAATTGCATAGGGCATGAGATAAATGAACTCGTTTAAAGGTACATAAAAAAATGCTAATGACAAGAAGAAATCGATGGCTCCAATTTTTGCAACACAAAATAAGGAAAGAAGGCCTGGAGTGTTTAACATACAAAGGATAAATCAAAGATACGAGAAGCGGAGGAGAGCAGAGAGTGGTCCACCATACAAGATTTTGTGAATGGACGAAAGAAATAGGAAAAGGAGGAGTGGTAAATAGTCAAAACTTACGTTAATATAGGAAGTTGTGGAGAGTCATGAACGTCAACAAACATGAAGAGAATTGGTAAATGGAAGATATGCATGCAAACAAAATATTTTCGAAAATAAAACGTTTAAATGGATGGAATAAGCGGTGTCGTAAAATATGGCGCAGAGAAAAACAATCCAGGAAGATGTGGAGAACCGTGATCGCCCATTTCCCCGTGGCATATGACAGAGAGAGAGAGAGATAGATAGAGAGAGGAAGGAAAAGTAGAGGGAGACAGATAGAAAGACAAAAACATTGTGATGGATAAAATAATAGGAGAAAAATTTAGGTAAGTAAATGACAAAACGTAACCTGTTTCGTCCTCCAAAAAGGACTTCATCAGACTAAAGTAATGTTCTTATTAATGAAAGTATATATATATATATATATATATATATATATATATATATATATATATATATATATATATAGGCACAGTGTAGTAATGGTTAACGGCTCGGGTTGAGCAATCGGAGAGCCGAGTTCCAATTCCCGTCGACCCTATTACATTGGGAAAGGTACGAATCCTCTTCTTCTCCATCCAGCTATGGGTAAATAGCGGGACAGACTGGGTTCTATAGCCTTGGATGGCAACTGTTCTAGGAGATGGACAACTCTGGATTCAAAACCTGCGGAGGGTCGTTTGGGGAACTTGTCGCCCGTAGTGCACCAGGTTTCTGTATTCGGCCCTTCAAAAAGTATGGATGGCTCTGCACAAAACCTTCACCACTATAATCAAATCACTCGTGTTGTTGTTGGTGTCTGGGCTATCGGTTCCTAGGAACTGAGCTGCTTGACCTTCATACGTCGAATGCGACGGGGGAATCGAATATATATATATATATATATATATATATATATATATATATATATATATATATATATATATATATATATACATATATATATATATATATATATATATATATATATATATGGAGGTGAAGATACTAAATTAAACGTTGGTTATTACTATGCACTGATGGGAAACACTGAAGATGTAAGGACACTAAATTTAAAATTTTAAAATTTCCTATGTTGGACGTGTTTAGACACACAGAGCAGCCACTTTTTATTGCTATTTATTGATTGGTTTTAAATATGCCAGACTGCGACAACAGAATATTAATTTAAAAAGATGAAATGTTGTAAGAATCTGGATGCAAATTTAAACTAGATAAAAAAAAATGGTTATTTATAGGGAGGCATCAAATTCAGAAGACTAGTATAACAAACTTTCTCGCCTCATTTTTCTCTGTTTGGTTCGGTGCTATTTTAGGCGCAGCTAACTTAATGTCAAAGATCTGTTGAAGAAATATTTCCTTGTAATATTGTTATTATATAGAGTTCGATTCCTGGGAATTTTTGGCCAGCATTTCCGAAAAGAAACAAAAAGATTTATCACTAAGATTCATACTCCTCAGCTGCTACCATTTCCCGCCATTTACAAAAAGAGTTGATACAGCGAAAGCCTCAAACCAATAATAGTTCGTCTTATTCGTTTGCTTATCTTTCATTCTTTCTTTCCAACTATCTGTCCAACCGTCTCTTTCATTCGATCGTCTATGATTAGTGACAATTTTATTGATCCCTAAATTTAGTCTCAGTAATTTATGGATCTTCCGTCCCTACCTGCCCTACCCTCTTTCTAGCACTGTTATGTGCGCTGCCACAATGAGGACACGAGAAAGAGTTAAAGAAAAAAAATGAACTAAGTTAATATTAGGTTGTATTCGTAGCAGCTATATATCAACAAAGACAAGACAACTCTCTATTTCAATCTATCTATCTATCTATCTCATTCTGTTGCTATCTGGCGCTCTCTCTCTCTCTACACACACACACACACACACACATACACACACACACATATATATATATATATATATATATATGATGAAAAATATGGAAAAGACAAAGCAAAATCCGAATATGCAAGTTTACTGTTTTAATTTTGTTTTACTGTCGACGTCAGACGTTTCGGTCTAGTAGACCATCTTCAGGACATGGTTATTGGAAACGTCTGACGTCGACAGTAAAACAAAATTAAAACAGTAAACATGCATATTCGGATTTTGCATTGTCTTTTCCATATTTTTCATCATACCGTCGGATCTACATCCACATATTTACTTACATATATATATATATATATATATATATATATATATATATATATATATATGTATACAGATGGAATAAGAAATGGAGTATGATTCCACTGTACGTAACATTTAATTTAAAAGAGTGCTCAATACATAGTAGAGCTAAATATTATTTATTTTAGGATATTAAAATATGTTAAAAATCGCACTATTTACATTATTCGGACTATTGTCCTCATCTTTATTGCCATATTCATGACAACGTTTTGGCCGATGTACGCTCCTGCCTTCTTCAGGTGGTTGCAGTGTCGAACTGAAACCCTTTATTTTTCTCGCTGGGGTAGACTGTGGCAACAAAGATGAGGACAATAGTCCGAATAATGTAAATAGTTTACATAATACCTCATCTCAGAAATATAGACAGATACTGAATGTTAAAAAATCGCTACACGATTACAGTTATGCTTCGACGCCATAAATTGTCTTCTCAGGCGATGTTGAACTACAGGCGAATGAAAGATTAATTTAATTTCGAAAAGCAGAATAGTTAGAAAAAATAAATATATAGATATTTCTTATTATGATAAGCGTTACACTTAGTAAGTAAACATGTTTGATTTGGTATTGCTTGTTCGTACTTATATAAACAGTGAAAATAATGTGTACCAGCGTAGAGACCGTGTACATTCTTAATATAACTCTTATACTAATAATAAATAATTTTGGGTTAAAAATTAATTAATTGCTCACACACACACACACACAGCACACATACACACAGTACACGTACACAAACACACACACACACAAAGACATATATATATATATGTGTGTGTGTGCGTGTGTTTGTGTGAGTATAGAATTAAGTACACCGTATAAAAGAACGAAATAACAAGATTGCACAATGGAAAAAAATATGTAGACCGTACTATAAAAAAAAGACCAAGATTGTATAAAAGAATGAAATAACTTGACCATATAAAAATATACATTGAACATACATCGAGAGAAATATGTATGTTGTACTATAGAAAGAAATAGCAAGACCGTATAATAGAAATTAAAAACTCGACTGCAGAATAGATAAAAATAACAACGTATTAGAGAAGGAATAACTTGTTTGTACAAATGAAAGAATTAATAAGACTATATAAAAGAAAGAAACAGGTAAACAGTCTATAAGAAAAACAACAATGTATTAGAGAAAGAATAAATAGAAAGTATAAAAGAAAAATAATAGCAGTATAAAAGAAACAGCTAAACCGTCTAACAAAAGAAATACCAACGTGTTAGAGAAAGAAATAAGTTGACCGTATAATGGAACGAAAGGACTAGTTTGTGTCATAAAGAAAATACAAGAATTCTTTTGGTTATAAGAATTAAAGTACTTAAGAAAAAATAATGTATTAATAAAAGCGTTTGGGGTAGAATGTAAATTATATAGAAAAAAAGACAATACAAATATTAAAAGACAGAATATATTAATCTATGCCATTTTATTTTCAGACAGAATATTTAAAGTAGCATTCATTTGTATTAACATGCATTCTAACAACATATATCCCAACAAGCTGATTGAATTCACTGAGTATAACGTTGAATTATATAACTTTGCTATCATAACTCCTCTTTCTCACCAAAGGTGAGGGAAAGCATGTATTACCCAGACAAGGTCGGGGGGGGGGGTAAAAAGAAGGTCTCATTACAGTGAACTTATAGATTTCTTTGTCCATTTCCGGCATCCAAAAATTATTTCCGGTGCTGCCGGCTTTTAGTCAATGATAGTTTCCGCCATTGACTCTTACAAAAAGCCCTGAGAACCAAATATATGACATTGTGACCGATATTAACACTACGGGCTTCATATATAAATGCTCATGGTAGACTTCGTGAAACGATCAGACTTTGTCTGTGTGTCTGTGAGGGGGTAATCTGATACGGCTTCATAAAGAGCGAAATATTTCGATTTAACTGCCACCGATTCAAGATTGAATTAAGATAGTTCACAGATAAATGGATCTTAATTCTCTCAGCATGCACAAAAAACACTGTTACGCAAATATACATAATGAAATTTAAGTAATATTTGTATTAACATTAATAAAAAAACACGTTTTTAGATAGATAGATAGATAGATAGATAGATAGATAGATAGATAGATAGATAGATAGATGTTCGAGGGGTAAATTGTCGCCATTTTATATTTTTAATTTCGCGCATGTGCGTTGTTTGTTTTTGATTTTGTCGACTGCACAGTAGAGTCAATTGTCACTGTCTCTGAGAAGAAGAGCACCATGACGCAATTCACTCAGCCAGAAATTTGGAAATGGCATTTTGTGCTGCTTGACATTCGTACCAGAAGCTGCAATACGAACATTTCAGAGTGTTTGGGTGTCAACCTGAAGATTCGGAAAGATCTAAATTAGTCTAATGGTAAACTCACTCTGGTCGTTAAGATAAGAAAAGAACTCCCGAATTTGTTGATGAGAGCCTCAGACTCAACACGGAAGCCTACCTTGAGAAGGTAATGCTGCCCTAGATCAAGAGGGTGGAGGCTGGAAACCCTATGTCTGGCAACAGGTATCTGCACCATGTCAGACAAGCAGGAGAACCCAGTGATGTCTATCAGACAATTTCTGCAACCACATCACCCGTTACACCTAACTCCCCAGACTGCAACCCTCTTGATTATTATGTGTGAGGCGCAGTTGAGCGAGAGACCAACAAAACTCCTTGTATCAACAAAGATGAGCTGAAGTCAAGTATTATGGCAGCATTCACCAACTTAAACAAGAAGACCGTCCAGAAGAGTTGCGGGAGATTCCGAAGTCGTCTCGAAGCCGTCGTTGAGGCCAATTGCGATTTTATTGAATAAATTTACTTTTTAGTATTTCAAGATATTTTTGTGTAATTCTGGTAAATATATCTGTTAAAATGAGAGATGTCAGTGTTATTTTCATTTTTGCGTAATTTAGACGACAAATTATCCATCGCACCCTGTAGATATAGATAATAAACACAAGGAAAGAGATATATAGATCGATAGATAGATAGATTATGCAAAATAAATAGGTATAACAAAAATAAAAGCAAACAGAAAATCGATAAATTAAACGTATAAAATTCAATGTGACTTGAAAACATGTCATTAAATTGTCGTTCAAATTAACTTTTTAAATCATTCTGCAAAATTAAGCAAGCTTATACATTCTTGTTCAATATTATCATATAATTATTTTCAACGTTGTCTCTCTATTACTCTCTCTCTCTCTCTCTCTCTCTCTATCTATCTATCTATATATATATATATATATATATATATATATATATATATATATATATATATATATATATATATGTCCGTTGATGCGTTTGCCAGGAAATCAATTTTACTGCCTATTCTATTCCGTTCACACTCATCCAGAGACCTGTATTTCTCAAAAATCTATCTATCTCTGCGTTTCTGTCTCTAATATATATATATATATATATATATATATATATATATATATATATATATATATATATATATATATATATATATCAGTAACGCGCTTCACAAAAAATATTTCGATTTTCATTATATATTTTCGTCTCGGATGCTACTTGAATTTTACCAAAAAGAAAATAATTTCCATGCCTGATGATGACCAGCGAAATTGTCGAAAGTACTTGCATATTTAAAGAAGACCTAATACAGCTTAAAATTTAAAAAACATTCATCGAGTGGTTAGTGGGTTAATGTATGATTAAAATTTAGTTAGCGAAGTGAATTCCCCATTTTATATCATTAACTTTACTAATTTACTCTTTGTATGAATGATTTGTTTAATATATATTTATATATATATATATATATATATATATATATATATATATATATATATATATATATGAAAACCTGGAAAGCCCAAGCATTAAACCAAAAGGAGTGGCGTAAGACAGGTTTCATTAAATTAAAGGGTTTTGAAGACAGTAGACTGAAGCACCGTGATCAGCTTCGTCAAGCTCTGAAGCAGAGATGGCATCAAAATCCTGCTTTAACAAATTTCATATGTCAGTGTGGCATTGTTGCCCGTGGTAAAGCTGGGCTCTTATCACACGTAAGAAAACGCAAATGACATATGTCTTTCCCTTACCTGATTTTCTCCACAAATGCCCCTGCGAGCATGCATAAGTGTAAAACGAAAGGCACCATCCAATGCTGATCCTCATTTATCGTTCACGATAGGAGAGTCCACCATATATATATATATATATATATATATATATATATATATATATATATATATATATATATATATATACGAGATAATTAAGAAATGCATAGATAAAGATATCCCAGAAGCAAATGAGACAACGTTCAGTCAGTAATATTATGCAGATTAATAATCCCTGATATTCAGATATTTCAAGAGAAATATTTCTAATGTCAATCCGTTTATAGAAAACTCTTTACTTGATTAGATTTATTAATTTGCTAATAAATTTATCTCTGTTTTGCGTTCTGGGAAAACTGACAAAGCCCACTTAACAAACACACATAACATTTAAGAAACGGATTAAATCCGACAAATATTTAATATAATTTCTGTTTATACGATATTTTTTAAGGATCCAATTCTTTGAGTAAATGCTCCGTTCTTTAATTAAACAGTATTAATTACATTTATCGGCCTGAATGTTCGAGAAATTTCGTAGAAAATATGTGTTCTCCGACTGGAATAGAACCTGTATCCTGTATAGAGCCCCCATAATTCATGGTGTGTTATGAACGTTCAGCCACAGAAAACTTCCGGTTAAGCAGTCACTCGAGCTTTAATGAAAAACACATTTTAGATAGATCAAGAACAACTTGTGATACATAGATAGATAGATAGATAGATAGATAGATAGATAGATAGATAGATAGATAGATAGACAGATAGATTATGCAAAATAAGTAGGTATAAGTAAAATAAAAGGAAATATAAACTCGATAAATATAAGAAATAAAACTTCAATGTGATTTGAAAACGTCATTAAATCGTTGTTTAAATTATCTTTTAAAACATTCTGCAAAATTAATCTTATATTCGTATTCAGTATTATCGTATATTTTTCTCCAACGTTATCTATCTCGCTATCTATGTATCCATCGATCTATATGATGTCTAAATTTATCTCTTGATGTGTCTGTCAGAAAATCAGTTTTCTGTTCACATTCATCCATTCTCATTGTGTTCATATCTATCTATGTATATATATATCGTTCATATATATATTTATATATATATATATATATATATATATATATATAATTATTTATTTATTATATGAGATTAAAACAAAAATACGTCAAAAATCGCTACAATAGGTTTGCCATACTTGGATATGGTGGACTCTCGACGCATGAGAGAGACAGGCACCAGCACATACGATATGACTGTAGTTGTGAAGGCATTGTGCAGAAACAACTACACCTTTTGAAGAGCCGAATACAGAGACCTGGTGCACTACGTGCCACAAGAACCAAACGAGCACCGATTACACTTCTCGTAGACCAGTCTCTCCTGCTATTTATCCATAGCTGGAGGGAGAATAAAAGGATGAATACCTTTCCAAAGGTTATTAGCACGTAAGTGAATGTAATGTATTAGACTAGATTTCGAACCCCTCAATCTAAATTCGATTCCTCAATACGAGCCGCTATCCACTACTCCACCTTTCTGGGGATATATATATATATATATATATATATATATATATATATATATATATATATATATATATATATATATATATATATATATATATATATATATATATATATATATATATATATATATATATATATATATATATATATATAGTAAAAAGAAAGAACAGTAAGATATTTATATATCTTACTGTTCGATATTTATACATCTTACTGTCCGATGTTCTTATTGATATTTTTATAATTATAAAACAGTGCTCAATGTAAATTTACACACCATAAATATTATAAATTAACTGATTTAAAATATAGCCCCTTCTCTACACAGGAATTTCCATGTTTCAAAAGCCGAAGCTAAAAACATCAAATTTAATTAGATAATTAAAATTAAAAGCATTAGTTCTGTTTCATCTTCAACCGAATTTTGGTCGCTTGAAGATGAAACAGAACTAATGCTTCTAATTTTAATTATATAAGTAAATTTGAAGATTTTAGCTTCGGGTTTTGAAACATGGTAATTCCTGTGTAGCGAAGGAACCATATTTTTAAATCAGTTTATTTATAATATATATATATATATGTGTGTGTGTGTGTGTGTGTGTGTGTGTGTGTGTGTGTGTTGCAATATTTATAGAGAAAGAGTTAAAATTTAAGGAAAGACTGCACAATATCGGAAAGAAAACATTTATAGATGAAAAAAGTTAGCCTCGGAATCAACACGCAGCAGAAAAGGAACCAAGACAGCTAGATAACCTTGAGCAACTAGGCCAGCAGAACTCTGCTGAGGTAAAACTTTGGACAAAAGCATCTATGAGAGAAATTAGCTGAGACACTAACCCAATCGTGAAGACTATCGATTCTTCGATCATCTTCCATATCTATCTCTTCCTTAGGAGATCATGTCGTTATTATGTGCCCTGTCAATCATCAGATTACATCCGCTGCCATCACACAACTTGATTTTCCTTTTACTTTTGTCATGAGCGTAGCGTGCTTTTACAAGTCATGACGTTACAGTCTGCAGCACTTAATGTTTAACGCCATATTGGATCCGTCATTTTACTCTTTTTCAAGTCAGATTCTTAAAAGAGTTCTGATACTAAATCCCTACCAGGAATATTCCAAAGAACTCAATTCGCTTTTTTACTCTACATCTGCTGTACGATAATCTAAAGGGTCATTTATACACATTCCAATGTATGTTCATTAGTAGGAATATTTAATTCGTGTTTGATAAGGAAAAGCATGGACTAGTGTTATTTATTAGTAAATAAGCAAATAAATAATTGATGAGTTAACAACTATTCACTGAATATTTTCCTCCGATTCAAATAGTGATTTAGACATTGCGGGTGGTGTAATAGATAGCGTCTCAAAATAAAATATCAGAGCAGAGTTCGAATTATGGTCAAGTTCGCTGCATTCACTGACGCGCAAATACCATTGGGAAAGGTATGGCTATATCTCCTACCCCAGCTATGGGTTAAATAGTAGAACTTGTATCTGGAAAAGCATTGTTACTTTCAAGAAAAAATGTTATAGCATTATTCACTTACCAAAAAAATATATATTATTCTTATAATCCAAAATATGATTCGGCTTTATATAATCCACAAAGGGTTGATAAACCGTTAAAAAAATATAAATCAATCACCTCTATTTACTTCGAGAATTTCAGATAAAATTTCTAAAGAGATTAATGAAAATAGAAGCTTTCAAGCATTAACCAGTCACAATAACTAATTATTGGCGACTGTTTAGGTGTTACTTAAAAATATTTCTACGCGTCTACTGAATATATCAGTATAAATAACTGTAAAACCTGCGTTAGTTGACTTATGGACACGACAAAAGAAAATGGCGTATACCACTGGTGTAATAAGTCAATATACAGAAAGATAGTAGCACTTCCAGATTTCGGCACATTAACTTCTGACCCCGCTCTTTCTTTTTTTCAAATTTATCTCTTCTACGATAAATTGTCAGTGTCAAATACTTCTCTCCACGCTTTGGCCGCCTGATTAAAATCCACTTTCTTTCTTCTCGACTCAAACAATTTGCCATTATTCACAATACCTGAAAATATATATGTAAATAATTAAACAACTGTAGACCTAATTTTGACCCACCCTGTATTTCAATTGCACCTCCATTGCCAGAACTGTAATGGCGGTTGTGAGAAAAAGAAAATATTTTAAATGTACACCTGCTAGTGGAATTACACTTTTTTATGAAAATAAATAGTTCTAAGTTTTATTAGGGAACGTAATGCAGCTTAACCGGGGTCTATCAGCATTATTTTAAAGCAAGGAAATGAAATGTACTCAGAACTGAAGAAAGTGTAGAAATGAAACGAAAGAAAGTCGACCTTGAGAATTAAATAATATTTTTCTTTACCTTGTGGTTCACACATAACTTCCTTCTACATTGGTAAAAAAAAATGACTAAACATAATACATATTGTGTTAGAATTTTATAGCGGATTACTGTATTCAATATTATTCTCTTTGAAACTGAAGCTATTTTAAGATTAACGAGTCTTCCTTTTTAATTCAAGAAGTCTTTGGCTTTCATTTAAAAGAACGCGTCGTGTTCCGCTCTTTTCAGCAAACATAAAGCGAGAAAATGTTTTTGCCAAAAGCGAGTCAAACTCCGTGCATTAAGTCCTTTGTGAATTATATACAAATATATTTCAGAAACCAGATAGGAGCGTAAATGTTTTGTCATTACGTAGTTTAGCAGAAAGAATTTATTTCTGCTAACCTATATTTATGCTATATGTTGTATTCATGAGAGAAGATTCTTGAATATTCTATATAGAAAGTTTGGAGATATATAATTGTGGATATAAAACTCACACTTCATGGTCACTAAAATTAAATTACCTTAACCTTGTTTTCTTTTTTTTTTATTTCTCTCTTTAGCTGAGGTAACCTGTTTTAAAAAAAATGTAGAAGGTTCCACTTACCCTCCCCAACCAACAGCTGCAATTCCTTTTTTTTAACGAAGCAATTGTTTCTCTAAATACTTAGCAAGAGAAATGAATTCCGTGGATAAACAGTTAGTAAAACAGTAAAAGTCCGTAGAGATATGCCAACCGATAAGTCATTCAAAAGATGAGATTGCTAAAACTGGCACCACTTCGTGGATTTGAAGGAGCCGATAGAAACTAAATGTGAGATTAAGTTATTTTTTTTTCTTGAACTAATGACTAATTTTATGTAGCAACCCCTGTCTCCAGAAACATACACGCACTTACAAACTATCGCACACAAAAACACTTGGATACACACCTTATTGGTCGTGGAGAAAGTCATTGATTTGAATGAAATCTGTAATTTCAAAACAATTCGCCACTGTCGAAGAGTTGGTTGGTTGGTTGTTTGGGTTTTTTTGGCATATCAAACACTATGGGTTATTTAATGCCAGATCCAGTATTTACTAAATATATCAAAAACGTATAGCTGGCAACATCATTGTTTCAAAAACGTATAGATGGCAACATCATTGTTTCAAAAACGTATAGCTGGCAACATCATTGTTTCAAAAACGTATAGCTGGCAACATCATTGTTTCAAAAACGTATAGCTGGAAACATCATTGTTTCAAAAACGTATAGTTGTCAACATCATTGTTTTTAAAAAGGTATAGATGGCAACATCATTGTTTCAAAAAAGTATAGCTGGCAACCTCATTGTTTCAAAAACGTATAGCTGGCAACATCATTGTTTCAAAAACGTATAGCTGGCAACATCATTGTTTCAAAAACGTATAGCTGGCAACATCATTGTTTCAAAAACGTATAGATGGCAACATCATTGTTTCAAAAACGTATAGCTGGCAACATCATTGTTTCAAAAACGTATAGCTGGCAACATCATTGTTCCAAAAACGTATAGTTGTCAACATCATTGTTTCAAAAAAGTGTAGTTGGCAACATCATTGTTTCAATGTGCTGGAAAAGACCTGGATGTTCACTATTTTCCCATAGCTGGGACCCCCAACAGGTGCTACCACTCCGGGTAATGGTGGACCTGGGAACACCAGCAATTAAGAGGTGGTTCCACGCTTCCTCAAAACCTCCTGATCAGAGGCCTTGCTGTTGGATGCAGTTTAACGTCGTACCCAGGACGACTGTCGAAGAGATAAACACTATAAAATCTTACATATTCATTTACTAGCCAATATTTATTCAATAGAGGAATTATCAATAAGTTGAAGATTCTTATTTTAAGATAATTCGGAACTCAGAGTTGAAATGGCTAGATGTAAACGTAAGTTCTATGCTAACAATTTCTTCTTTCGCACTTATAACTTGTGGAACTCTCTTGCGTTTATTTGCTTTCACGTCAACTTTACCTGAATATATGCACTTGAATCGTACATGCTTTTAATTTAACTCTGTACTTCGAACGCCCCCGCATACAATCTGAAATTGTATTTACTATTTTCATTAGGAGTCGATAAGTGTGCCTATCGCCCGGTTCACACACCTTCGCCGTCTTTTGAACGGGAGTAGAGATTTATCTCTTGTTTTCTGTCGAGGATAGAGTTTCCAGTTGTTCCTCCTAAAGTCTTCTCAATTTCGTTCACTCCCAGTAACCTCATGCGTTTTAGTGACATTATCGCATTGCTTAGGATGAAATGATGAATAAAAAATAAATTAAAGTATATGGTAAGAAATCTTTTTAATGGTAAAATTAATCGAATAACGAGTTAGTACTTCGTATATATTACATGTTTGTAATTTCTTTTGCATTTCTGTAATGTTAAATTTTGTTTTTGTCATTTCTGACCTCTTAAGTTTAAGTGTAAGGAAATATTTTTTAAATTCTAAAGAGTGCAAACATTATAGTCAACACAAAGCCATATTTATCTAAAGATATCAAAGCGATGTTTCATCTAATTCTATCAAAGCCAAATTTATCTATTGCTATCAAAGCCATGTTTATCTAAAGCTTTCAAAGTCATATTTATCTAATGTTATTAAAGCCTTATTTACATAATTCTATCAAAGCCTTATTTGTCTAATTCTATCAAAGACTTATTTATCTTTTTCTATCAAAGCCATATTTATCTAATACTTTCAAAGCCATATTTATCTAATGTTATCAAAGCCTTATTTGCATAATTCTATCAAAGCCTTATTTGTCTAATTCTATCAAAGACTTATTTATCTTTTTCTATCAAAGCCATATTTATCTAATGCTTTCAAAGCCATATTTATCTAATGCTTTCAAAGTCTTATATATCTAATTCTATCAAAACCTTATGTATCTAATGCTATCAAAAACTTATTTATTTAATGCTTTCAAAGCCATATTTATCTAATTCTGTCAACGCTATGTTTATCTAATGCTATCAAAGCGTCCAGCAAGAAAGAGAATTTTCATTTTCTACCAACCCACTGCTCTATCGACATCTTTACAATATACCCAACCTCAACCTGGAACTCAATAATCACCACGCCAATGAGGAAATACTGATCATATTTTTCAGCTATATTTCTTAATACTTAGCTTTCGAATCGATAAATGAAATCACGTTACTTATCATATTCATTTCATTTCACTCTCGCTCTGTGACTCGCTGTCTACGCAGAATATGCGTTCATTTATTTGGCGCATGCGCAGCAGACGACACAAACGACAGGCAGGCTGGTATGTATTCAACAGAATCTTGCGGGATTAAAGACAATATTCTGGTTTTGTAAAATCGAAAAGGCGAATAGAGTTGCGCAAGATTTGAATAGACTCATAAAGCAAAGTGTAAATTGAATAGCAATCCATACGAACGTACTATTCAATATTTAACTGAAAGAAATCATTATTTTTCTCCCATAGTTACTTTTCGTTTTGCTGTTTTTCATTTGCTTAAGGGACAGACTAAAATCTAATCCATAAAGAACGAAAGCAAACCTCAAAGTTAGGCTTGTATACAATCAGAATAGGATTTATAAACAATCATGATAATGAGTTTCGTTACCAAAAAGGGTCTTTGGTGCGCAACAAACACTGCATCTATAAAAGTAATGGGTGTGTCTAGGGCAAGGTATCCTGACGGAATCTATTGTTCGTCCAACGAACACGCAACACTATTTGAAATGAAGAAAAAACAACAGATTGGATATATTACAACATGTGTGTGTTTTTTTAATAATGACGAAATAACAGATATATTCTTTCTAAGTAGTTGACTGTGGAAACATACGATGCATGTTTGAAAATTAACGAACAATTTATTTCAATTGCAAACAAGAAACTACATGGTTTCCCCTTCAAAGTCACCCCTCGAATCAAATGCATTTTTCCATTTTTCCTGGTACGCTTCTAAGCAGTGCGGGAAGGATTGTCCTTCGATGTGCCTCAACACCGTCATTACAGCTGTCGTCGCGTCTTCAAAACGAGTCCCCTTCATGGTCGCCTTGAGTTATATGTAAAGAAGAAAGTCACACGGAGCAATATCAGGTGAATCGGGAGGTTGCTCCAGTACGGCGATGCTCTTCGGGAGTTTGTAATGTATGGACGAGAGAGGAAAACTTTTCTAAATCTAAGGAGTGGTAATAGGCATGAGTTGCTGTTGAATAAATTGTTTTTCGATCCCTGATATCTATAATGTGGTCCGTGACTTTACCGTTTTGTCTCTCACTTTTTAAAATCTGGGTATATTTACAATCTCCCCGGGAATAATGGAGTATTTTTCATTGGTCAATAAATTATGTTCATATATATGTATAAAATGACAATTGGACTTCCGACTTTTTCAAGGCAAAAATAAAATCGAAATGTCTGTGTTGTTATAGTTGTTATAGTTACATTAAAATCCAAATTTAAAAACATAGACGCTTCTGTCCAAGCCTTTTTTTTTTTGGTTAATGTAAATTACATTTATGGTAAGAGATTTTTTTTCCCATGTCGACAATATAGTTAAATTCCCAGATCAACTCTGTGGACAAGACATATTGGTATAATATATATATATATATTTATACCAATATGTCTTGTCCACAGAGTTGATCTGGGAATTTAACTATTCATATATATATATATATATATGTACATATATATATATATATATATATATATATATATATATATATATATATATATATATATAATACATTAATATAAATATATTAATATAAATTGTATATATATAAATTGTATCTATAAAGTCTCTCTCTCTCTATATATATATATACATATATATATATATATATATATATATATATATATATATATATATATATATATGAATTTATATATGTATATATATATATATGAATTTATATATATACATATATATATATATCATCCACAGAATGTTTCACTGTATCACAGCAATATATATATATATATATATATATATATATATATATATATATAAATTAACTGAAACTGTCAGTAGGAAAATACACTGTAATATATTTCTTATGTAGTATTTCAAAACATAAAAAGTATATAAATATATCCATATATGTATATATATATATATATATATATATATATATATACATATATATAAATATATCCATATATATATATATATATATATATATATAAGCACGCACACACATACACATCTATACATTAAATGAATATTATATTTATTGTAATATATATATATATATATATATATATATATATATATATCCAGACCGGTATTTGTAATTAATAAAGTTTAATTAAAAAATAGACCATTTATTTAAATATATCTGTTAAAATAATAGATTGTATCCAATTAAAATAATAATAATAATAATAATAATAATAATAATAATAATATATATATATATATATATATATAAATTTAGTTCGATGAAGACCTAAGAAACGAAACCCGTCACACGAAAACTTTTTCCTCTTTATCATACATGTTTCCACAAAAACTGTTCTTATATATAAAAACTTATATATTGTTATCTCATCTCTATATATATTTATATCAGTCTATATCTCCACTCAATATATATAGTCCATTTTGTCTCCACACAACTACTGGGGATTTAAAAGACGAGGGGTAATGAGGAAACCATATCTTCCTAGTTATCTTTTCGGAATTGCATATAGAACTCATGAACACAGTCTGAAGATCACTTCAGATGTAAAACTGACAGTCACCATGCAGCATTTTTCTTTATCGAATATATACATATATATATATATATGTGTGTGTGTGTGTGTGTGTGTGTGTGTGTGTGTGTGTGTGTCTCTGACCGTGTCTGTATCTGTGTGTGGAGAGTGGAATGAAGATGGAAAGAGAGAGAGAGAGAGATACAGGAACTGCTAATAGGGAAGTTATTGCGCCAAATGGTTTGATCTGAATCTTATTTTTTCTAATCACTATAGCCATAGCGGAATCAGAAAAAAACAACTCTATAGATCTTTGTCGTTAGTATATTTCTTAGATTACAGTCACTTAGGGAACATAATTAGGCATCTGGGAGAGGAAATCCGGATGGCTGGCATAAATTGTCTTTTTGACAAATTGAATCAAACCTAACGAGATTAATCAGAGATAACACATTTTGATTCGAGGGTAGTAACACTGTACTCATAAAATCTGCAATATGCCGGCCATTGTAAGATTAATTCGAATGTGGATTCGGTGGAAGTAAAGCGGAAAGTAGAAAAATGTCTTTTGTGATATAGAATTATGATGACAAATTGTTTATTCCCGACGCCTAGTTCTGAAAAGAATAAAGAGAACAGTTCATTTGGTAGTGTTGTGAAGAAATAGTACGCGTTACAAAAATATATGGTGGACACAATATGTGTCAACAGGGCGAAATGATTACTGAGCGAAGTGGGAGACTCTTTTTTTTCGCTAAAATTTATCCTTTCTATTCTAATAGATGTCTTCAGATTAAAACGGTACACATATTTGTCCAATCAAAATCAGTTTAGGCTGGCCCAATAAATTATTGCTTAAATTAAAATCGAAAAATTACGTCTAATATTATTAGCATATTATTGCCATTAACGTTACTTTTATCACCCAAGATATTTTTTTCTATTTTTTTCGAAAAATGAGTTCGGGAACCGATTTGTTCCATTGTATATTTTTTGCAGTAATATTCACTCTGTACAAGGCCAGGGGTCCACACGAAGTGGAGGGTTACGTTGAGTAGCTTATACGGATAAGAGGGGAAAATAACGGTCAACTCTAGATTTTAAGAGGTTAGGATTGTAGCCATTAAGGAAACATTCTCTTGGGAGTCTGTTTAACAGAGCAGTAGTTTGCGGAAAGAAGCTGTTTAAGTGGAATTGACTTCTCACCGATGGAATACGTAGGGAATCTGGGTGGTTTACTATGTAAGTGTTATGGCGGACTCTAGCCGTGAAGGTTAAACCTGAAGAAACGAAGGAATGTAGTTCGTCCGAGCACTTTCTATGGACGTAGCGATAGAAAAGTGAGCGTCTCACCACATCTCGCCTGCCAGAGAGGTTAGAAGGTGGGAAATAATTCTTCTCCAATAAGGACTTGGAGGCGCTTTTGAACTCTATCAAGACTGAAAAGTGAGGTATGGGCAGCTCCCAGCCAAATAAGGCAACAGTATTCCATTTTCGGCCTGAATTGAATCTTATAAAGATAGAGAATAGCACGAGGAGTCAGGTATTTACTGGAGCAGCACAGGGAGCAGATCATTTTACCTGCATCTGCATTGTCCTACTTGAGGTCAGATGTGAGTTTGAGGCCCAATATTCTCTCAAGTTACTGTGCCTCGTCGAGTGAACATGCGTTCATCGTGACTGGCGATCATTCGGGGTCTGATTGGCGGTGATGGAATGTAACTACTTTGGTTTTCGAAGCATTGAATGTAACCAGCCAGTTTTTTTCCGCACTGGGAAGTTAGTCCAGAGTTTTAGAGGTGCACCCGTATATCGTTGTATCATCGCCATAGATTCTTACAAATGATCTTAGGCAGATCATTTAAGTAAATCAGGAAGAGGTTTGGTCCGAAAAGTAACGCCTGGAGGACGCCTGCGCTGACCATCATGGCCTCGGAGGACTATCATGCATATATATATATATATATATATATATATATATATATATATATATATATATATATATATATATATATTTATCTGTGTGTGTGTGTGTGTGTGTGTGTGTGTGTGTGTGTGTGTGTGTGTGTGTGTGTGTGTGTGTGTGTAGTACAGGTAATCAATCCGTTGGTATATTATCCGGGTGGATCCTAGTAATATTAATTATTAAAACTGATCCACAGAGAGCTCAATTTATTTATTATAACAGAGCATATGTATTTTTTACAGGAATAAAAACAAAAAATACCTCAACATGGAATAGTCTATTTCAAGCCATCCTGTACACAGTTATCATCAGCCTCTAACTGTCTGTCTCGGAGCATTGTTTTAAATTTATTTTTACTGTCAGTCTTCCTCTGGTAGACGCCTTGTTAATGCGAATGGGGTTGTATTAGCGACAGGTGGAGGGGGCGTAATGTATCTTATTCCGGTGAAAGCAGTCTGGGGTTGGAGTTTATTTATGGCTAGATTCTTTCATTCTTTGTAGTTTAATATCAGTTCCTACTACGTGGCGTTTCTTATACGAGCCCCAGTTATGTTTCCTGGGATGCACAGTAAATAGTTTTGTACTAAAGGTGCCCAATATTATCAATAAACGATGGGGGATTTAAACTTAAACCCGTTAAGATTAATGTAAATTAGTTGAATTATAGATTTATAAATTGTCGGTAGGAACTGATATTAAACTACAAACAACGAAAGGTTCTAGCCATAAATAAACTCCAGCCCCAGACCGCTTCCCCAGAATAAAATACATTGCGCACCCCCCCCACCAGTCGCTAACACAAGCCCATTCCCATTAACAAGGCGTCTACCAGAGGAGGACTGACAGTAAAAATAAATTTAAAACAATTTATATATATATATATATATATATATATATATATATATATATATATATATGAATGAATGCAAAAGCAAAAGTAGGTTTACAGTAATAAAAAACAAAACTTGCGCACAAAACGTATTGTATTGATTATACAAACATATCAATATTGGAATAATTCTTTATATCTACTTTTGCAGCCCCCTGTATATAGAGTTGCCAAGATTAGCCAGCCACGGATGACTAATTGTTGGCGAATATTTTGGTGATACTATAAAACATTACTATTGGTATATATATATATATATATATATATATATATATATATATATATATATATATATATATATATATATATATATACATATATGGGGGGTCACAGATAGAACATTTTGGCTGTAATTCGTTAAACACGTTTTATTACTCAGAAACAACAAGGAATGTCTGTTAAACGTCATTTTGCTTTACTCCTGTCGAATAAGATGTTTGATGTCAGATAGAAATTTATAAAGGAACTTGCCAAAATTGTGTGTAATTGTTCCTAATACTTTCGATCACAGTTGGCCAGTTTCAAGGAAATAATTATTTTATTATTTACGCTGTACACGAAAGTTCAATATCCAGGATATGAACAATATGGTCATAAAATCTACAGTGACTCGACACTATCACTTTCGCGCTTAAAGTGATCATCGGCTCATCCGATGGCCTACAGATCGTTTAAGGCGCTAAACAATACTGGCGTCTTTAGTTGTTGCCTTACTAGAACAATTACGCCACAGGATCTTTTTTTTTCTTGTAGGTTCGCACATATATTCGTATGATGATTTACCAAGTTAATTGCAGCAGACGTCTAGACGTGTCTGATCTTACACATTTCTTTTTTTCAGAGAAAATGTTCCAGATTAAAAAAAACAGTTTCTATATTTCTTTTTATAGGTTTCGGGTTACGAATAGTTTCAGATTATATAGAATTATGAATTTAAAAAAATTCTGGCGTGGAAAGTAAACCGTCAGAATAATTCTTTTAGTCCTATAAATATATCTAATAAATAAAGAGTCCTCCTTTTTCTTTCCGCGGTAAAACAATACGATATTTGACAGGTCCAATTTTTCAATTTTCTCGATGGAAAGAACGTCTGATACTAGACAGTCAATGATAACACAAGGTAGATGTGGCGAGAAAAGAAACAAATTATAACAAGTTCGTCTAATTTTGACGCCATTTTTTCTCAGTTGCTGATTATCTTATTAAGGCGCCTGTCATATTGTCTTACCAATTACTTACCTTTCTTTCACCCAGTTTCATACGGCCGCCTTCAATAGCGCAAATTGAAAAGATACGCTTTAGAGACACTAAGACAATGGTCCTGTTGATAGTGTAGGATATTTGAGCGCGAGCGTTTACTCTGCAAGATGCTAGAAAGAAAAAGATGGTTAAAAGCCATTTTCTTCTCGGGGTGAAAGTTTACTGTTTGTGGGACGAATAATGTCAGGTGCAATTAAGCAGACACAAGTCGGATTGGGCGTGGGTGCTGATTGAAGGAAAAGTGGTGTCTCGAATATGAAAAATTCAAGGTTTTCGTAATTTTCATTCGAGGAACAATCAAACGTGTCAGCAAATAATTTGGTACAGGGCAAAAGAAAATAAACGAAAAAAAAAAAGAGAATGAAATTAAAGAAATTCTCAATGTGAAGGGATGAGTAAATGAATGACTAAAGGAATGGAGGAATGAATAAACGAATAAGCAAGATTAAGGAATATACCCAGAAATAAATAACGGAATGAAGTAATGAACGAAAGAATGGGTGTCTAGATAAAGAATAAATGAGTGAAATAATAAATGGTACAATGAATGAATGAATAAAGGAATGTGTAAATGGGTGTATAAAGGAAAGAATAAAGAAAATAATGGACGAAAGAATTAATGAATAAACGAATGAATGAACAGACGGAATAATAAGTAGACAATAGAATGAACGGAATGAAATAATGACTAAAGAAACGAATGAAAGCATAGGCAGAAAACTAAATGAAAGAAGGAAGAATCAGCGGAAGAACGAATATATAGAGAAGAATAAATGAAAGTAAGAATAAATAAAGGAAGGAACAAATGGATGAATACATGAATGAATAAAGGAAGGAAAATAGAAAGGAAAGAATTGTCGAACGATTGAATAAATAATGAATGAATAGATGAAAGAATAAATGACTGAATGAATGGAAGAACGTAAGAATAAATAAACGATTGAATAGATGAAAGAATAAAAGAATGAAAGAATGGGCAAAGGAATTTATCTATAGACAAAAGTATAAAGGTACGACTGGATGTATGAAGGAATAATTAAACGAATGAAAAAAATCAGTGAATAGACGGAAAATAAGTGTAAAAAGAATGAATGGAAATACGAATAAAGGAATGGATAAGCGAATGAATGAATAGACGGAATAATGAATGAATTAAATTATGAACAGAGGAACGAATGAATGTATAAAATAAAGAATAAATTAACGAAAGAATAGCTGTCTGAGTGAAGGAAATTTTTTCTCTCTCAATCACTCACACATTCACATACACAGACACACACACACTCTTTCTCTTTCGCACACACATACAAATATCTAAAAACAAATAATAGTAAAACCTGGACAGACTACTTTTTATTTTATAAATACAAACATTCTTCATTTAATGAATGTGAAAATATCCTTTAGAAAAGTATAATGCCACCACTTCTCCCCATCAATCGGTTAAATAGTAAAAATTAATGTTATCATTAAAGCAATTGTTAATGAAATATTCACTCGTGAATTATTCTTACAATTAAAAAATTATTCGGCTTTAAATAACCGAGAAATAATCCGTAAAAAAATACAATTCAATCAAACTAAAAACATCATTTAGCGACTCAACTGGTCGCTAAGTGAGAAGTTGTACCTGGTTAGCTATTTCAATTATGCTAAGCGTGTAATTATCGGTTTGTCTCAGAAAGCTTCAAATCGCTCTAGGTAAGATTTCTTCACCATTTGTAACATTTCTAATTTATTTCTAAATGTTTTTCAGAACACTGAACACTAAAGATAATAATTCAATTTGACACTCAACTCTGTATGATGTACATTACTTCAGTTTGCATACTGTTTGTAAATTTGGTAACCTCTAAATTGAAACTGTTCCCATTTAATCTTCTTGGAGAACCATTTTGGTTTGCCATCAACATGGCTGATGCTAACCTCCAGCTGAGTGACTCGTTGCACCTTCTCGGATTAACGTCTTCCATTGACATGAAATGGAACGATCATATTAAATCAATTGCTAGGTCTGCTGCTAAAAAGATTGATTCATTGTGTAATGTCAGACATTTTTCTCATCTTCTTATTTATAAGTCTATCATTCGCCATGCATCAAATATTGCTGTCACATTTGGTCTGCTGCTTCTCAGAGATTCTTAACAAAATACAAAAAAGTATCTGTAATGTTATTGGTCTTGATCTGGCATTCCAGCTTCAGTCACTATACCACCGCCGCAATGTAGATTTCTTGTGCCTTTCTTATAAATATGGTCACCTTAATTGTTCTGATGTGGTTTCTTCTTTGCTACCGAGATTTTACGAATTTAAGCACAGTATTGGCGGTAAGGTCTGATCCTTTTTACAGTTAAAATATCCAGAAGTAACCGTAAGTTCTATGCTAACCGTTTCTTCTCTCGCACTTTCTGCTTGTGTAACTCTCTTCCGGCTTTTTACTATAATCAACGAAACTTTTACTGCAATATCAGTTGTTTTTCTTAATTCCTGTTCCTTTATTAATTCTCTCTCATTAATAATGTTTTTCCTCGTATTTTTTCACACAACACTTACTCCTTGCGTATTGGCAGCTTTACAGACTTGTTTAGGGTGAAATAATTAAAAAGTATAACTAATTTCTTATTTGTTCTTTATTTTATTTATTTGATTCATTTTGAAGAAAAATAAGATATCATTTTTTTTTCTCTTGATATTCAATACCGACTGGTTTAATTTTTAAACTTTTATCTTATTTCATTAGATTTTGTTTCTGGTCGTAAGTCGAAGGGTTATTAAACATGTAAGTCGTTAAGCGAGGAACGGGAGCATTTTTAAATCATAATGCCACTAGGAAGCAAGGTGTTACGGGGAGTGGAATTCAGAGAGCAGACTTAAGTCTCGAAAAATCAGGAGAAAGGAAATTAAAAGATCAGATTTTATGAAGACAGAAGATGGCGATTGTCATTGCATATAGTTTTTTGAAGGTTGTAGATGGTAGAAAAGCAAAAAAATCGGAAGTTCCACAGAAGAGAATTTCAAGAAAACTCTTAGAATAGAATCATGCCGTTGAATCTAGCTGATCCAACAGTAAAACGGTGAGACCTAGTTGCCAATCAAGCACGCTTAAATCCATGCAATCGAGACGCCAAGAAGGAAAGTTCATCAGAACAATTACCATGAAAATATCTGTAGAAATGATAGAAGTGGGGCATGTCAGGTTAGTGAGAAAGTTACTGAAGTCAAGATGACAGGTCAGGATGATTACATTAGAGACCCTTCTTTGAATTTTGTCAAAAATATCGAGATACATAATAGAAGCACCAGACCAGATAAGGCAGCAGTATTCAATACACGAACAATCTATACGATTGATGAGAGGGGAAATACTTCTTCTAAGTCAGTTTTGATTGGTCAATTGCAATATGCAAATAATTATATTTTATAAATACGTGCATACATTAATCGCAGTTAGAAATTCTCTAAATTCAATAAAAAATAAACGTCGCTAATTTGTTGATCCAATTAACGCATACGCTTATACCAATTTGACAAGGCGGCTATGTTTGTTAACGATAACCAGCTAAGGAAGTATTAACAACAGCACATGAAACGAAAACTATTAATTATCACTTGTGTTTATTCAATTATTAAACTCAATGTACGTTTATGGATATAAGGATATCCTTATGGTTATCAACACTGAAATTGGGAACAAATTATCACGTTCGATTTCTGACCAAATCTGTTTTCTTACACCACGCCCTAATGTATTTATCTTCAGGGGGTTATTCGGCTTTCTTGGACTGAGTGATAATCAGTCAACGAAAAGGGAAACTTTGAATCACCCACTTTCTTGAGTAGCTTCAGACGAAAAAAGGCGAAGAAATTGTTGCGGGTTTTAATCAGCCCACAACAAAGAAAAAAAAGCAAGGTTTTTAAATATAACACATGTGTGGTCTTCTTTGATTTCTCTGCGTGTGTGTGTTTGTGTGTGAAAAAAAAGAGGCAAAGGAAAAAAAGTAATGTGGAAAGTGTAAGTGTTACGTAGCTTGGTAAGGAAGACAGTTGACTGTCACATAATTTGGTGGAGAATAGTACAAGTGCCACGTAGCTCGACGAGGAAGTGTGTTGTTTATCAGGAAGAGATTTTATCAGTTGAGGAAAAGTTTATGTGTCACGTAGCTTGGTGAGGTAGAATGTAAATGTCACGTAGCTTGGCGAGAAAGAGTGTAAGTGTAACGTAGCTTGATGGGTGAAAAGGGATGAATGAGTTAGGGAATTTCCTTTGAAACCGTGAACGTCGTATGTCGCCTTTCCTTCTTCGTACTTGTTTTGTTAGTCTAGAAATTTACTTAAATGCTGTTCAAAGCCATCGCGAAGCATGTTTATTAATGTTGGCGGGAACGCGACTCATTGGTTAAAAAATATTAAATATTTATTAATTTATTAACCAGAAGGAAGCGCAAATCTTCCAACTCTTTGATGATTCACTGTCTTGGTATTGGGAAAATTATATTTGCATTAACATCTCAGCGTTTTGCCAGAGATATTCAGACTACAGACATTATTCTTTCAGTTGGTCTTTTGGGGTTTTTTTTTTGCGTTGCCAGAACTGTTCAGATAATCAATTTTACGTGGAGTAATGGATAGCGGCTCGGATTGAGGATCGGAGAGCCGAGTTCGAATTTCAGTCAAATCCATTACATTCACTTACTTGCTAATACACTTGAGAAAAATATGAATCCTCTTCTTCTCACCCCCCCCCTGTTATGGGTTCTATAGCTTTGGATGGCAACTGGTCTACCGCAGAAAGAAATAGCAACCTACTGCGGGAAAAATCTACCTCGTCGGCCATGTATCTTTTGATACATGATCGGTTAAGCGTGTATCACGCATGGCACTTAACTGACTGATATAACTCTGGGGGTATATGCGGATAGCGTAACAGATATAATCGCGGAAAGTGGAATCAACGGGCCTAGTTCAAAATGCGGACTAGTCTGCTGTGTTCATTTTCGCACGTAAGGCATGAACCCGTCTTTTTTTTTCTCCGCCGGCTATTTCTTTTTTTTCTTTTAAGAACGTTGTATTTCCATTTATTTATTTATTTTTTGTAAATCCCATGTTGTTTTGTCAATTAAATTAGGAACCATTTGTTTTAGATTCCCTATTTTTTTTCCCAAAATCCGAGCATTGTAACGAATTCAAATTCCAACCTAGTTGTTTATTTTCACACTATTATCATTGGGAAAGGTATAAATCCGTTCCTTCTTCTCCCGGCTAGGGATTAAAGAGTGGAGTAGACTGGAAAATCTAATCTTGTCAAACTGCTGAAGGAAAGTTGTTTTACCAATTAAATTAGGAACTTTTCCTTCTTTTTCTTTTCTTTTTTTATTTGCCTCCTTATTGTTTTTTCCAAAATGTCGAGGTAGTGTAACGGTTACTGGGACGGAAAGTTTTTATCGGCGAACCAAGTTCAAATTGCCACATCATCGTTAATATTCACACTATTGACCTCGAGAAAAATAAAAGTCCGTCTCTTCTTCTTTTAGTTAGGTACTAAAGAGCAGAGTAGACTGGACTCACTAGCCTTGGTTGTCAACCAGTATAAGAAAAGAAAATCTTTAAATTCTAAACCTGTGAATAGACTACAAGATATTACTACATTATCTCTCCCAAGAGTTCTTGACATTTAACAGAAAATAAAAGAAGAGTTTATGAAGACTCATGATCGCCAACTTTCTGAGACATGGCATGAAAAATAATTCTGGAATGAGTTATTATAATTCCAAGAATAATTCGAACTTCTAGATAGGCCTGTACATTTCTGCCTAAATCAAGATGGCGCCTCAGTGTACAGGGTGGTCCAAAAGTCTGGTCACCCCTATAATAAAAGTAAGGACAACAATAGAGGAACAAGTAATACAAAGCACATGTACTGGATTTAGTTCCTTCGCTTTCCTTGACGCTGTCACACATCGAGAAGGTCTGTATAAACACCATCATTTTCCTGGCACAAAATAATGTAGCGACATGTCCTGTGCGATATTTTACGAAGCCGTGCTTGGTTAATTGTGGTAAAGGCTCTCTGAACGGCGTCCTTCAGCTGATGTGTATTTTGGTGTCGTTCATGTGAACCTCTCTCCTTGATAATACACCACAGAACAGAATTTCTTCCAAACTACAGGAGAAGGTGTCAGCTATCTGGAATAGAAAATTATATTATGTACGGGTGACAAAACTTTCGGACCACCCTGTAAAATAAATTTTAGCGACTTAATCATACAGATTGTTACTAAAGAAGTGCTCCACGCAACTACTTCTAAATTAGATGTGAAGAAATATGTATGCACATGTAAAGAGTAGTTCACTAGGATGTAACTCAAAGATTCTCGTTGATTCAGCCTGTAGCGGCCTTTATGTGAATAAAGATGGCAGTATGGCATGTTCCGTCCATTTTAAAGCCGTGTTCAAGTACTTGCTGTTGAACGCTGTTTGCTGCTCAGTAACAACTTCGTCAAAATCCAGATACAATATCTACTGACACATACCACTGAGAAGTGACTAACGTTCAAACGTCATTAAAAATTACCTAATGACGCCTCTGTAAACGCGAGAAGCGTTGCAATTAATGTGTCGGCGGATATGGCGGACAGTTTTCGTGATCTCAAGCGACACAACCACTTAACTTCAGTATCGACCGGCTAACGATGGACATGATTCGATTTATTAAGGCACACGATAAGACTTTCTCAAGTCGTTTCCATAGATATATTGATATGAACTGTTAAGATAGAATGACAGAGAGAATAGATTGTATAGAAAAGAATAGATATATAGAAATTAAAGAATGTATATAGCAGAAACATCTTATATGCACGCTGTGTTCTTAAAATTCGGTTTTCATTAATGGCACATTAGGAAAGGTTTTTAGTACACGCTTTCTTCTTCTTCTTCTTCTTCTTCTTCTTCTTCTTCTTCTTCTTCTTCTTCTTCTTCCCTTTCTCCTGCTCCTTCGTCATTCCTCCTATTGTTATTCTTATTCGCCATTTATTTACTTTTACGCACTCTTCATTATTCCTTTCTCCATCCCTTCTCTTCTCCTCCTCCTCATCTTACATTCCTCCTTTTCTTCTTTTCCTCCGCCATTTTTCTCTTCTCCTCCTACTATATGGCACTTCTTCTTCTTCTTCTTCTTCTTCTTCTTCTTCTTCTTCTTCTTCTTCTTCTTCTTCTTCTTCTTCTACATTCCTACGCTTCTTCTCTTCCTCCCCCATTCTTCCTCTTCTCATTCTTCTACATTCTTCTTCTTCTTCTTCTTCTTCTTCTTCTTCTTCTTCTTCTTCTTCTTCTTCTTCTTCTTCTTCTTCTACATTCCTACGCTTCTTCTCTTCCTCCCCCATTCTTCCTCTTCTCATTCTTCTACATTCTTCTTCTTCTTCTTCTTCTTCTTCTTCTTCTTCTTCTTCTTCTTCTTCTTCTTCTTCTTTCTGTTCCTTCTCTTCTCCTCCTCCTACATTCCTTTCGATCTTCTCTTTTCTTCCTCCCTTCCTCCTTTCCTTTCCTCCTCCTGATTCCCCCTCAATTCCGTCCTTTTTCCTTTCCTCCTCCATTTCTTCCTTCCTTCTCCTCACCCTCCATTGTTTCCCTTCATCTCCTCCTGCCATCCGTCCTATTATTCTTCTCTATTCCCCTTCTTCTCTTACTTCACATTTCTTACCCTCTTTCTTCTCCTCTTTTTCTAGCCTACTTCACCTCCTTCTTTTGCCATCTTCTTCATTTATTTTACCTTTTTCTGTTATTTTTCTCAGACCATTTCCCCTTCTAAAGCGAAATGGCAGGTCTCTTTAATTTTTTTTCTGGAAATAAGAGCAGTTCTTGCATAATATTTTCGCTTCTCTGTCTTCTTGTTTAAATATCATTATAAAACTGAGCACAGTACTGTCTAAAGATCAGATATCACAAGTCGCTATGTAAGTAATGATAAATCGTAGTCAATATACTTTTTGTATTATTAATATGAAAATGTGTTATCAATGTCATTATTATTTTATATTTTAAATACAATGTCATTCGCTATCTATTGTCCTCCTAATTAATCCTTTTTGTTCTCACTCCTTAGTAATGTTTCTGTTTTCTAATAATTCTACACTCACTAACCTCTTGTGTCTTAGTGACTTGCTTTTCTTGGGGTTAACGCAATTAAAAAAAATATTCCCGCCAGTACGCCGACACTCTTCTCAGTATACTATGTATTCTTATAAGTGCTGTCTGTATTGTATTGATTCCATCTTGGATTTCTAGCTCCTTCAAGTACTCTAAAAGTGACACGGCTGTCATTTTCATGTTCACTTTTTTACTTTTTCTTTCATTTTTTTTCCTGTCATTTTCTTTCGCTTTTTAAGTCTTCTTTCAGTATCTTCAGTACCTTTAATTTTTTTCTTAATCATTTCCTCCCAAGCAAAGCGGGAATGCCACGAGTACACAGGGGGTGTACGGGGAGTGAAAGTGAATAAGAAGACTCACAATTGAACGGATTGAAGAAAGGAAAAAAGATGAAGAATATGGCGATTGATGTTGCATTTACATTTTTGAAGATTGTATTTATCAGGGAAGCAAGCAAACGGAAGGGAGTTCTACAGGTGGAAAGTGTGAGAAAAGAAACTGTTGGAGTAGAAGTGGCGGTTGCATTTAAGTATTTCAACTGTAAAAGGATGGGACCTAGATGCCAATCTAGTAGCACGATTACATTCATGCAGTCAGGGCACCAGGGGAAAAGCTCGTCAGAGCAGTTGCCATGAAAATATTTGTAGAATAGACAGAGTGGAGCCACGTTACGTCGGTGAAAAAGTGACTGACGTCGAAATGCCAAGTCAGGATCGATTATATTACAGGTCCTTCTTTGCATTTTGTCAAGAATCTCGAGATGTATAACAGGAGATACAGACCAGATATAGCAACAGTATTCGATACACGGACCAATGGTAGATTTGTAAAATTTTTTTTAAATTTTTCATTTTCATTCATATTTATTTTTATATTTTTTTAAATATTTTTTCTTTCATTTCTTCGCTTGTTTTCATTTCATTTTAATTCCTTTTATTTTCTTCCACTGTTTTACGTTTCATCATTTTAATTTTTAAAAATTTTTTATCTTTCATTTGATTTCAAATTTCTTTCAGTTCTTTTAGCGTTCATTCGCTTAAACACATCGGTCGACTTGCACAACGAATTCAACAGACACATTCTGTTCTCTTTGTTTGTGATAATTAGATCTCTAACCCTTTAGAATCTTAAAATTCTAAGGACTTTTTTTTTCTTTAATTTTCATTCATATTATTATAATAGAGAATACAATACTGGGTTCTGACTGTAGTGCAATCATAGTGAGCATGGTGATTTTCGACATGAAGCGTTGATTGTTATTACTGCTTTTGTTACTACTGGATCGATCGACCCATCCTGTTTCTCTCGTTAGACATTTAAACGTTTTCTATGATTCTAGCTAAGCTCCTACTTCGGATTTTGTCTTCGATTAGAGCTAATCCCTATTTGTCGCCATTGCGCACAACGCCCACGTCACCTCGTCGGCTTTAAATCCCGAATTGCATGAAAAGGATTCAAGACAATAAAGAGATGATTGCGTTGAATGATCCAGGCAAATCGCAATTCTTTCCGCTAGAAAAATGAATGGCGCCATTGAGGTGATATCTGACAGCAGCCATTTTGAAATAGGAAAACCGCAACAACGATAATAACGCCCTAATAATAATAATAATAATAATAAGGAAAAGGATAATGAGAGAGAGGAAGAGGTAAAGAGGAGGAGGAGAGGACGAAGAGAAATAGAAGAAAAATTGAATTAATTCCCCTAAAATATGTGATTAAGGAAATCATTATTTCTGGATTTATTTACTTTACTTATTAGAAGTATATTTACTTTATATATACATAAGTATATGTGGGTTTCACTAGAGGTCACGTGACAGCAAGTCTGCTTACTATTCTACCACCCTCCCTAATATTCCTGCTGTTTTCAATACTTTCGTCTCTGGGCGGCCATCTTTTTTTATTTCTTTTTTTTTTTTAGCCTTTACGAACATTTTTTTTACTCTCTTTGAAATTGTTATATCCAATAATGATCTTTCGTGTTTCACAATTAAATGTGTTTTCTCTCTCTCTCTTTCTCGGTTTCAATTATTATTATTATTATTATTATTATTATTATTATTATTATTATTATTATTATTATTATTGTGTTTTGCCTTTGCCTTTTGTAGTATGATTTGCTCACGAGACTTCAAGAGACAAGTATTTTTTTATATATCACAAAATACAAACAAATGAGGTGGCGTAGAATCAGAGATTTAAAAAAATACGTAATTAGGGTCATCTGCATGGAGAAAACCTATGCAAGATGCACGAAGTACGCAATAACAACAGATAATGTTGTTGTCTTTAGATGTCACATTCTACTTATTTCTATCTCGAGATCATTGGTCAACTCAGACTCGTGAAGCCATGGAATAGTAATGGTAGTAGTATTAACAGCTTCTCTATATTGGCCGAGCAGCCAGTATTAGCCAGTGAAGTTTATAAAATCTTTCTCTTAAAACATTTTTTCAGGAAAATTGGTTTCTCAAGTCTATCGCTATCTTCAGTATCGATGTGGGTTTTCTTCCTAAACTTATATTTAAAGTAAGGTAGAATATCATTAATTTCGCTTCGAGTTACATGTGTTATCCATTTTAGTTGTCACTACTGTTGGTAGTCCTAAAGCGATGAGGTTTCTGTTATTTGGTACAGTTCTTTGATTATGATTCTGTGGAGCCTATCTACAATGTTAAAAAAAGGATGGTCTTTGTCAAAACCCTCAGGTTTCATTCTCTGAAAGCCCTTTTTAACTATTGATCTTAGAAAGCTGTTGTATACAGCTAAGAGTTTAAATATTTATGAGCGGATTTCGCGCCATGCATGACGTCCGTATAAAACGGTTGATCTAACGTGGCTATTTAAGAAGATGACTCCAGTTTTCAGGGCGGTGACACTTCGGAAAATAACTGCTTGAACGTCCCATATTCTGCAAACCACAATCTGAAGATAGGTGTATTTGTTTATCTAGACAATTTTTAATCTTGATATTGTAGTCACCAGGACCAACCACATTGATGTTTTTTTTTATTTTATTTTATTTTTTTATTTTTTGTTTGGTAGGGGGATTTTTTGTCAATAACAGTGATGTCTGGTTCAGTGGCTTGAAGGATGCAGTTTGACTGGACGAAGATATCCGATAAGAATTTGAGATGGTCTTAGTTGGTTCGCACCATCATTTTTACGGTTGAAATTGCTAGATATTCAATTCTAATAATTTATTCTTGCCTGTTGAGCTCTTTTCCGGACTATAGCTTCCCTGTCATCTACGATTTTCGAAATTTAAATGCACGCCAACCTCCATCTTCTGTCTCTTTGAATTCCTAGTGGCTTTATTGATTTGTTTGGAGTGAAATGATAAAAAAAGCAAATACAAAACGATTCAGTTTATGCCAAATGCATATTTTGAGTTACTTTTACAGGTTGAGATACATCGGTTGAACAAAATGCAAAGTTTGTCCTTAATTATTATTACAACAGATTGAATGGTAGAAGTTCAAAAGATCGTGCCAAAATGAACTGATCACAGGATTCCAATTCAAGTCTTCAACATTTTTTTTTCTTTTATTTTTCTCTATTGTGGTAAGAGATCGCTGAAGTTATGATAAGAGATTTAAAGGCAGAAGCACACAAAGCATACCAAAATGAACACAAATATATCAGGATTCCGAATTTTGTCCCCAAAATAGTCTCCTTTAGTCTCAATCGTGGTAAAGACAGTCGATCAGAAAGTAATGTATTTTCTTTAATTACAACAGATTTAATGTTAGAACTCAATGCATACCGAAAAGGTACCAAGAAAAAGAAATTCCCGCTTTTCTCACTTCCACGTTTTTGTTTTAGGATTGCCATTAATTCTGTTGACCTATCTCTTTACTGAGCTTACAGGAAGTGCAGGCTTTCTATAAACATTCACCAACTTACTGTTGCTGTCTGTAGCATTTTCTCTTTCCAAAAACAGAAATTGTTTGCTTTGTACGGATTACGGGTAGGAAAACAGACATTTAATCCCCAACTTCTGCTCCAGGGATTGTAGACACTTTATACATTCTAACTAAAGAACAAAAAGAGACGAATTCGGACTAATAATTCTATAACTAAATTAGAACCAGCCTTTCTTTTCGAGTTACTGCCGTATTATCACACATAATATTACCGGCAATTTTAGACTCCCGTACTTTTAATTTAAACCGGTTTATTGATTCGATTCTAAATAGGATATGGACTAAATTGTAGCCTTCTCTCCCGACTCAATGGACATCGAACTATTGACAATCCCGGCGCTTACTTCTACGTTTAATGGACACGGTTTTCTCGGGTCTCTTAAATATTCATCCGATTATTCGCTGTTGAACAATTTCCTCAAGTACATTACTTGAATTCGGATTAGCAAGTGATGGGTCAGCTTATAATGTCGAGCTAAGAAGAATACGAACCAAAAGCAGGATATTTCTTCATCAACGACTTTTTCTCTTTCACAATACTGGTTTTTCCCCTCTTTCAATCTCGTCTCATACGGCTTTACGCACATTAGGTATGTAAACATAAACGTTCCGAACAGGCCAATGAAGAAATCGATGAAGACAGAGACGCGACTAGGTTAATGTTTAGTAATATGCTTTTGTTTCATTGCCAGTTTTGGCTTTTACAAATCATACTCACTCCACCAACGTCTTAGTGGCTTTATTGCCTTGCTTGAGGTGAAATGATTAAAACAAATATATAGTAAAGATAACGGTTCACCCTAGACAGGTTATGATTGTAGTGATCGGGGAAGCATCTTCTTGGGAGTTGGTTCCACAAAAAAGCGCTTCGTTGGAAGAAGTTGCTCGAATGGAACTTACATCTCACCAATGGAATACAAAGGCAATGAGGGTAATTCGCTACAATGTGCGTGATATGAAGGGTCTTAGCCGTGAAGCTTTGAACTGGTGGAACTAAGGAATGTAGTTCGTTTGAACTTACCATTGAAATAACGATAGATTAGCGAGAGGCTTGCAACGGGTTCGTAGGGTAGAAAATAATTCATCACCCACAATACGACAGTCCTTGTAAAATAACTTTGGTTAAAGAATTTTGGTAAAGAATTACGGTATATTGAGATGAAAGCTACATCAGACAAATACGTCGAAGCTAGTTTTCAGTGACATGCTTTCGTTTCATTACTAATTTAGGAACTAGATTAAATAATTCCTCAGAATCCCAAGACTTGTACCTGCTTTTATAATACCAGAAACAAAAATGTTCTGCTGAATAGTTCTGATAATGGAATAATAATAATAATAATAATAATAATAATAATAATAATAATAATAATAATAATAATAATAAGTAGTAGAAGAAGAAGAAGAAGAAGAAGAAGAAGAAGAAGAAGAAGAAGAAGAAGAAGAAGAATATCCAATAATTCTACAAAGTATTTCAAAATCTGTGAAATTATAAGGACCTGCAAATCGAAGTAACAAAAATTTGGAAACTTAAAACTACGATTAGCCCTGTCGTGATTGGGGCATTGGGAATTATAAAGGGTTACGAAAATTATGTGAGTGAAATTCCTGGATACATCAGCATCTACAAATGATTACTTTGTGTCGAACTACATATATCATCCTCAAAACCCTCTTCATCTAATCGAAACGTCTTAAATGTGCAGAGATAACTCTCCTACAGTGTCCTGTTTTAGACACCGGAAGGGACTTGGTAAGAAGGCACTTAAAATTACACTCTGATACCATGAATAATAATAATAATAATAATAATAATAATAATAATAATAATAATAATAATAATAATAATCTTGTATCAGGTTGCACGGTATTGGCGTCCACTGAATATAAAACTCGACGTGATAGAGTGAGCCAATAATTCACTGGAAAATCTGCAACTTCTACGGGAAGGAAACTGAAAGAAATTGGTATGAACACCACCCAGACTCTATTACGAAATTAGGACCTGTTACAATTTTATGGGACTACACAATACACACAGACATGACAATCAAGGCCAACCACCCAGACATTGTTATTAGAGACCACAAACAAAAATTGCTTCCTTATTGATATGGCAGTCCCTGCAGACTGCAATGTATCTTTGAAGATATTCGAATAGCTATTTAAATACAAGGACCTTGAAATCGAAATCTCAGTAATGTGGTACATGGGAACATTAACAATCCCCGTTGTAGTTGGAGCCCTCAGATTGGTTGGAAAAGATGCCAGTAGACTCATTGAAGGTATTCCTGGAAGCCCATGCCTTAAAGGACTACAAAAAAAAACTGTTCTCACGAGTACCGCCCACAGCTTACGAAGGGCTTTTGTGTTTTTTAATTGACCAGTGGAAAATGTCATGATGCCGCCATTTCTAACCTTGGGTCCCTGGGCGGGACCCGGAAAGAAATGTGTACACACCAGAAATCAAAGGAAATAAAATAAAATAATAATAATAATAATATCTGAATTATAAAAAATCATTAGATATGTAGACAAAATAAGCTTTGGAGTAATAGTATGTATAAAAGGAACTAATATAATAGTCATTGGGAAATAAGCTTTGATTGAAGGCCTATAAAAACGAAAATACTTTTAATACACACTAATAATGACAATATAGCGGTCATACATTTAGACTTATGGATTATTCTTCTATGTGCTATGTTCCTTCAGGACGTTGGCAATCATAGCTCGCCACAATTTCCTATATTTTTGTTATCTCTCCTAAACCCCGTCCTAGGTAGCTAGTTTTTCTCTGTCCGTCTTGCTTACAATTTTTTATGCGGGCATCAAATTTTCCAAGCTTCTTTCCTCATTCTTTCGGATGTTAAGTATAAGTATCCATTTTGGTTCCATTTCCTATAAAACTTCGCCCAAATTTTTGGCCTCTGTTATTCTCAGTATCCTTCTGTAGAACCATATTTCTGTTGCCTCAAGTTTCTTCTTCATCGGCGAGGAGATTGTCCAGCATTCACTGTTATATAGGAAGTCTGACACTACGTAACTGTTCACTATTCTTTTCTTTGTTTCCAACAAAATTTTCCTTTTTCCTAATACTTTACTTAGCTTTTGCAAGGCATATTTCACTATTCCAATGCCCTTTCGGATTTCAGTGTCACACTTTCCGTGCTCAGTTAAAACACTTCCTACATATTTAAATTGTTGTCCTTGATTAATTTTGGTATCTTCAGTTTATAATATTCATATTAGGCTGTTCTATTTGCTGACAACCATACACTGGAGTAAAGGTCTGTAAAAACGAAAATACTACATACTTACCTATTATAATCAATAATATTGTGAGGACACTGGGAGTCTTTAGATGCGTACATTAAATGAGTTTTGGTGTAAAGATCTATAAAAACTGAATGTATATTTGACACAACTTTTATTTTATACAGTGATATTTTTTGTTCTCTCTCTCTCTCTCCCTCTCTCTCTCTTTCTCTATGCTTCCCTCTCCCTATCTCACACGCACGTGTCTTTTCATTTGATTCCATAAATTCTTCTGCCAGGGCTTTTCACAATAGCTGCTTTGATCTCTACGAGTCAGTTGACGGTTTCACAATCATTCTTTTTTAGTTGTTCAGATAAATGGTCGCCTCCATTTTGAGACAACTCAGTCAAATGTCAGAGTTTCGTCCTACACTGTAAAATGTATCACGGCTCAGGACTTTATACAAAATTCTTTTAGTTTATTATTATTATTATTATTATTATTATTATTATTATTATTATTATTATTAAATGTATATATAGAAAATGTTAGCAAACGACTATCAAAGTTCAGCAAAGACGTTAGAATGACTGAAATTTGTGTAGCTGCATTCGTAATCCACTGGAATTATTCCATATATTTACTTTTTAATTTTATACACTTTTTTTTCATCTTGTTACGACTTACCGTTATATTCTACTTAGGTTATTGCTAATTTTGATATTATGGCCCAGACATTTCATAGCATATAAAGGGTGTTTCATTAAGACGGATTATATATAAGGGTGTTTCATTAAGACCGATCAAAGTCAGTTCATATCAATTTCAGTTTGATTATACCTATTTCTTTCAGTTTTTATTGTATCTCAGATTGATTCTATCTATCTATCTATCTATCTATCATTTCACCCCATGCAAGGCAATAAAGGCGCTAAGACACAAGAATGTACTGAGTGTGAAAGAATCTGAGAAGAGACATTATTAAGAAGAGAGGCCAATAGAACAGGAATTAAGGACACAGAAGATGCCGATTAACATTGAATTACATTGCCAATATCATTTTCTATCTATCTATCTATCTATCTGTCTGTCTCTCTCTCTCTCTCTTTCTCTCTCTCTCTCTCTCTCTCTCTCTCTATATATATATATATATATATATATATATATATATATATATATATTTAAAGACATTTATGATATGTTTAAGCAAATGCTCTGTTTTATAATAAACAGTATTAAATAACGTTTACCGGCCTGAATGTCTTTAAATAAATTGTCGGACTTTGTCCAATTCGAATATATATATATATATATATATATATATATATATATATATATATATATAGATAGATAGATAGATAGATAGATAGATAGATAGATGTCTACATACCACTTTATATTTGATTATTTATGTTTTTGAAATTATTCTTCTTATATATAGACCGCTCCAACCGCATATCTATCTATCTATCTATCTATCTGATCTCTTTCACTCCGAATGTATATTAAATATCTTTTTTATGTATTTATCAGTTTCCATCTATCTAATACACGCATATATATATATATATATATATATATATATATATATATATATATATATATATATATGAAGAGACACGAAGAGATTTGAAGATTGTCCGTAGCTATTTTTTTTCAAAGTAGATGGCCCTCCCAGCGCTGAAGATTGGCGCAAGTCTTCCATCCCTCATTTAGACCTACACTAGATCACTATCTCTCTATCTATCTCTAACCGCTAATGACGCCATTGAAAGTCTGACTATGATGGCTATGGCTCCCATAAAAGCATAATGACTAATGATGCCATTGAAGTCACTGATTTCCCCGCATGTAACGCGTTTAAAAGACCTGCCTTTTTAACGTCCCTCCACGCCGTGTGTTACGCGTACTCGAATATGTGACTTATTAGGCTGTTATTGATGTTAATATTTATCACTTCGCGGTTTGTGTTCATTAGTTGTTGTTGTTATTATTTGTCACGTGGTATGATCACGTGATCATTGTCCTCATATTTAGATTTTACAAATGCACAACTGTAGAATCACTTTGAGTGGTTATCATTGTCAGAAACACCATTTGTTAGAACGGCGGAATTGTGCAGGGCCTGAGAAATTGAGTGATTCAATTCTGTTTGCTGTTAATAGAGATGATATGACTCTTAATATTCTCAGTACAGAAAACAGTTTCTGTAAATACAAAAATATTTACATCTCCTGTGGGGGTGTAAGACTATCTACCAAATGGATCCCTTTTCAGGTGAATATTTACAGACACGCTTGTAAAGCTGACCGTTTTAAGACCCATGTTTAATCTATTGACTAATGTAAACCGGTGCTGTATTAACTTGTTTTACGCTAATATAAATGGTACCATAGTTTGTTTTGTTTTTTTAATCTTGTGCAAACCAGACCTGTGTCCACCTTTTTTATACTAATATAAAGCTTTCTAACTCTAGTGCAGGTCGGACCTGTGTCTAGCTTTCTAACTCAAGTTCAAAGTAGATCTATGTCCACTTTTCTAACTCAAGTGCGAACCAGACCTGTGTCCACCTTTTTTATACTAATATAAAGGAAGCCTCTATCCAGCTTTCTAACTCTAGTGCAAGTCGGACCTGTGTCTAGCTTTCTAAATCAAGTTCAAAGTAGATCTATGTCCACTTTTCTAACTCAAATACAAAGCAGACCTGTGTCCACCTTTCTTACTCTAGAGCAAACCGTACCCATGTTCCCCTTTTTGAGTCTTGTACAAAGCAGACATGTGTCCACCATTTTGACTAGTAAACACTGGACCTATGTCTACCTTTGTGACTCAGTTTCAAAGCTGACTTGTGTCCATCTTTCTGACTCTAGTACAAAGCAAACCTGTATCGACCTTTTCAAGTAAAAATCACACCTGTGTTCACCTTTTTGACTCAAGTATGAAACGGAACTATTTCCAGTTCAAACCTGTCCTGAGTTTACCTGTTCGATTATACTGTAAACTAAGCCTATTTCTACCTTCCTATAGATTCGTTTTGATTTTTGTACTCTAAGACTTATGTTTGATATTATAAATAACCCACGCAGGTTGATGTGTTAATCATTTACCAACCTATCCTAACCAAGGATATTCTTCTCAGCCCAAATGTGATTTCTTGGAATATGCTAATTAAATTAAAATTAAATATATTATTATATATACTGCTTATATAACCCGAAAGCCTGTAAGTAACCGGAAGAAAAATACAATATTCACGTATAATATTAGTTTATTAATAAACGAAATAATTAAATATTCTTAGAACAATTAAACGTCTTAATGTCTACTCTATTTTATCTAATCGATACTTCAACCTATTTGAGTGGGGGATCTATTCAAGTTTTCTTTCGAGTAATGCACCCTTTTTTAATTAGTTCACCCTGAGACGCAAGGGGTTATTGAGTGTGAAATATTATGAGAAAAATAAAAGTATTATTAAGTAGAGAGACCAATAAAAAAGAACAGGGAGAAAACAGAAGATAACGATTGCATTTAAATTTTGGAAGATCAAAATTGAATGGCAAGCAAGATGGAATAGATTTCCACAAGCGAGAAGTGTGAAAGAAGAAACTGTTAACATAGATCCTCTGGTTACATCTAGTTGCCTTGATCTATCCACTTCCCTTCTCCACATCCTTTCATTTTTCATTCCTATCTGCTCTCGCTCCGGATCTTCTGTGGCCCCCTTGCCTTGATCGACCTTCTCCACATCCTTTCATTTTTCATTCCTATCTGCTCTCGCTCCGGATCTTCTGTGGCCCCCTTGCCTTGATCGACCCACTGTCTTTCTCTTTCACCACATCCCCTCCCTTGCCACTCCTATCTGTTCTTCCTCCAACCCTACTTTAACGCCTTGCGTGATAGTGGCCTCCGGCCTTGCTTGGGGTGATACGATTTTTAAAAAAAAGAAAAAAAAAAGCCATTTCAACTAATATGATGAGACTTAACTGCCAATCTAGCACCGCGCTTAAATTTGTAACGTCGGAATACCAAAGAGGAACGCTCATCAGAAGAATTAACATATATACAGAAACGTTAGAGGGGAAATATTTTACGGCGGTGGAGAAGTGACTGAAGACAAAATGCCAGGTCAGCATCGAAAATATTGCAGATTTTTTTTGGGGGGGGATGTTAACAAGAATCTCTAAATACATAAATTGATAGAAATACAGTAAAATATCTAAGAAGGGGAATTAATATTAGGTATTTTATTCGTTCACTTGTACTAATTGTACACCTGGAAATGTTTGAAAACTAGATCATGCGAAGTGCTGTAGTCTTCCCTTGTGTGTTTTATACCTTCAGGACTTGGACTATCTCAGCTCTCTACAACTTCCTATCCGTAGTAGCTCTAATCAATGCCTCCTACTATCCCCCAGGCCCTGTTCTGCCATTCGTTTACACACTGTTTCTCATTTTCTTCTCTCTCTTTCTTTTTCTCTCTCTCTCCCTCTCTCTCTCTCTCTCTCTCTCTGTCCCTATTCCTTTCGGTATGTTCTGTGAGTGTCAAATTCTCCAAGCACTCTTTCCTCATTCCGCGTCCCACGCATTCAAGTGCTCTCTTTTTGGTTCTATGCACACGTAACCTTTTATTATGCTATTTTCATTTAATCTCTTGTTGCTCTTATGTAGCCATTGGTATTCTCAACATCCTACTGTAGAACCACAGCTCTGTTGCCTCAAGACTCTTATTCATCTGTAGGGAAATACTGCCGTTACAGCACCAAAAGCACGAAGAATTAGATTATCCTGGTCGATTTTCGACAACTCAATGCGTCCAGGATTTTTTAATGCCAATTTTTTTATTGGACACCCAGTGAAGATCGAACTCGCTTGTGATGATGAACGAGACTAGCAATACAAGGCACAAGAGAAACTCAAGGTAGAGGTTATTAAATCAGCCAGTTGCCGAGGAATCGAAACAGCATATATTCCCCTTGAGTCGGAATCATCATACCTGTGCGGGTATCCCAGATACCAAGACATGCTAGCTCGTTTGGGAAGACTAAAACACTCATTGGAATAAGAAGGGTAACAAAGGCGGTCCAGGTATAATGTAACATCAGTATCCCCCCCGCATTTCTTATAGCGTTACTTTAATACTACAGTGCTAAGCAAATAACTTTAAGGAGATTAGGTGCCATCATATAAGGAGGAGGGGCAGGCTTCAAATTGCATAGGTGTAAGTTGTAACAAAAAGGTAACTTATACTTAACGTGAGAAATAATTGACATGTCTATGATGCATAATGAGGGAAGATGGCTTGGAAAATCTGATACTCACAGGACAGATCGAAGGCAAGAAGAACAGAGGAAAACAATGCATAACCTACTCAATGATCTTGAGTAAATGGAGAGATAACAAAAAGAGAGATAACAAAAAGACAAAATTTATTAAAAGATAAAAAGGAGAGGAAATTGTGGAGAGCTATGAACGCCAATGGAGAAGAAAAAGAAAGTCAGAATGGCTTCCATCTAATCGAAAAAAGGGCTTTTTATTAGTAGCTGAAGACAACAAGAATTAAAATTAAATTGCTATGATTATTTCTATTTCTCTCCTTAGCTACTGTAGCCTCCTTCTAAACACAAACCTAGAAGATTCCATTTGCCATTCTGTTATCGTCCAGGTTCCCTGTACCACGGTGATGGTCCAAGGTAGAACCAATGAAGAATACCTCGAACAAAGGTGTGGAATAACACAGATATATATTACAAATAGAATATATGTACAAAAGAGTAGAAGTGTTAGTAATAATAATCAGGTTAGGTTAGAGAGAACTATGTTGTCTCGAAGTATCACTATTCCAATGTCTTACAGTAATCGTCTGACGCGACTCTGTCTGACTCAGAACTCTGTCACTCACTGACTCTCAAGATTTATTTGCACAAAAAGTACAAATTGTGGCACAAGGCCGAAAAAGGGGAGGGGTAAAGGCTGGTCATTACTTACTATCCTATACCTAGCTAATCAGATTCGCGACCCATTCATACATTACAATTATCTCATTCACCACAAGAACTCATCCGTCGCCATTCAAACCTTCATCCACCATAATACCACATCCACACCAGGGGAACCTACAAAAAACGCGCCCCACACCGTAAAAATTTTGATGATAATAAAATACATTAAAATTCTAATAATGAAAAGATGAAAGTGGGGAGGGAGATGAACCCAATAACAAACTAAAAATTCAACAAATATTTAAACTAAACATAATTCGTGTTAGTAGGGACCGTCCAACCCTCAAAATAGAGAGGCCGCTGTATTCTGCCGATAAGGCAAAATCAAGAAGCACTCTCGCTAAGGGAGTGGGAAGGAGAAAAAATAACACGGGCGTGGGGAAATAAAAGGCTGAGCCAGTCGAGATAAAATTGGGGGGTTAAAAACAAACTGGGGAGGTTGGGAATCTCGACTGGATCATAACATAAGAGATCACCGGGAACAGGTTAGGAACACATTTACTCACATTAACTAGGTACACTTAAGCTTGTCACTCACTGACTCTCTGACACTGTCTGCTTCCTCTTGAGGCGCAGTATTTATGGAGTACGGACTAGTCCACTACTATTATGGGTAGGTTCCCATAACACATTCCCAAAAAGCTTTTTTTACGAAGAAAATGCTTATCTTAATTCTTACCAAAAGAAATGAACTCTAGATAAACAAGTAGTAAAGAAGTACATAGAAATATGCCAACTGATAATTAATTCAAAATATTTTCAGATATCTAGCAATGAAATATTTTCAGACATCTAGTAATTAATTATTTTCAGATATCTAGCAATTAATTATTTTCAGATATCTAGCAATTAATTATTTTCAGATATCTAGCAATGAAACATTTTCAGACATCTAGCAATTAATTATTTTCAGATATCTAGCAATGAAACATTTTCAGATATCTAGCAATGAAACATTTTCAGATATCTAGCAATGAATTATTTTCAGATATCTAGCAATTAATTATTTTCAGATATCTAGCAATTAATTATTTTCAGATATCTAGCAATGAAAGGCGACGTAGGGAAAATAAATGTATATTTTCATTGTTTGTTTTTATCTTTTTGTTAATTGTGGAAAAATATAAGCAGGTTGAACCAGAATTTGAAATCGCTTTCACCAATTCAATTCTGTAGATCGTTATACTTCCCTGGGCATAAATTAATTCACCAATACCGCTTTCATTCTTTCAGTAACTCTTATTTCAATTCCTGAATGCGGACAATGAAATTTCTTTTGTTTTTGTAAGGCACAATATTTTGACTTAGGGCCAAATTTTTCTGCAACAAATTTGTTAACGAAACAATTAAAAAATCGATTGTTCCTCACCAATCTTTTTTCCATCTGCCAAAAATAGTACGGATTATGATTCTCATGCAGCAACCTGGTGGTGGAGACACAGTGTAATCAATTGGAAGCGATGACAAGAACTGATACTCCTCGACATACTCACATGAAGTTGAAAGCCTCTTCACATTTTCACACACACAGAAAATACTGCTGTATCAGTGTATACACACACGCACACACACACACACACACACACACACACACGCACACATATATATATATATATGCGGTTTTTCTATATATTATTTATATATTATATATGCGAGGTACTTATTGGAAAGCGCTCAATATCAGTGATAAAGTTAAAATATTTAGATGGAGTGATCTGATTTTGTGACCCTGGGTTTCATGCACTCTACGATCAGACAAAGAGCGTGAAACCCAGGTTTATAAACTCACATCAATCCAACTAAATATATATATATATATATATATATATATATATATATACATGTGTGTGTGTCTGTGTCTGTGTGTCTGTGACACACACACACACAGAGACGCAACTTAGAGATGATAAATAAACATGTTACAAACTACTCAAGAGCAATTTACACGTGATAGTTTGATGATAGTTTTGTATGTTCCCCATATATAAACATACATAAGGCATTTCACCCATAAGCAAGGCGATAATGCAACTAACACGCGAAGGGTTATGGGGAGTAAAATATTCTCTCCGGGAACCAGAAAAAAAATTAATCTTGTATTTACAAGTGTGTCATTGAGTATTTTGTTCTATGCGTCAAAGGTCTCCTTTTGATAAAGTGTTGGCCAAAAGGCTCTCCTAAAGGTAAAATGACACCATCTCTATTTAAATCTATTTTCTTCTTCTGTGGGTATAGGTCTTTATTTGTATATCTTCGTCGTAGGTTTTCCCAGAAATGTCATCAACCAACTCAATCACTCTATTCGGTTGTGGCACAAGGTTAACTCTTTGAGAGTAAAACGATCTTTTCTCTTATCTTGTTTGTCATGTAATGTTGTCTCATTTTTCATCAGACGAAGGTTGTTGAAAATTAAAATCTGTTCTTTTTCAGTTGATCGAGCCTTAATCAAACATGAATTAGATAAATTGTTTGATTATTCCTCTTCGTTTGTGCGCTTGTTTCGTTCTATTTTGAATGAAATCAGAAGCAGAGTAACGTTTTTAGAAAAGCGTGTTACTTCGAGAGATAAGAATTACTTGAATAGCCTTGTCTCTAGAAGATTCGGAGTTGACAATGGAAATTCTAATAAACACATTTTAATTTTTTCCGGTGTTACTCTAACGATAGATAGATAGATAGATAGATAATGAATAAGCTACTCTTGATAGATAGATAGATAGATAGATAGATAGATAGATAGATAGATAGATAGATAGATAGATAGATAGATGTGTGCGTATGTTTGTGTGCCTTTGAGAGGGGATATGGAGGAAGTAACTTTTTACGACGTTCCCACAGGTAGGAAAGAGGCAACTGTAAATTAGCATTCGAAAATTATTTTTTACTTGGCTCAGACCCTGACCTGGGAATCAGGCTCGACACAGATGGTCACACTGATAGATATTTATTTTAGATATGGACAGAGTTCTATATTAGTAAGCAAAGAAATTATTGCCGTCTCATGAATTAATCTTTTTAAAAGGCTTCTTTAAAAAAAAACAAAAAAAAACTGTGTGATATGTGAAATCGAAGGCCAAAGTATACCTGGCCACCCGTATTCGAGGATACCCGTCTACTAGGGTGGCTAGCCAATCCCTATTGTAGACGATTGCTCAGGCACATATTTGTTTATTCAACACCCACAGAGCCAATGCTGAGCAGACCTTAGTTACAGTTTCTGGGAAAGAGCGTGTTATCTAGCGTGATCAACAATTTGAACAAGACCAGCAGGCTCAAACCCTCGACCACGATGACTTGTGACTTCGTGCTAACGCAGCTATCGACGGCACCCAAGGGTTCCGTCTACCCAATTTCACCCACAAGTTTTGGGTCAAACGTGGTATGGTTTTCAGGCACTTTCCAAAGGTACCGCACGCTGGGATCGACTCCACCAGTCCGAGAACATCAGGAAGTTTCCTTCCTGACAAATCGACCATTGTGAGATTCGAACCTCGGGCGCATGGTCAGAATGCGAAAGTTCTAACCACTCGGCTACGTTCCCATAAAAACCAAAGTAACTGCTTGATGAAATACTATAAAAACACATTAGTATAATAAACATTACAACATTAATTAGTATTATAATAATTACAATATTTCTTTTAGGCGAAAAGGCACATCAAATGTAATATTAACAATAATAATCCCGATCGTAAATATGTTTTAATTCATCCTCCATGTCTTCTACCCAATGGCGTATTTAGCTTGCGCGTCGTACGGAGATGTCGTAGAATTTGGTCCCCTCCTAAACAACATTCCAGATTTGAGCAACATGACAAAATATAAAGAAATATTACAATTACGGTAATGTATTATGGGTTAATTAGTAGAACTTGTATCACTAAATGTTTGTTATCTAAACATATACTTACAATTTTAAAATATTTTCTGGTTTTAAATAACCTGAAAAGGGTTGATAGGCTATAAATGACAAAACAATACATTTTTTTGTCTCTCTCTCTCTCTCTCTCTCTCTCTCTCTCTCTCTCCCTCTCTCTATCTTTATTCACGGCCATAATTATGAGGCAGTAAGATTCCCTATGAATCAGCAAACAACGTTGTCGATCACTGTCACAACGTCTACCTAACACAGGATCGCCTGAACAGCATCTGTCTTTGATGATGTCTTTTCATCAAAGTTGTCATACAGTGAGACGCCCTGTCATGCTTTCTGATACGGTGATACAATTTACGTATTTTCTGATGTCCCCCTAGAGCCCTCAGTCGTGTTTGGAGCTGGTTTGCAGTTTTATGTTCATAGAACACGGAAGACTTCTAGATATATTGATCATCAGAACGTTCAGTATATTGTAGATTTCCAGGCACGTGACCGCAATGAGACTGTCCCCATGGCTTGGTGTACACACACAAGTCGATTGAACAAACAACACAAAGTCCAAAAGTCATATTGAACTGTTTGCTTCCTTTTTTTCAGGCAGCGGTGTGTATGATGGTGCATCCTGGGCACTCAAATCAGAACAAACAACAGTTTAAATATAATCTGCTCCTTTGATAGGTCTAAAAAGCATTGCTATAAACAGGCGTAGGTACCAGTATTTTCTAGTGGCTGGGAAACTACACCAGCAATGGATACTATTCAACTCTTTTTGCAACAAGGACTGTGTTTTCCAACAGACAGAAACGTACAGCCTAATAATAATAAATAATACAATTCATCTGTATGCAAACAGACACGCCTTTATCCAAATCTAGCAGACATAATATGAGTAATGTATTATATATGTATGTGCGTGAGTGATGCGTACACATCTTTCTTTCCTTCTCTTTCTCTCTTCATATATATATATATATATATATATATATATATACAGTGTAACCCGGATATAAGAGAAACCCGGATATAAGAGAGATTTATGTGGTCCAAAATTAGAGCCTGTGTTAATGTATATATAATAGACCAAACCCGGATATAAGAGAAACCCGGATATAAGATACGTATTATCCGGTCCCGACAACTCTCTTATATCCGAGTTACACTGTATAATTATTTATTCGAAAATAATAACATAAATATGTTATAAAATCACTACAAAATTAGCTATTTTGTTTCAACACTTTTGGTGTCTTCTCAAGTGATGCTGTTGAATGTAGAACTTGTATCACTGAATGTAGAAATAAACCCTTTATTTGGTAATCATGACACTCTAAGTTGCAATAGAAAAGTAGGCATATGTTTATTTTTTGGTTACATTATTTACATTATTCGGACTGCTATCCTCATCTTCATTGCCATATTCACAACGTTTCGGCCGTTGTACTCTCCGACCTTCTTCATTGCCATATTCACAACGTTTCGACCGTTGTACGCCCCGTCCTTCTTCCAGAAGAAGGCCGGAGCTTACAACGACCGAAACACTGTGAACATGGCAATGAAGATGAGGATAACAGTCTGGATAATTTAAATAATGTAAATAATCATAATACCTTATCTCAGAGCAAAAAGAGGTCCAAAATACCTCAGACTAATGACGGTTTCCCTAATGACGGTTTTCCCGGTAAGCGCATATTTTCCTCTGATAAGATTTCTCAAATCAAGTCAGGCCGGTAAATGAAAATAAATAAAGGGCGTCTACTCAAATACGAGTATCCACTAAAAATAACGTTTGAGAATCTGTCAAATTAATAAATAAAAAATTCGTTCTTTTCTTTAGAAATACATATATTTATAAATATTTATTTATATAAAAATAATTAATCAGTTATATATAAACAACTAAGAAAATAAGAATTCAACAATAACAACGATTCTTAGCCATTAAAATTCTTCACATAGCTTTCCTCCGTAGTTTTTCTTAATATTCCCAGTTAGCTTTAATAAAAATTGAAAAGCTAATATATTTTTACTTTAAGTATATCTGTTTCAAAATAAAATCTTTACATTTAACTTGATAAAGCCTATCACAGGCCGAATACGTTGGCAAAGAAAGGTTTTCCTTTTCTCTTTATATATATATATATATATATATATATATATATATATATTATAAATTAATAGATTTAAAATATGGTTTTACCGCTACACAGTGATAACCATGTTTCAGAAATGGAAGCTAAAGCCCCTGAATTTAATTTTGTTATTAAACCAAAGACATTAGTTCCATTTCCTCATCAAGCGAATTTTAGACTCCAAAATTCGCTTGATGAGGAAATGGAACTAATATCTTTGGTTTAATAACAAAATTAAATTCAGGGGCTTTAGCTTCCATTTCTGAAACATGGTTATCACTGTGTAGCGGTAAAACCATATTTTAAATCTATTAATTTATAATATTAATGATCTGTAAATTTAAATTTACATAGAGCACTATTGTGTAAAAATAAAAATATCTATAAGAACACCGGATTTTATATCTTACTGTTCTTTCCTTTTTATTTATATATACATATATATATATATATATATATATATATATATATATATATATATATATATATGTTTGCTCATATTCATTAATATGTATATATGTTTGTACCCCATCAGAAAGCAGATTCAGGCCACTTTTTCCATATGGCGTTCATTTCTTTTTCTTTCTTTTTCTTTATCGAAGTTGGGGACAAATCGATACCTGATGTTGCCGATACATATGCTCTTTACTGACATACTTACACTCATAGTAAACGAAGGTCTGGTCGACGAACAAAGCCAAGAGTAGAAGCACATTTCATTCTTCGTAGTTGTGTTTCCTCCTCCTCGGGCCCATTAACGTTTATTGTGGACATGGATCAATCGCACGCTTTCCTACGTATTGCCTTTCACTCAGAATACTCTTAGTCTTCAGGAGTACGTCCACAAAGGGACATTCTATTTCTTAGTACAAATAAATCATCAAAAGGAGTTTACAGTTGACACGAAGTCCTAAAAAATGGGTGTGTCTTGGAGGAAAATGTATGAAGTACAAAAGAAACAGGAGTCTTATACAATACAAGGTAATGTTAACAATCAAATATATATATATATATATATATATATATATATATATATATATATATATATATATATATTATAAGAGATTATAATAACATTTTGAAATCGTTACACAAAAACTTTCATGTTTCAATACTATGATTGTATTTCTTCTGGTCGTTAAATGATTTTTAAGGAAATTCAAAAACAAAGATATATTTTCGTAAATCTGACATTTAATTGGTTAATGAAGACACACCCACAAGTCTATTTTTAATTCTGACCTCATGTCCACCCCCAGCCGCTTTAAAATTTCGGAAAAGAGGTAACACTTTGCTTTTAAATTTCCTTAAAAAACATTTACATTAACACCGAGGGAAGAAATGCTATCATATTATTGAAACATGAAAGCTTTTTTTTGTGGCGATTTCAAATTGTTTTTTATTATAATCTCTTGTAATAAAAATACAATAATATATTGTTCTACTTTGTATTGAGCACTTTTTAAAAAGTAAATGCTACGAAGAGCGGAATTTTACTTTATCTGTTCTTTCTCTCATTTGGACATATATATATATATATATATATATATATATATATATATATATATATATGTCTACCATTCGTCCATGTATAGAATATTGTTGCCACATATAGTCCGGTGCTTCGGCTATATATCTAGAGATCCTTGCGGAAACCCAAACAAGAATCAGAAAGTTTATTGGTCCTGCTCTGGTATCTTGGCTTCAGTCGCTTTCCCCCTGCCGTAAAGTTGCTTCCCTCTCCCGGATGAGTTCTTCGTTGTAATACCTAGATTTCCTGAATTTTAGCGCAGTACTAGATTAGCGGCAAGTTCTCGTCAATTTACAATTGAAATGATTAGATGTAACCGTAGGTTCTATGCTAACAGTTTCTTTTCTCGATTGTGGAAATCCCTTCCAGTTCCATGCCTTCCAAACAACTTTAATCTTCAAAAATTTAAATGCAATGTCAATCGCTATCAATATGTCCTCTTTATTACTTAGTAATCTGCCTGTTTTCTAATTCTTCCACGCCCAATAACCCCTTGTGTCTTAGTGCCTTTACTAACTTGCTTGGGGTAAACCCGATTAAAAAAAATATTTATATACTCCTTTTGTCCCGTAATTCTCCTGGAAGTTATGGGACCACGACTCATTCACTCCTTTGAAACATAGTTTTTGAAAATCCATTAATGGCTGCCTTCCCATTAGAAGTATTTTCAGACGACGAACAATGTGACACCGAAATCTGAAAGTGCATTTGAATAGTGAAAGGTGCTACCCAAAGGCTAAGCAAAGTATTAAGAAACAGGAAAATATTGCACTTTAAGCAAGGAAAGGAGTCACTAATGTCTTTAGATTATCTTGAAATAATGTGGCGACATTAACAAATAACCGAAATTATAAGAACGATTGGTTTGTTTTGAAGAATTATCAACCATTTGCAGGTTTTTAAGGACAGAAAATATTTTTCTAGCGTAATAATTTTGGGGTGATAAAAGTGATTTACGAATATGAGTGTTACTAACTAGCCTATAGGTGGTATAGAAGAGGATCACTAATGTAGTTGCACATAAGTGAATATAGCGAACTCGACTGGAATTGGAACATGGCTTCCCTCGATTCTAGATCCGGGACGCCTAAATTATAACAAGACACACACATGTGTACACACATACAAACACACACACACACACACACACACACACACATATATATATATATATATATATATATATATATATATATATATATATATATATATATATATATATATAAGATTAATACAAATATAAATTTTGTCACTTAGCTGATTGATGTTATATACAATACCTAGAATCGAGAGTTCCGTAGACGAAACATTTCTGCAATGATTCAGTCCACGCGTCAGGAGTTGTTAGCAACTGCTACCGATTATTCTCATTTTTGTTATTTTTATATTAAGTTACAAAAATAATATATTTACTTTTTATTGGTGTTAGTTTTGATTTTTTTCTGTGTTTTTTTGTGTGTGTGTGTGTGTGTGTGCGTGCGTGCATGTGTGTGTGACACCTGTACGTGCGTGCAAGTGTGTGTGTGTACACCTGTACGTGCGTGTATGTGCACATGCGTAAAACATCGTTGTTATTTTTTCTTTTCATAAATTTTCTTTTTTCTTTATTATCTCTCACAATTCCTATTCCCTCTTTTCTCTCTCTTTAAGCTCTAAATGTCAAAGACAATGCAACAATGTTATTTCCAGTGTCAGAGACAGGACTTAATTTTGGTTATATTTTTCTCGAATATTCTGGAGTTTTGTTAAGTTTTGAAAATATAGGTGTATTTCTTTTTTTATTTATTTATTTCTTCTTTAAATATATATATTTTTAACGTTTAAGAGGAAAAGTTATATATATACATATATATATATATATATATATATATATATATATATATATATATATATCGATGTGTAATAATCCAACGTAATTCATGTTCTTTACAGTGCTCTTTTTTACCGTGTTTTCTTTTCTATTTTCAGGTAAGTGCCAAGCGTTTGACATTCTGAAATTCCAATACCGTGTAATCAGCTACTAAAAGCGGACGACATCATCACCGAGCCAGGACGCCATTTCCATTTGTATAATGAATTACTCTTTCGTGAGTTATTCAATAAGATTTTTGATTCTTTCAAAACTTTCAAAATGTTCTATGACATCTTGGCCACATGATTTCTACCTGTAATTTTTAACACATGAATCGAGGTAAACGGTAATTATTCTCATTAAAATTAGAGTGAAACCAAATCGATCGTAGAAATGATTTCTATTTTAGGTTTGAATAAGAAAGAAAATCATATTTCGGACTAAATGAATGAAGACACCTAACAATTTTAAAATTGACGACACAAATATGCCCATCATGTCGACAATGGCTTCAGACCTTCCAAGTGTTGGAGACTGGAGCAACACTTTGTAGCACAGTTAGCTGTCAATTGGCTTTTTTTCTAAATGTATTAGGTTGTCGCACATGAAATGGCGAACTTTATCGGGAATGAATAAAACGTTTCTGAAATGTTAAATAACTAACTTATTCAGTTGCAATGGGCACCATGTTGATGAATGACTCTTTTCCAACGTTCCTCTAAATTCTTGATCCCATCTTTAAAAAAATTCTCATCCTTTGATGTGATAAACAGTTCAAATGCTTCGATTACCTCTTCGTTATTGGAGAACGTTTTATTGTGTATAAAAAGCACGAAATGCTTAAATAAGTGAGACTCTGTAGGAGAGATATCAGGTAAATATTTAGGATCAGGCAAAATTTCATAATTCAGGTAATACAGCTTTTTGACGGTTGATTGAGAAGCGTGCGGCCGTGCGTTGTCGTGCCGCAAAATTGGGCGATACCTATTCCCAAGTCGAGGATGTTTCTTTTTCAATTTTTAGTGTATACACTTAATTTCTCCACAATACGAGCTTGATGTTATTGTTTTCCCTTGAGGAAAGAATGAATAAACAATAACTCCTTTTAAAGACCGCCATGCAGTAACCATTAACTTTTTATCGTGCAGTGGAGGTTTTGGGTATTGTTTTTGTGATTCACTTGTATCTAACCATTGGACTATTCTCTTACTGCTGTCAAAGAGTATACATTTCCCATAGCATGTAATGATTCTATGTAAAAATTGGTTCCTCTTCCCAGTTTGCACTCGTACGGTAAGATTACTCGACACTGTTTCATTGTAATCATTTTCATTGGGCTTATAGAGTAACAATATATTGAAAGAAAAATTATCTGGAAAGTAAAAGAATCAGGAATGAATCAATGTTTTTTTTTAAGAAAAGATTTTTTTAAAGAGGTTACTTCGTAAGAAGATCGAATCAACAACCAGCCATAAAATACGTCATTTCCTGTGTGACAGCCCAACATTACAGTAAGAATGAATGCCAATATTCCGGTTGGAGAAGGTCATGAAAATCAGCAGTTAAAATTCTAGCTGGCAAATACGAAACTCTACCAACCACCAAAACAGATCCTTCTTCATTTTCCTTTCGTTCTGAATATCTCCGTCAAAACGCACATCTACTATCGTGTGACTGGTGAGGAATCTGATATCGAAAGGTTCTTTCTCTATGCCGCTACACGATTTTTATTTCCCCGTAGAGTCAAACTTTACAGTGTAAATATTAACTTCTATGCTAGTAATATTTTATATGCTTGATGCCTTTCAAGAGTTAATGAATATTAATATTAATGCTATTAACAATTCTCTACTATTTAAGCGTGAGGGCCCTGGGAAAGGTCAGCCTCCATTGAACATTGTGGACTGGCGCTACATATTCACAAGAGACTGTACCAAATAACAGAAATCAAATCACTTGAGGACTACCAACAGCAGCAACAACTAAAATGGATGGCATGTAATCAAGATGTTTATATTTAACACTATTTCAAATAAAAGGTTAGGAGGGACTCATCATATACTGAAAAGGGTTATAACAGCTACCAGACTTGAAAAACCTATTTTCCTGAAAATTTGTTTTAAGGGAAAGATTTTATAAATTTTAACCGGATACAGTACTGACAGCTCTGTCAGTGAATTACAAATAATAATAATAATAATAATAACAATAATAATAATAATAATAATAATTTTTATTATTATTATTATTATTATTTTTATTTTCTTTGATATCTGGCGTTTACACATTTCTTTCCGGGTCACACCCAGGGACCTAAGGTTAGAAATGGCATCATGACACTTTCCACTGCAAAAAAAATAATAATAAATAAATAATTACATAGATAAAGCCCTTTGTAAAGTGTGGGCTGTACTTGTCAGAATATTTTTTTGTATCTCTTTGAGGCATGGACTTCCATGGATCCCTTCAATTAGTCTACTGTAATCTTTTCCAACAAGTCCAAGGGCTCCAACTACAACAGGGATTGTTGATGTTCCCATGTGCCACATTTTTGAGATTTCTATTTCAAGGTCCTTGTATTTTGACAGCTTTTCGAATATCTTCAAAGATACATTGCAGTCTGCAGGGACCGC
>OZ038496.1:52576959-52646959 GCA_964036315.1 Acanthosepion esculentum
CTGGCTGGGGAAAATATCAAAGATAGAACCAGAACGGTTGCAATAAAAAACATAGCTAAATGTGAAAAATGACATAATTTCACTGAATAAAGACCAAACTAGTTTGGTCATGTAATCAGAAGAGGAGAACGAAGCTTTGCATATAGATCCTACTAAGCGAATGTCACTTCTGGCAATTGAAAGGTTTTTGGTTTGGTTTGGTTTGGTTTGGCTTGGTTTGGTTTGTTTTACGTCATATCAACCTCAATGGGTTATTTAATACGGACAAGATTTTTATTGCTAGTAAAATTTTCTTTTTTCAAAAAAAAATATATTGCTGGTAAAATTTTCTTTTTTCAAAAATGTACTGCTGGTAATATTTTTTTCAAAAATGTGTTGCTGGTATTAAAACCTATTTTTACACATTCATAGTGTTTTTACCCCAGTTTGGGGGTTAACTATTTAACCATAGCTAACACCCCCTAACAGGTGCTACCAACCTGGGTCTGAGTGTACCTGGAGATACCAGCAATTAAGAGGTGGTTCCACGCTCCTCAAAACCTCCTGACCAGAGGCCTTACTGTAGGATGCAGTTTATCGTCTTACCCAGGACGCGGATGTAGTTTATTGTCATGCCCAGGACGGGAAAGGTTTTCCTTAGACAGGGAAGAATTATAAAGTTAAAGTTGTGTGGACAGAAGGTGAGCAAAAATCTGTTTCGCATTATACAATAAACTAACTTATTGTATGTGGGAAGATACTTGGTACACCTAATTGGCAACGGATGGAGATGGATAAAGATGAAGATTCCTCGAAGAAACAACTATGTTCAACTATTTAAAGCACGAGTATGATAATTCAAACTATTGTGTGTTCCAATTTTAAGACAATTACCATGACTCATAAATCTCGTTTGGTAATCTATTGGCTTTCGATTTTTATTAATAGTTATTGATTTTTGGTGTTTAGAAATCAGAAGAATCACATGACCCTAATGTTCTTTACTTTAATTTGACTTCTGATTTAATTAAACTTTTCAAACTGTTTCTTGGATTCTTTTATCTTGTCTATAGATTGACTATTAATTTACTATAATTTGACTATAAATTGACTATTAAAAGGCACACGATTATAATTATACTTAATTGAGACTCTTGACTGAAACGGAAATATTTTAATTTCGACTTCACTCGATTGAAAGCTTGAATTTTATTAATATTGATTCATGATTGTATTGATATTGAGGTTCGATAATGCCCTAGATCAGTGGCCCACACCTTTTTTACCCATGTACTCCTTTTCCTTTGTTTTGTTTCTTGGTGGACCCCTTAATAGCTATTTGACATAAGACAACAATAGTCTATTTTTTACTAATAAAAATTGTGAGGTTTTAATAATCAAAGAAATATATAATTAAGCTTAATTTTTAAATGAAAACTAATTTAATGCAAATTATTTATTCTATAATAATAATAATAATAATAATAATTTTTATTGATCAATATCTTGTATTACAATATGACAATGTTTCTTCCATGGTCAAGCCGATGTGGAGAAGAGATCTTCAGGCAATTGAATTCACTACAATATTTATTTATGCACACTGGTTAAAGATTTTAATAAACCAATTTAAGTTAAGTGCGTGATTAGAAAAAAAAAGAAAGGCATATTTATTCAATGAGATCTCTGTTGCTAATTTTACTCAGCGAGTTCCACTGATGTTAATGATAGCCAAAGATCACCTCTTTTCACAAGGTCAAATCTATTGCGAACTTTTGATAACAGTTGAGGAACATGACTAAATCACGTTTCAACAAGATAAGATGTTGGAAAAGCAATAATGTAGCAATTAAGTTTAAACATAAGGTATGGAAAAGTCAGGGGATGTGCCTATATAAAAGAAAGAAAGAAAAAAAGAAAGAAAGAACGAAAGAAAGAAAGAAAGAATAATTCATATATATATTCAGTATAGTGTAAATTACAGTAGAAATTTCATTTTTAATAATTAAAACCATTCTGAGTTGGTTTTCTTCATGGGCCACCAAAATATCATTGGGGACTCCCAATTTGTTATATTTTGCCTGTGGACCCCCAGAAATATTACATGAACCCCTAGCGTCCATGTGGACCTAGGCTGAGAATTCTGCCCTAGATCGATCTCTTAGAACAACCTATTCCGATTTCTCATCAAATCCTACATTGAAAGTTTTAGGTCTCAAAAAATATTTACACTATTTACATTGTTTGGAATATTGTCCTAAACTTTATTGTCATATCCACAACGTTTCGGCCTTCTTCAGTTGATATACACTGGAATTTCGAACCGAACACTTTATTTAATCCACTGGGGTAGATTGATCTCGTTCCACATGGCATGAGTCCTCGAGATAATTCAGTTTCAGGTATTTCCCTTTAGTAATTCAACTCTACAAGTTTTTGTTCACTTCTGCTGTGGTCAAGTATTGAACTTACAGCTGAAGGGAAATGACCACATGTGAAAGAGACAGCATGACCTTCCCAAAGTTTCCGGGGTGACTTGTTGTCATGGTGCTCTTTTTGTCACAGACAGTGTCCAACTCACCCTGCTATACTGTGCAGTCGACAAAATCAAAAACAAAAGTGAATGCGCGAAATTAAAAATATAAAATGGTGACAATTTACCCATCGCGTCCTGTTCATATATATATATATATATATATATATATATATATATATTATTAAAATGAATATGAGTAACCTTTTATTTTTTATATTTTGCTTATTGATATAATATTCAGTTTATATTAAATTTTAGTTTATTTGTGGAGAATTTAAACACTTAAATTACTATCAAACGTTAAAAATTTAAAAATATATAAATCTGTGTTTTCCAGATTGGCCGATACATGCCCACATACGTTAATTTCCCTCTACAAAATTTATATCCCCCTCTCTATTTCTTCCAAAAGCCTAAGTCCGTCTCTTATTTCTTACATCTTTACTTCTTCTCCTCCTTTTTTTTAAAATCTTTTTCTCTTTATACCGTTTCCGGTGAGTTGACCTATTAAATAGGTGAGTTGACCTATTACCCCCATCCTCAATATTAATTATTGTAATAAAAATAAATTTAAGAGCATTCCTATTTCTCCCTTCCCTCTCTAATTTCGACCATGTCTGTCACACTATCTTTCACCACTCTCTATATCGCCTTACATGAGCTTAATACTACCCTTCAAAAGTGTAAGTTTAAATTTATTTTTTCATCCTTGGAAGTGAGGCCTGATGATCCAGAGAAAAAAAAATCTGATTCCCTGCATTAAAAAAACTATAAGCTATATCTTGTGCCCGACGACTTGAGTAACCAACGAAACTTAAGTCACACATCAAACGTAGTTATATGTATATTCATTAATATATATTTGCTGGCTCTGCCTAACCACATCGAGCACCATTATGTTTACAGCACTTGGCAAAATTTGGTGATTATTTATTTGCTTACCTGTGTATACAAGTCAGCACACGTGTATATGGTTGCTTATATTTAGTGATTTCATTTTAGTCATATATATATATATATATATATATATATATATATATATATATATATATATATATATATATATATATATATATGATTAAATGATAACATACGCTGAACACAAACACATCCCCTTCCCAGGAACTAATAAAACTGTCAAAATGATGAATGGAATTCAGAGTCGCATGAATTTATCCAGCCTCTATCTTTAAAAAAAACAACTTAAAAAGGCCTAACCAATTTAACGATTAAAAACAAATGAAAACTGCAGATAACGTTCATTTTCTTCAGATAGTCATTTACTCCTGTATTTCACTGCTACTAACAAGCAGTTTTTTTTCTCTCCAGATGATGGTCATGCTGGCCGTAACTAGTCGAAGAACCTAATTGAAATAATAAAACAAAACCATATTAATATACAACCCAGTGTGTCTGAAAATTTTAATTTTTTAAATATATTTTATTGTTAAAAAAAACAAAAAAAAACTATATATATATATATATATAGTTTTTTAGTAGCATCGTCATTCCCCACCTGATGAAGGGTTAAAAAATATTTTTTTAACGTTGAAACAAGATGTACATTTTTGTGCATTATGTGCATTTTCTAATGTAACACTGCATAATAAATAAATATCTACGGCTCTACTTTTGTATTGAGCCCTGTTTTAAATTAATGTTTTGAACGTTGAAATCTTACTCTTCCTTCTTATATATATATATATATATATATATATATATATATATATATATATATATATATATATATATATATATATATGGGCTTTTATAGATCAAGTGGATGTAAAGACTTTATTGACATGCTGTATGTTCTTATTTGGATTTATACTTACGGTTATATTGATCCGAAAAACAGCAGGCACTGTCTTCAAGAAATGTTGTTCCGAATAGCAAACATTATATTTCGCTGAACAGAAAAATAATGCAAGATATTTTCGATTGCTCTGAAATTGCCGATAAATCTATACACATTCAAATATAGGATTTTTTTTTCTTTTTTCATTTTTGATCTATTTTTTATCTACCTGTCGATATTATTGAGAAAGTGGTATAATATATTTTCAGAATTAGTAAGCAGATATTTCTAATGTCTCTATTCCATCTTCGGGATTCAAAATTACAAATCAGTTTTTTAGTTTGCAAATAATGCCATTTATTTGTTTTGATTTATTTGCGATTACGACTTGATACATTTCTTGCTTGTATAATTGGAAGATTTTAACTCATTCATTTAGAAAAATGTCGCCATATTTGAGAGTGGTATTCTGTGAAGAATCTTATTATAATTCTGCTTATCCTACCCTTAGTTAGCACCACCGTTACGCCATGCCAATTCCGCATAAATAATGGACTATTTTGTTTTGATTGTTTGGAAAGATGGAAAAGACATATCAGAGATGCTATTTGGCTTCAGTGAGAAAAAGAAAAAATGCAAGAAAGAAGGGAAGATAGAAGCATTTAACGTCTCCTGCCAATACCTCATAAATAATGGACGATTCCATTTTGATCGGGTGGAAAGACATAACAGCGACGCTACTTGGTTTCAGCAAGAAAAAAGAAAGAAACAAACAAACAAAGAAAAAGTGTTTAACGTCTGTTTCGGTGAAATTGAAAAGTTGCCAATTTCAAATATTTTCATTTGTATCCTCTTAATTCTTAAAATAACGACCAGCATTCATATTTATGATGAGTTTATTGCCATTTGTTGAAGTTGTTAAGCTCAAATATTTACTGATCCGATGGGGAAATTACTACGGACATTTTATTGTAGAACTCGCCATGAGCGTGTTTAATCATTAACTTAAGAATTTGAGATTCACCAGAAAATTCAAATAGGAAAACCGTTTATTGTTCCCGTGTATTTCTAGTTAATAACTAATACTGAAATAGAAAGCTCTACTGAGTCAAGCTTAACACAGAAAAAAACACGAGAAAGACATGTGTGTATTCCATACGTTGCATTTGTTGAAAAGCATATTATGGTGAAACTAGCCACCCCCTAAAATAAGGCATTGGAGATTTGTAATAGGAGGTGAGATAATGAAATCATGTATGGCTGATCATGTATGGAAGTACAAAGATAGTCATCAACCCCTGCCGAACGAGGTAAACATACTAAGCAAAGAAGAAAGCTCTATAGACATCTGCCTGAAAGCTTCAGTTAATGTACCAGGCACAGTAGCCCTAACATGGAAATAATTATTATATCGGTGCCGTTGATAAGAGAGCAAGGTTTCAACAGCAGTAACAATCGAAGTAAGAAGAAAAAGAATCGGTGTGTACAGTCAAGTATGACAAGCAGCAGCTGTAGGCTCTTTAACAGGTTAAGGCTACAGGTTCTGCAATCAGGATTGTCCTACGGGACAATAGTATAGTGGATTAAAGATTTGGTTCGTGAATTTGGTAATTGTGATTTCATTCCCTGTACACTGTTCAGTCCAGTATGAACTTTGACTCAGTTGAAATGGGGCAAGCAATAATTGATCAGTACTAAATAAGAATTAGATTAAATATCGAGGAACAAGAACAATCTACCCAGAAGATTAAATAAAATGTTCAATTTGAAATTCCATGTATGTTATCTGTATCGACAAGCACCTGATGAAGGCTGGAGGGTAGAGCGGCCTAAAAGTTTTGATAATGAGCATAAAGATGAGGACAATAGTCCGCGTGTAAATTATGTAAACAATAATATTGAAAAGTTATACTATAGAAAAAGGAAAAACAGCAAGAATGGATTGGGTTGTTGAATATTTCATTGAATATGCAACAATCAACTCTAGAAGTCAATTTCTCAATGGCTACAAAAACTAAACCAAAAGGTTTTAAGAAACCTACTTCATATATATATATATATATATATATATATATATATATATCAAGCAATAACAAAAAGTAAGAAAATAAATTGATCACTTACGGCACAAAATAAAATCAGCAGGATGATCACTACGAATAATGCAACAAAAATAAAAGCTTTAACCAATGCTGTATAATAATAATAATAATAATAATAATAATAATAATAATAATAATAATAATAATAATAATAATTTACGCAAAACATACATTGGCTGCACAACTACTACATCATTGCGCCGATTAACTTGCTATTTATCCAGTAATGGTTCAATCAAATCGCCTATTAGTAGAATGCACACGAGCAAAATACAAGAAAACTGACAAATACTTACCAACACAAAAAGAAAAGAAAAAAAGGATAATTTAGATAAAGAAAGAAAGAAAAGTAGGTCAAGGATAAGAAAGAAAGAAGAAATAAAGAAAGAAGGAAGGAAAGAAATATAAAAGAAGCAGTGAAATGAACAGATGGGGCGAAAATGAAAGCTAATCAATAGAAAACCAGAAAGCACGAATAAAATAAGTCTGAATAAACCATTGAATAACTGGCTGTAAAGCTATAGAAAACCAGATGGTTGTTAATGGAGGTGAGGAGTCCTAATGGATTGTCATAATCCCACTTGATTCTAATCCTCTTTGCCCGGCTATAGGCAGATCAGCGAGCCCGATGCAGGATTTTTGACATTATTGTTAGCTGATTCAATAAAGGTGCACTATGATGAGTACCTTCATAATTCCTTCTTGCAACCATTTATGATTTTAAAATATTAACCAGATCTCGTTTCTCTTTCTGATGATCTTAATATTTCGTTTCGTTTTCGTCTCAGTATTTACGAATAATAATCATTTTTTATACGTTTATTCTGAGTTTTATTCCATCTTAGTGTAGCTTCTAAACATAACATTGTGGGCGTCATTCTTTTTTTTAATAAAATGAAGCAAATCGGAAAAAAGTACTTGATATCATTACGTTCAATAATTCTTCATAGAAAAAATATACTGCAGGATTACGTTGTTTGGCTAATGGTAATGGCAGCCATGAGATTAAACGTTGCCATACAAGATATCTTCGACATTCGTTAACCGAATTGTTATCATTACTGTCGGTTGAAATTCATAATATCTTTATCTTAATTCAGATATTCAAGATATGAGCTTTCTCAAATTCACTGCGTTCGCTCTTTCTATTACTGATGGAAATTTCCTTCCTAGCCTTTTGTTTAAGGTAGGTTTGAAATTGAACATCTTGAATACCGTATATACTCGCGTATCATACGACTTTTGAAGACCTAAATTTGAAGCTAATTTGACTACAGTAAATGGATATATAGTTTGGTCAGCGGCCAGCAGTGCATATGCTAATTTTATATCTTGTGTATGATGCAACTTAAAATTAGCGTCAAAATTAGGTCTCCAAAAGTCGCTTGATATGCGAATTTATACGGTATGTATGTATCTATCTATCTATCTATCTATCTATCTATGTCAGTTTGTTCATTATCTATCTATCTATCTCAATGTGTTCCTTATCTATCTATCTATCTATCTATATATCTCAATGTGTTCCTTATATATCTATCTATCTATCTTGTGTATGTATTTTATTTTAATCTATCTATCTTATATACTCGCGTATGATGAGATATTTGAAGATTTAATTTTTAAGTTAATTTGACTACAGAAAATGGATATATAGTTTGGTCAACGGAGTAACCATGAGAAGCAGTAGATACGCTGATTTTATATCTCATCAATGATGCGACCCCCCCCCCTTAAAATGAACTTCAAAATTAGGTCTTCAAAAGTCGTATGATATACGAGTATGTACGGTATCTATCTATTTATCTATCGATCGATCTTGTGTATGTATTTTTATTTTATAATCTCTCTATCCTATATACTCGCGTATCAGGCGGCCTTTGAAGACCTAATTTTGAAGCTAATATGACAACAATAAATGAATATATAATTTGGTCAAGGGTGTAACCAGGGCCAGCAGCACATACGCTAATTTATGCGACTCTTTAAAATTAGCTTCAACATGAGGTCTTTAAAGTCACATGATACGCAAGTATATACAGTATATCATTATTGGCTCTTATATTCATACGTACTAACCTTTTTTGTTGTTACGATTTGAATCTTCAACTGGTATAGTTTGTTGCAATTTGATAAAGCTCTTTGTTTGTGATTCTGTAGCGTCAGAGTGTATAAGATCTGATAACGGATTCTCTTCTTTAAGACCTAAATGATCCATTCGTTTGAAGCCATTTTCTCAGTCGTTCGTTGATCTGAGTAAACGATCGAATATAGATGATAATTTAGATATTCCTGAGTGAATCGGACGCCATCGGTAATCCATATGTGAGTCTGGGTCTGACGAGGTTATCCCACAGCATTTCGTCTTTATATGGAGGTCTGCTCGCGTTGGGGCTATATCAAACATGTCTCCATTTACCCGGTGTTCTTGAATGAAGCTCACGTGACTGAAAGAAGTTTTGGGACTCTTTTCAAAACGCCGATAACGATGAATACAATGTCTTGACTATTTACCCTGTTTTTTTTTTGTGGGGGGTCAGTTTGCGGTCGATCATGGCTATCCACAGTTTCCTGTCTTTGTATTTTTATGTTCTTTTTTCTTCTTGACTCATACTCTTTCTGGCCAAGATAGTCTCTGCATTCGAAGTAATTCTCTATCATTTCAAGATTCATGCTCCATTTCCTGCCATATAAGAAATTAGTTTTTGCATTACAAGTCGCCACTCAGCAACCCTTCGTTTCTAAGGACATTTTAATTCTTTGCTTTGTTTTCGGAAGGCATTTTCGCTACCTATTCACTATATTCTGAAAAACATGTTCGCAAGGACATATACTGGCAGCAAACCGCTTGCATATGGATATAAAATGGATATAAAATGAGTTCAGTAGATATACAAAAATAGAAAGGAGTCTAAGATATGGATGTGCCGTCTCACCGGCATTATTCAACCTATACAGTGAGGTGATTCTGAGAGAACTAGAAATCCTACCAGGATTCATTATTGACGGTCACAGTCTTAACATCATTATATGCAAATGATGCAGTGTTGATAGTAGAGACCGAAAGAAAACTATAAAAAGTCGAACAAAAGGTCATCAAGGAAAGCGAGAAGAAAGGACTAAACATCAATTGCGAGAAGACAGAATGCATGGTTGTTGGCAAATCGAACAGCCCAACATGAAAACTACAAATTGGAGAGACCAAAATCAAGCAAGTAAATATCTGGGAAGTGTTTTTACATAGGATGGAAAGTGCGACACTGAAATCCGAAGGGGCAATGGGATAGCCAAAGAAGCCTTCCAAAAGCTAAGCAAAGTATTAAGAAACAGAAAAATTCGTTAAAAACAAAGAAAAGAGTGCTGAATAATACCAGTCCTCCTATATGGCAGTGAATCCTGAAGAATTTCCTCAAAGATGAAGAAGAAACTTGAGCAACAGAAATGTGGTTCTATAGAAGAATACTTAGAATAACATGGCCCAAACATGTGAGAAACGACGAGGTTTTAGAGAAAATGGAAACAAAAAAGAGGACTTATATATATCATTAGGAAGAGACATTTGAAATTTCTAGGACACATAATGTGAAAAGAGGGCTTGGGAGATCTGATAATCACAGGACAGATTGAAGGCAAGAGGGACAAAGGAAAACATACTTAGTGAGCTGGAGCAAATGGATGGCCGAACAAAGTATAGGAGAAATAAGGCTATGGGGAGATAACATCATCATCATTCGATCGTAGTCGATATCTTCGAGCCAATGAGAACGATCCTTTCTGTATAGTATGTGCTACTCCAGGGCTTCATACAGTTTTGAATTCAGAATTACTTTCTCCTAGACCGGTTCCCACCCAAGGCTGAAGAACACAGTCTGTCCTTCTATTTACCCATAACTGAGAGAAGAAGAAAAGGATTCATACTTTTCCCAAGGGCATTAGCACGTAAGCGAAAATAATGGATCCGACTGGGATTCGAACTCGGCTCCTCAATCCAAGTTGCTATCCATTACTCTACGCTATCACTATTGGTAGTGAGCCCGCTTTTAAATTAATGGTATGAACGTTTCAATTTGTATCCTTTTCGTTTTCATTACATTTGTATGCATATATATATATATATATATATATATATATATATATATATATATATATATATATATATATATATATATATATATATATATATATATATACATATATATATTACCAGGAAGGAAGCAAAAAAAAACAAACAATAAATAAATTAATAAAGGAAGGTTGGAAAGGTGATAACACTCCCCTGCTTTTAACGTCTGCTTCAGTTATATAGCAATATGAAATATGCCAGATCGAAATTATTACTTTGAACAAATATCGTGGAATTTTCATGGGTCCCCTTCTACATCATTAAAGAGACTAATCATTCATTCGACCGAAGTCGGGATCAACGAGCCAGTGAGAACGATCCTTTCTTTAACTGTATAGTATGTGCTACGCCAGGCTACATACAATTTTGAATTCAGAGTTACTTTCTCCTAGACCGGTTGCCACACAAGGCAATAGAACTCAGTCTACCTTGCAAGTTAATGGATCCGACTTGAATTCGAACGCGGCTCTCCGATTCGTCAATCCGGACCGCTATCGATTACTCCGCTGTGCCTTCTATGGTGAGATAACAAAATTGTGGAGAGACATGATCGCCTACGTCCTGAACGGACACGACAAATAGAAGGAGATGCACTGCCATCTTTTTGTATCACATTTTCTGTCGACTTTAACTTTACCAGTGAGTTAACATTTCTGTACTTGCTTATAATTTTAACCCTTTGCTAACAACTACGCATTCTGTCTTCTGACATTTAATAGTTAGTCCTTTCTTCTTTCCTATCTTTGGTATCATTGCTAGTTCCACATATTTTTAAGTTTATTGTCATTATCAAGTGAGACAGTAGCACGCCAACGAAATGACGCTGGGATACAAATATATTTTCTCTTATGTGCTGACTCCATTCAGGATATGAGAGATCATGGCTCTCCACAAATTCCTATCTTTTGTAGCTCCTATTAAGATTTTTCTTTTCACTCTCAATCCAAGTCACTGTTCTGCTGTAAATTTACACAAGCTCGTTATGTAAGTTAAACCCTGTTTTCTCCTGTCCGCCTTGAATTCACTGTCCTGCGAATGTCGCCAAATTCTCCTCTTGCCTCGTTATGCGCCCCAGAAACTGTCTCCTTCTGATTCTAACTCTTTTCATTTTCCTTAAAACTTCCCACATGTTACAAATATGAATATACATGTAACACGTAGTCTGAGAAAAAAATACATGGCACGCCGTTTGATAAGAGTTTACCTGGTACACGCAATACTGCCAAAATGAACGCGATTTGGTGATAGATCTGTCCTGCGAATGTCGCCAAATTCTCCTCTTGCCTCGTTATGCGCCCCAGAAACTGTCTCCTTCTGATTCTAACTCTTTTCATTTTCCTTAAAACTTCCCACATGTTACAAATATGAATATACATGTAACACGTAGTCTGAGAAAAAAATACATGGCACGCCGTTTGATAAGAGTTTACCTGGTACACGCAATACTGCCAAAATGAACGCGATTTGGTGATAGATTTTGATAAAAGCAGCTCATAAACTTACAGTTGCGCGCCAGTTAGAAATACCGTCAAATCAGATGACTTACTCAGATCTGTCGGTCTCCAATGGAAGCTGTTCCCATGTAACTAACTCCGTTAGTTAAAGCTTTCCTTTACGGATTTCTCTTATTAAGATTGTATCCACCAGTAATAAATCTTAGTAAGTCTTCTAGTTCTCTCATGGTCGCCTCGGTTAAATGTTACCGATTTTAAGACAGTTAAAAGACGATAAAAATTTGAAGACATTAAGTATGACAAATAATTAAATTGTTTAAAGATTGATTTGATTTTCTGTGACAATAAATCAAAGGCTTTACTTTTCAAAGAATCTCCTATATATTCTGAATCAATTTAACCCACGAACTTTTATTTTTCGCATTTATTTTAATCTACATAGATACATCGTCTCGCATATTTGCAAATATCAGCAATGAACACAGCAACAAATCCCGTAGCCTCCTTAGTAATACCATCGCGGGCAGGCGGGTCTGGTTTATTTTGTTTTACAGCATATCAACCTTAAGGACACATGGCACAGTTGAAAAAAGCGTTGGTTCGAACCAGTGACAGGACCCAGAGAGTTGTGAGTTCAATACCTAGTTAAGGCAGTTGAGAACTTGGCGAGGTGAATTAACAGGAGATAACTGACATCCATTAGACATGGCAAATTGAACTAGAACAGTCTACCCCAGCGAGCGAAATAAAGGTTTCAGTTCGATATACCAGCCACCTGAAGAAGTATATCATCTCTCAAACTAAAAATAAACATCCCCCTCGACACGCGGGAATAATGCTCTCCCGTATTCTCGCTCACGATCAGACATACACAGATTGTCAAAATCTATGGCATATGCCCAACTGGTTAAGATCAGTCAAATTGTGATATAGGTTGAATGTAGCCGATCAAAATCCAGCAAGATAAAACATTTACAGGTATTCACTTCTAATCAATTAAGGTGAGAAGTAGCAAGAGACGTACCTGGTGTACTATTATATTTATGACCTTTATTACTTATTAGGAGAAAATATATCCCCATTAAAAGTTCTTTTTGTAATTAATTACCATTTCCAATATAAACTATATACATTTGCAAAGTAATATATAAACACCTTCATTTGAGATGTACGGATTATGAGAGATTAGGCTTCTAATTCAGGTAGGATTAGCCTCAATTTAAAAAAAAAACTTACGCAATGACAACAGTAATGATAATATTAGCCGTTTCCTTATAAGGAAACATTCGGCCTTCATTGAGCGAGCACCTAGTACTGCTTTCGGTTGAAATGTATAAAATCTTTCTCTGAAAACATTTTTTCAGGAAAATATGTTTCGCAAGTTCAGTAGCTGTTATCGCTCTTTCCAGTATTGATGGCGTTTTCCTTCCTAGCCTTTTATATGAAGTAGTATAGATTGTCAACATCTTGATTATGTCATTATTTTCTCTTCTCAAGTTCAGTAGCTGTTATCGCTCTTTCCAGTACAGACGGGCATTTCCTTCCTAACCTTTTATTTGTAGGGCGGACTCTCAAAAACTTGATTATTTCTTTACTTTTCTCTTCGACTGACATGTGCTATCCATTTCAACTCTTGCAGCTGTTGAAAGTCCTCAAGTGATGTGTTTTCAGTTACTTGGTACAGTTCTTTGTGATTCTGTACCGCCAGTCCACAAGGTTCGAAGAAGTGTGATCTTTTCCAAGACCGCCAGGCTTTACTCGCTCAAAGCCATTTTAGATCGTTGATCTTAGAAAGCGGTTGTATACAGCTGAGAGTTTGGATATTGCTAAACGATTTCGATATCATGGATGGTGTTCATATGGAAGCCTCGGGGCAGTACGATGTGGTGTAATGGTTAGCAAGCTTGTCTCGCTAGATCAGTTACTACTCAGTAGTGAGTTCGGTCCTCACTGGGTGCTCCATGCTCTCGGCCTTGTGCCACATCTAAACCAGGCTTAGAAAATCGCCATATGAAAGTATCGATATGGCGTGTTTTTTTCAGAATAGGACACGAGTTTCCAGGTTACAATTTTGGCTTTGTAGCAATTAATAGCGCCACGGCTTTTAATTCAGAGCTGTTCTATTATTAGAAACATGAAAATATCAATTCAGATGAAATATCCAAGCTTATCTTTAATTTTTTCATCAAGATACTGGAGAATAGATTCATGCCTTTCCTGTGGGCATAGGTACCCAAGTGAACACAACAGACTATCCTTCGACTTCACTTTTTGCGAAAATAGCCTTTATTCTACACACTACATGACAAGTTGCAGTAACCAATTGAATAACTGAATTGTAACATTTTTAAAATCAGTCTTGCGTGATACAATATATATATATATATATATATATATATATATATATATATATATATATATTATAAGTTATTCAATATATATATATTCTGCAGGTAATGACCTTAAATAACACACCTTATTAGCCCTAAACAAAAGCTTGAATGATTTGGTTTCCTCTTTCAAAACTCTTTTAATCCTCTAGTAACCTACATACACAAAATAAAACATTAGACTGAGATCGCTACTCTTGGATGTCATCTAATTTAGAAGTAGAGAAAGAAATGAATTCAAAACTGTGTATGAAACAACGGAAAACTCCTGCGCTATATCTCCCAAGAAAGGTAATTCACAAAGAAACGTAGCCTGTAGCAAGCCATTGTTGCCTAAGTCCTGTAGGGACATAAAATAAAAGTTGAATGGGTTCCCAACCTCCTGCTTCAGTGCCTCGCAGCAATTTGGAATCTGGCACAGTATCTGTTACTCTGAATGGTCAAACCATAAGTAGTACGTGTCACTCAAATTCTTCCCCCAAGAACTGCTGCATTTTAGTCAGTTTCGTCTTCGGATCAAGATATTGAGCGTGAGAAGGTATAAACTAAATAATAATAAATTCCACTCCGGTTCTTCCAAAAGAAATTTACTCTGTGGAAGAGACTCCTAGTGGCATGCTTCCCAGACCACTACAATCTTAATCACTTCAAGTCTAAAGTCAACCGTTATCCATCCTTCATAACTTCATAATGTGCACTTCTTACTATTTTTCTTAATCATGTTACCAATACAAGGCAGAAATGCCAATAGTACGCAGAGGTGGGGGGGGGTACAGGAAGTGAAAGTGAAAGTGAAAGTAAAAGAGAAGATTGAGAATAGAGAGAATTGAGGAAAGGATAAAAGAAAAGATGAAGTGGATTTAAGAAGACAGAAGATGGTGATGTGATGATGAATTTAAATTTTTGAAGATTGTAGTTATCAGGGAAGCAAGTACACGGTAGGGAGTCCCACAGGCGGGAAGTGCGATAAAACAAGCCGTTTGAGTAGAAATAGCGGTTGCATTTAGCTGTTACAACGGTAAACAGTAAAAGGATCAGACCTAGATGCCAAGTTAGTAGCACGCTTAAATTCAGAGCAGTTGTATGAAAATATTTCTAGAAAAGACAGAGGGAAGCCACATCCCGTCATTGAGAAATTGTCCGGGAGGCGAGATGCGTGGTCAGGATCGATTACATTGCAAATTCTTCTTTGGATTTTGTGACGAATCTCAAGATGTCCCTCCTGCCTTGAGTGCCTCTCATTCATTGTACTGAGTGAACAAGAGTAAAAACAGAACAAGCTTTGATACAACGAATGACCTTCTCACGCTTCCCTGCCCATGTACGACCAACCATTTCATATTAAAAGTTTGTTTATTTTTTCTATAACAACCAGACACAGCATATATTATACAAATATTATAAACAATATATCACCCTGGCACAAGCACTTTCAATCTCAAAGCAGGCCGGAAGATTATTGTTCTTTTTACTGCTTCGGTCGTCAATGCGTTATCACTTGAACGAATATCATTGATTTATTGCGATCATTCTTTTGATTTCGATTTTCGATTAATTCTAGATTATTGTTATAATTACCAACGCTACAATATATCACGAATGATTTTTTCAGAAAATTAACATTAGCAGCGGTGATTTATTTATGCCTCGAAGTGTTATACAATTTTATGAATACAAAATATATATATTAGATTCCACATGAAATGAGGCACTTCATCGGAAATGAACAAAACGCTACTGAAATGTTAAATAACTAATTTATTTACTTGAAATAGGAACCGTGTTGATAAATGGCCGTTTTCCAACGTACCTGTGAATTATTTTTCCTACTATACTGTGCAGTCAATAAAATAAAAACAAACAACGCGCATGCGCGAAATTAAAAATGGCGATAATTTACCCATCGCATAATGTATTAAGTTGTCACACATGAAATGACGCACTTCATAGGAAATGAATAAAACGCTTCAGAAATGTTAAATAACTAATTTATTTAGTTGAAATGGCCACCATGAATGACTGTTCTTCAACGTACCTCTAAATTTTTCATCCTTTGATGTGATAAATAGTTCAAATGCTTCGATTACCTCTTCCTTATTGGAGTATGTTTTATTGCGTATGAAAAGTTCAAAACCTTAAATAAGTGCGAATCTGTAGCAGAGATATCAGGTGAATATGGAGGATAGGGCGAAATTTCATAATTCAGGCTCTGCAGCTTTTGGACAGTTTGGAAGCGTGCAGCTGTGCATTGCCGTGCAGCAGAATTGGGCCATCACTCTTCACAAGTCTAGGATGTTTCTCTTTTCAATTTTTCATGCACACACTCAATTACTGTTATCCTTTCCCTTGAGGTAAGAATGAATAATGAATAACCACTTTGAAAGACCACCATACAGTAACCATTAACTTTTAGGGTGCAGCGAAAGTTTTGTGCATTGTTTTGGTGATTCATTTGCGTCTAATTAAGATTTTTAACTAATTTCCAGGAATTTTCTTCTGTAATGTTCAAATTATAAAACCTTACTGAACGATAAATAAGTAAGAAAAAGGTACCAGCCTTCGCGCCTGTCCTGGGTATGACGACAAACTATATCCGACAGCAATGTCTCTGATCAGAAGATTTTGAGGAGTGTGGAACCACCTCTTAGTTGCTGGAGTTCCCAGGTCCACCGTGACCCGAGGTGGTAGCACCTGTTAGGATCCCAACTATGGGCAAATAGTTAACCCCAACCTGGGATCAAAACACTATGAAAGTGTAAAAATAGGTTTTAGTACCAGCAATACAGTTTGGTGAAGAATTTTTGAAGGAAAAAATATTACGAGCAATACATTTTTGAAAAAACAAAAATATTACCAGCAGCAAAAATCTCGTCGGCATTAAATAACCCATTTAGCTTTTCTATATTTCTGAGATGAGGTATTATGTACACTATATACATTATTCGGACTATTGTCCTCATCTTTGTTGCCATATTTATCACAACGTTTCGGCCGTTGTACGCTCCGGCCTTCTTCAGGTGATTGGAATGTCGAACTGAAACCATTATTTCGTTCGCTGGGGTAGACTGTTCTAGTTCCACGTGCCATGTTTAATTGATGTCAGTTATCACTTATCTCATGTTAATTCACCTCTCTGAGTTCTCCACTGCCGTATCCAGGTATTGAACTCACAACTCTTTGGACCCTGTCACTGGATCAAACCAACGCCTTTAGCCATGAGTCCTTAAGGTTGATATGCCGTAAAGCAAAACAAACCAGACCAGCCTGCTCGCGATGGTATTACTAAGGAGGCTACGGGATTTGTTGCTGTGTTCATTGCTGATATTTGCAAATATGCGAGACGATGTATCTATGTAGATTAAAATAAATGCGAAAAATAAAAGTTCGTGGGTTAAATTGATTCAGAATATATAGGAGATTCTTTGAAAGTAAAGCCTTTTATTTATAGTCACAGAAAATCAAATCAATCTTTAAACAATTTAATTATTTGTCATACTTAATGCCTTCAAATTTTTATCGTTTTTTTACTGTCTTAAAATCGGTAACATTTAACCGAGGCGACCAGGCAACCATGCGAGAACTAGAAGCCTTACTAAGATTTATTACTGGTGGATACAATCTTAATAATCCGTAAAGGAAAGCTTTAACTAACCACGTGGTATGAAGTCCGCAAGCAGCATGTCTTTTGAATGCCAGAATGCAGTTTCTATCGATTTCTTTGAATAAAGTTAGAGTGGAATCGGTGATGATGGACTCATCCAGGCTATGGAATCAAACTTTTTCTTCGCTTTAACGGGATATATTTTAGTTTCGTTGTTGTTTTAAAGGATCAAGATTAATTTAGTTGAACTGTGATCTACATCTTGAAGTTGTATTTTCTTCCATTGGAATATTACATCCGCAAATAATTTAAAATGAAAATGGTAAATAGTTGTATCTATAAAACTATCGTATAAACTACATACATACATACATACACATATATATATATATATATATATATATATATATATATATATATATATATATATATATTAAAGAAAACAAAAAGCATTGGTGGAACCAACGGACAACTTGCCAAAACACTTATCCAGATCCAGTGTCGAATAAAACCGACAATACTGAAAAAAGAACGGGTAAAAAGGCATGAAAGCAATATTACCTACTCAGTAAAGTGCTCGCCCAGAGTGCCGAGACCGAGTAAAAAGCGCTTACCAAAGTTAAATCTTATGAAAGGGTGGTTCATATCGTAATTCGAGTTTCTCGATCACGTGATCATCAGACAACTTAAAATGGAAGAAGGGATGGGCTGGCTTTATATAACCCGTGAATTGTCCTAAAGCATTACTGGAAAAATGATATCATTATATATATATATATATATATATGTGTGTGTGTGTGTGTGTGTGTGTGTGTGTATTACTTCAAAGCTTACTTTTTGTGTATACCCGTAATTGAGTAGACGCTCTGTTTTATTTCTTAAACAGTATTTATTTCGTCTACCGGCCTGCGCACTCATAATAACTCAAGAAAGAAAATAAACCCTCCTGCCGGATTTGAACCTTTTTGCTGACAGCATCCATTTTAGTACTTTTTGTTAAGTCGTGAAGCAAAGTCTCCGCTTTTTTTTCTTTTTCTTTTTTTCAATGTCCTCCTTGGGACGATACTGAGGTTTGTCAACGGCATCTTCTTTTGTCTTTCTCCTGAATTCATTATGGAGCTATTTTTCGTTTCCTCACTTTCGACACCACTATCTGCTAACCCTTCGATTTTTTTTTCTCCCTGGAAGAGATGGACAATCTCTACAATCTACAAGAGTCCACCCACGCAAGAGTTTATGGAGGATTTCAATGTAATAAAATTATTATTTAATCAATTACATCAGTGAGTAACTGTTGTTTTTTTTACTAATATTTTCTTTTCTTTCTTTGTTTCGACGAGGATGTGCTGAACAAATTCTCCGCCCTATTCACTTCCCAGCCAAGAAATCATCCTGGGAAGTACCATTATCATTGTTCTTGCTTTATTATTATTATTATTATTATTATTATTATTATTATTATTATTATTATTCAGTCAATTATGTGCCATGCGTGATACACGCTTCGGCGATCATGTATCTTTCGATACATGACTGACGAGGCAGATTTTTTTCCCGCAGTAGGTAGACCAGTTGCTATCCAATGCTATAGAACCTAGCCTCTCCTGCTATTTACTCATTATTATTATCAATGCCATTTCAGTTTTACTGTCTTTGTATTACCATCAATCTTACTTCTATTTTTCGACAAGAAAATGCGAAACAAGAAAGAAATCAATTTATATCGATGACTAGCGCCAGTTTATATCTGCACCACCCAAACCATACAATGGTGATGGTTGAAGATTATGGCCTTGGGAAACAGAGAGAGAGGGAGAGGGAGAGGGAGAGATGGGAAAGAAAAACAGAGGATGTGAATGGTGAACACGTGAGTGGGTAGGGGGTGCTCGAGATTGGTCGGCAAATTCTTTTAAAGAAGTCTTGGTCTACAATGCTGCCGTCGATATTAAGTTGGGACGTGTGTGAGGAAACCGGAGTGGGGGGCGTTTGTAGAAGGGCTGGAGCCTCAGATCGGAAGATGAATTGACTCTTTGTCAACAAGAAGAAGGACAGAGAAATGTACAGCAGATGGCGCTCTCGTCCGAGTCTGACGTCATTCGACGGTGTCGTTGGCAATGACTCAACGTTTCAAGACAAGCGAGTACGTGTGTCATATATGACAAAAGAAACAACAGACATATTTAAAGACACACAAACGCGAGCGCACACACACGCACATACACGCACATGTATATATATATATATATATATATATATATATATATGAAGTAGGAATAAAAAATAAAAGATATTAGTTATTTTCAGAATTTTTGGCGTTTATAAGTCATTTTTCTTAAGTAATATATATTTTTATTAGTATTTGGTATATTGTCATGCGCACGTACACATACACACACACACGCAAACACACACATATATATGTGTGTGTGTGTGTGTGTACTAATTTACTAAGCACAGCTTACTCGTGGCACAAGGCCGAAAGTATGGGACATCCAGTGAGGATCATACTTACTACTCAGTCGTAATTGTTCTCGCGAGGCAAGCTTGCTAACAATTACACCACGCCGAACTACCCCCAACACGTGTGTGTGGATGTGTGTGTGTGTGTGTCTGTTAGTGTGTGATGGAATAAGAAACAAATAGGGGACTTATAAATTTAGGATGCTTCGGTTTTATTTAAGCTTTATCAGTATTTTGTGTAAATGATATGTGTAAGAAAATGGTTCGGTACATTCAGTAGTTATAGGTAAATCTCACATGTTTAGACATAGATATTTGCCCAGAAAAAAGAAGTACATATATATATATATATATATATATATATATATATATATATATATATATATATATATATATATATATATATATGGTAAGCAACCTTTCTTTTAAACATCTTTCAATATGGCGGGCAAGAAGGATTTAATTATTTTTGGATTTAGCTTTCTCAGTATCCTTACTTTGTTTTCCGTATTGTAGCACTAAGGGAATACAGGAATTTTCCATAACTGTCATTGTTCCAAACTCTTTCGCCCACTTCTTTACCCATTTTCAAGGGGGCTTTCATTTTGGTGTTGTTAGTTTTCATTGTTTGCTCTATTTTATTTTTGTGACTTTTACTCCTTGTCTGCCATATTTGATGAATATATATATATATATATGTGTGTGTGTGTGCGTGTGTGTGTGTGCATGTGTGTGTGTAGCAAAAGAAAGAAAGAAAGAAAGAAAGAAAGAAATGGAAGGTGGTACATAAATATACAGATATATATCTATATAAAAGCGTGGGAGAAAGGTATATATAGCGCGTGTGGCATAACAATTATCCATTATTCATTTTATCATAAAAGACAAAGATTTAGATTTTAGTTAATGAAAGTTTACAGGCTATTTTGTTTTTAATGTTTACAAGCTAATTTTTTTATTTTTATATTTATTGACAATGTTTTACCCGTAGCCCTTAATATCAACTGAAGTGCATGACTTTTTATCACCTCTTCTCTCAATATATATATATATATATATATATATATATATATATATATATATATATATATATATATATATAGTAATGATACCATATGGTAATCCGTATTGAACTTCCAGGAGAATATAGGCCCAGGGAGAGCTCTGTGTCAAAAGACAGAGCAAAATTATTATTAATTAAAGAATATCAAACACTTAAAATCCCATAGGTAATAATTTTTATTTCATGAGAGCTTTAAAAAAAGCAGCTCTCAATCCTCAAGATCTACAAACAAATCACCTTTGTTATATATATATATATATATATATATATATATATATATATATATATATATATGATGAAAGTAAATTTAATGTATTTGCTTCTGATGGAAAACTGTATGTAAGAGAACGAATTAGCAAAAAGTTGAGTTCAAAGTGTACTAAGAAGACCTTCAGCATGATGATTTTCGGCATGTTTTCAAATCTTATTACGTCACCTCTTGTACGCTTACATAATGGATTAATGCTGCTATACACAAGAATTTGTTAGACAAACATGTACCGGTATTACAATATTCTAGGTTTGAAAATCCTGTATTCATGCAGGCTACTTCTCCTTGCCATAATTATTGCTTATCTGAACAACCAAGGAATAAACGTTATGGATTGGCCAGCTCAAAGTCCTGACATGACTCCCATAGAAATTTTATGGAAAACATTATGACAAGATGTCATGGCTAGGAATCCATCAAATGTCGAAGATCTATGGGGGAAATTACAGGAGAAATGGCCTAAAATTACAGTTGATGAGTGTCAAAATTAGGTGAAATCCTGTAGATGCCAATGTGCTGCAATGATTCAAAATAAGGGTGTTAGGAATGAATATTGCTAAGATGTTATTTTTGCATTTGGTTATGCAATTAATTATTAATAAAAATATTGTTTTGTTCCTTTATTTTGGACACTTGAGTATTTGAGGAATATATTAAAGGAATCATAATTCTCTCTGTATCATTCGAAATAATTTACAGATTTAAAGAACAACTAAAATGCCACTTGTGTATATTTAGTGAAAATCTCAGAAAAAACTGGAATGATATTTTTTGAGATATCGAACTTTTAATCTTTGTTCTTTAATTTTGTAGGCTACTGTACCTATATACATATATATATATATATATATATATATATATATATATATATATATATATATATATATATATATAGATAGATAGATAGATATGTGTGTGTGTGTGTGTGTGTGTGTGTTCGTGTGTGTGTGTAAGAAGACACAGCGGTCAAGTCAAGTGTTGACCTCTGTGTTCACTTTTATTTACATACCTTCTGTCCCTGACATTGAACACTTTTGAGCATAAATATAGCATAGCTTAAAACTATATTTTATTATATATATATATATATATATATATATATATATATATATATATATATATATATATATATTGTCGGCAACACTAATATAATAGCATCATCCACTTGCAAAAATAGGCTAAAAATAATGGAAGCCTTACTTATAAAATTAAACAAACCAACCCTTAATAATATTAACTTTGAACATGGACATAATATCTTGACCGTGTTTTGAAACAAAAAAAAAAAAAAAATGAATCACTTTATAAAACACACACAAACTATTTCTAATTCTAACAGTTGAAATATAATCCTTGATAATGGCTAAAAGTATAGCCGAAAGCGCTCGGAAAAGAACATTCGGACAATTTTTATATAATTTATCCTCTGAAAAGAAAAACTTTATTAGATCGCACGAGAAATTATATAAAAAACTAAATAAAAGCACCTTGTCAGTCGTTTTTAATGAAATGTGCTTGAAAAGGATTGCTGCCTAAATACACAAATATATATATATATATATATATATATATATATATATATATATATATATATATATAAATATATATATATAAAGTGGAAGTCAACACTCAGAGGCAAGCTGTTTCATCCTGGTCGCAATAATCAGAAGTCATTTATATTTACATACGCTCTATCTCTGATATTGAGCACTTTATCCCATAAATATAGCACAACTTAAAATTATATTTCTTCATATATATATATATATATATATATATATATATATATATATATATATATATATATATATATATATATATTTATATAATGAGGAATAAAGGGATGTGGATAGAGAGAAAAAAATCTTAGAGGAAAAAATGTGATGTAGCCTAAAAGAGTTTTCAGTGCGGAAAACAGGATCCGGGAACAGAGATCTAGTTCAAGTGATTTTTGTTCAAATTCTATTAATGCTCTTAGAAAAGGCATGTATTGTGATGCTAAAGGTGGAGAATTTCACAAAGCAGATGTAGAAATGTATTTTACGTTAGTTAGATATTTATCTCGGGGAATAAAACATTTTAGAAGGTTGTGAACGCTTATATAAATGCCAGATGTGTATAAAAAATGAGTTTGAAAAAAATCACCCCACTCATATTTTGAACAATACACCGAAAAAATATTCCTGAAATAATAGTTTTCTGAACAATATTAGAGTGCCAAAAGCAACCAATCTTTGTTCAACAATGGAATTTGGACAAAATAAACGTTGGTCGATACTTAAAATTGGTGTTAATAAAATTATATCTTTTCCCCGAAAATGTTAGTGGACCGTTGATTTATGGTCTTTGTTACCGTTTTCAATAAATAGGTAAGAGTTAAGCTATTTAAAACTTCCGGTCATTTGGCGGCCTTCGACGCCTTCATGTCTGAGATTATATATTTGATTAGATTCAGCTATTTGCGCTATTAGGCTACACTGTCGAGTAGGAGTGCTACACTATTTGCAAATATGCGGTAGAGAGTACATGACTGATTGATTGATTTGTTTTTTTTTAATGGCTTAATAACACTTTGTGGGTCATTTAATGCCGGAAGATAGTTCACATTCTAAGGATAATTCCTTTTATTTCTGCGCGTGAAATCTTTTTTTTTTAATTTTGAGAATAACAATGATATTTCAAGATACAAGTCCTGATATTTAACCAATAGCTGGGAGGAAGTTGATTCGTACCTTTCCCAGGGGCGTTTGCGCATGTGAATGTAACGAACCCGACTGGAATTCAAATCAAGGCTCTCCGATTTCTTCTTCTGAGCTATCCATTACACTACTTGTCCGTTAATGTAATACAGGTGACACCAGGGCTATATACTTGGTCTGATTTTAATTTTCATTAACGACCTTCCCGATGGCATCAGCTCTCAACTTGGTATCTATGCCACAACCATTTATTCTTGTCTTGATCGTAAGTCTGATCAGTCTGATAAGGTCAAATTGGCGGTTGATCTCAAAAACGATCTTCAGTCTGTTGTTAACTGGGGCAAAGAATGGCTTGTTAATTTTAATGCCTCCAAAACTAAACTGCTGTCTATTAATCATCTGAGAGGCCCCTTATTGCCTTCCATCAGTATGACTGATGCTAACCTCCATGAGAGTAACTCGTTGTGCGTTCTCGGGCAAACATTCTCGGCTGTCATGATGTGGAAAGACTATATTGAATCCATTACTAGGTCTACCGATAAGAAAGTTTGTTCACTGTGTCGTGTTAGACAATTTTTTTCTCCAAAATCTATCTTACATATCTCTAAGTATAATTCGACAAAAACGCTCGATGTTTATAGAAATAAGAAAGAGAAACTTTATTTACAATATAAACAACAGTTATATGTTGACAAAAATTAATAATATTTGAATTGCACTAATAATAGGTTTAAGTGCTATCCAGCCATTTAACATCAAACATGTAAATAAAACATTTTGTTTTCACTTATTAGCGGAGTTGTTTTTGTATGCATTTTTAATGTTTTATGCAACCACTAAGGGTCTTAATAACGGGTTTTATATTTAATCATTTACCATCTCGGCTTGCTCTGCCGGATATATAAAAATGAACGAGAAGTTGCCTTGAAAAGTGAAACTGCTTTCTTCGCGAAACATCTATGGTTGCCGAGGAAGTATATCGGCGTGGAGAAAATCTTTCGTTTTTTTCTATGGATGTCGGTGGTCATGGAGACATCGATGACTTCTGCTGCTGCTCCACGAGTGGAGGAATACACTCCTTTTTCTTCTTTCAACGAAGAATTAAAAGATTTGATTCGATATGTGAAATATTGACCGAATAAAGTCAGACTTTCACAAAACTGATTTTTTTTGTTTTCCTACGCGATCAGCCGTTGAATTTATTCGAAAAATTGGAAAAATCTTCGGCAGCCACACTAATTCTTCTCGCGAGCCGCACGCGAATCACTGGCAGTATTTTGTGTTATGTTATATTGGTAGATATAAATTGTTTATTGCTCAATATCAGATGGCATTAGCAGTTTTAAAAAATTAATATCATGATTCGTCATAACTGGCTGCAATTTTATTTTTTCCTCATATTCGAATTGCTAGATAGCGTAGTGGTTTCCCGTTGATGTTTACGCCGCCTTGAATTTAGAGTATTTCTTTATCTAACCCGGATGTCATTCAAAGATAGAGAGCCCGACCTACCTTATTACTGAGCACATAGAACAGATAAATTATTTAAAGACATTTATATTATGTTTAACGTTCTTTTTATAGATACAAGTATTTAAGCAAATGCTCTGTTTTATAATAAACAGTATTAAATAACATTTACCGGCCTGAATGTCCGAGAAATTTTCATAGAAAATTTTCGCTCTCCGACAGGAATCGAACCTGTATCCTATACGGAACCATCATTTCGCGTGATGTGCCTTAACCTTTCGGCCATAAATTAAATAACATTTAACACAGACGCTGCTCTGTGGCCGAAAGGTTAAGGCGCATCACGCGAAATGATGGTTCCATATAGGATGCAGGTTCGATTCCTGTCGGAGAGCGAAAATTTTCTATGAAAATTTCTCGGACATTCAGGCCGGTAAATGTTATTTAATACTGTTTATTATAAAACAAAGCATTTGCTTAAATACTTGTATCTATAAAAAGAACGTTAAACATAATATAAATGTCTTTAAATAAATTATCGGACTATGTCCAATTCTAAAATATATAACAGATAAATTCCTGACTTTTCCAAAAGTGTTATTCCGAAGTGAATGAAAGAACTTAGGTTAGAATTTTGATCTCGACTCACCGATTTTCAATTTTCAGCGCCGATACCCATGACGTTACAAACAGTATCTTCATTTAAAATCGGTTTTGAGTGCATTGTGACAGCTGTTATGTCCAGCTGTTTCTTTTGTTTGTTTGTTTTCATTTTGTCTGTATTGAAGTATCTTTACTTATTGATTCTAATTTTGCACGGCAGAGAAAAATAACCGAATTCTCGATATATTCCTTTTTTTTATAAAGAAAGGTAGAAAACTGAACTGAAATGCCAAATTTGGTGGTGTCGTTTATGCAGAATGTAGTTGAAAAAAATCAAGCTAAATAACAAAAAGGCGGTTTACGAAGTATGGTCAAGTGATCCTTCAAGGTCGGATTGCGCTGTTGGAGGTGGGGGCTAATAATTTCTTGTCAATAATCTACGTTATACGATATAAGTATCCTCAAAGTATCCGAATTAAGCTTTGCAAAAAAATTGCACCAATTTGGATATGTTAGTCGCTTTGAGGTGTGGCCTCCTTACGTGGATCGCAATTTAAACCTATCGATAATGTTCCATTTTTAAACTAAGTGTGGCGGATGAATACAACAATATGAGAGTGAAGAGGTTATGACCTACTTCCAAAGAATGAAACGTTTGACTCCTAGTAAGGCTAGCTTAAGCCAATATCTGGCCGAAATTAGTTAAAAGGAAGCGCGTTATAATTCATCAGTTTAAACATGTTCCACTGACATGAAGTGGAAATATTATATTGAATCAATTGCTCGATCTGCTGCTAGGAATGCTGATTCACTGTGTAGTGCAAGACAATTTATCTCTCCAGAATCTATTTACATATTTATAAGTTAACCATTCATCCTTGCTTTGAATATTGCTGTCACACCTGGCCTGGTACACATTTAGAGATTTTTGATAAATTCCCTAGAAGAATCTGCAACGTTATCGGTTTTAATCTGGCATCTCGACTTCAGTCACTTTTCACCGCCAAAATATAGCTTCCCTGTAACATTTCTGTAAATACTTTCGTGGTAATCAACTTTCCTCGCTGGTACCTAGACTTTGTGAATTTAAACACAATACTAGATTAACGGCGAGGTCTCATCATGGCTAGATGCAACCGCAAGTTCTATGCTAAGAGGTTCTTTTTTTTTACGCTTCTCGTTTGTGGAACTCTCTTATGGGTTCTTGCTTTCCAGGAAACTTTTTTCTTCAAAAGTTTAAATTCAATGCCAATCGGTATCTTGTATCCCTCTTAATTCGTGTTCTTTTATTGTTCTTTCTCCTTAATAGTGTTTTCTTTCTCTCTCATATTCTCCTATACCCAGTAAACTTTGCTCGCGGTGAAATGATTAAAACAAAACGGAAGGTTCTTTTTAAATCTATTTTTTTTTATTCCATAGTATTCATTGATCGGGTTTTTACTTGAGTCTATAGGAAAATTTATCTCGCTATCATACCTGAGCCTACAGATAAATATTAATCAAGGTTAGATATTACTATAAATATATAAAAAATGTACAGATTAATATTTGTGTTTAAAGGTAAGCATTGTTTCGGATTATACTTGAGTTTATTGGGCAGAGATTTGTCCACCAGCATCTACCCGAACGGCGACACTTTTTGTTTCTTTTTGAGACATCTTAGTCCTCTACTCGAGAGAGTAACCTATATATTACTGGATCCGTCGACCAGACGTTTTACTGTTTAGTTGGTTATTTTTCGCTCTTATGCATCAGTAACTTTGTATGATTCACCACTGTAGAATTTTATCGACTCCTAAGACAATTTATGTAACACGTTTCTGCTACCACAGAAAGTTTGTTTTAAATACCGATTATATTGCTTTGAACCTAATGTCCAACAGCGATTGTTGGCGTCGGAGATAAACCCATGTCTCTGCTTCTGGACAAACCTAACTATAATTTAATAAGCATTTTGAACTTACGCTTTTTTTATTAGATGTTTTCATTGAACCGAATCATTCTTCTTGGCATTCGATAAGGTTCAAAGTCGGTTGAATAAAACTAAAAACGAATATTCTTACAATATACATGCTTACGTAGATACATCAATAAGTTCATAGCCTAGTGATGTAAAGCATTTATTTTACCCAACAAATATGTATTTTATTTTTAATGTAATCTCCTTCTAGTCAACGCCAATAATTCATTGGTACCCATGAGTCACATGGTTGAAGATCACATAAAATAATTTAGATTAATTTTCAGTTAATTGCGAATTTATTGTTCCACATATTCAGTGGCGATTCTGGACCTCTGAAAGTAGGTGGGGGGGACTAATTCAAGCAGCGTCTTTATTTTCATACTACACCACTATCGTATACACAACTTAGGAATGAGTTTTAGTATATGTTACTTCACTAAATTAAACGGAATAACTTTTCTTTCATAGTAGTGGAGTTCTAATCTATTCTTGCCCTCTTTTCCGCTCTCAAGCTGTTGGACAAGAGAGGTTAACCTCGAAACAAAATCAAAGGGTTAATACTAACGTCAATACTAGCAGAACAGTGTAATTTGTCTGCTCTCATTTTTTCCTCTACAAAACTTAGAAAACTAGGGGCCAGCTAAAATTCGTGGGGTGATTGGATACCTTCTCCCCCTCCCCGTAGAATCGCTACTGCGCATATGTTCTTACAAAGATTAAGTATAGTCATTTTCTAAGCGTAGCTTAGATGTGGCACAAGGCCCAAAGTATGGTGCACCCAGTGAGGATCGAACTCACTACTCAGTCGTAATTGTTCTAGCGGGACAAGCTTGTTAACCATTACACCACCTCGAGATGCCCTTTACAAAGATTAAGTATATGTTGCTTTTCTAAGCTTAACTTCGCTGTAACACAAAGACAAAAATTTTGGACGGATCGAACTCAATACTCAGTCGTAATTGTGCTAGCGGGACAAGCTTGTTAACCATTACACCCCGTAGAGGTGCCCGTCCGAAAATGAAATATATAGGCATAAAATATAATCACACTTGAGACCAGATTAGAAAAAAGACAGAATTTGAAAATCGAATTTCGTTTCTATCTCACCATTTTTTCAAACAGAATATTACCGCCATATATTAAAATGTCCGGAAAGTGTTTACGCATTTCATCGCTATGAATTATGAGTAAATTAATCAAAACAGATGGTAGGAAAATACATCTTAAATTAGTCGAGCATCTATTCTATACGACTGCATGTTGTTTACAGTGCATTTTAGAGTCTAACACTATGAAAGGCCAAAGGTTTAAAAAGCAACATATTCAACATTGTTCACTCTATGAACTCCCCAAAATCAATACAACCAAAAAGGCATTTTTAAATATTTGTGCAGTGTAAACGGGTGCAGTGAAGGCTGGTACATATGAGATACGATTTTTAAAAAAAGGTTTAAAAATGGTGCTGGTGACATATCCGACAACCCTTACTTTTGGATGAAAAACATTTGAAAGAGATTATTAGATAGGATCCACATTAGAGATTTGTTGCAAAAAAGCACAACGTATCATGATCAACTGTCTACAAACATATCAAGCGATTTTGGAAAACTTGTAAAGAGGTAAACTGAGTTCTTCATGAGATCTCTTTCAAGATCCGAACACAACGATCGATCATGTGAAGTTATCTTTTAACCAGAAACACCAAAGTTTCATTGTTGCAACGCGTGAATACAGGTGATGAAAAATGGGTTCTGCCTGTCAGCAGTAAATGAGAAAGAATGTGGTTATCATAAAATGAGAAACTAGTATCAACACCAAAGCCAGAACTCCATCTATAGAAATCTTTGTTTTGAGTCTGGTAAAATATGATATGCACTGTCCATTACGAGCTGTTCGTTAGTCCTGGGTATGATAATAAACTACATCCGGCAGCAAGGTCTCTGACCGGGAGATTGGAGGAGCGAAGAAGCACCTCTTAATTGTTGTTGTTCCCAGGTTCACTCTGACCCGGGGTGGGAGTACCGGTTACGATCCCAGTTATTTGTAAATAGGAAACCCACAAACATTATGAAAGTATAAAAATACATTTGTATAGCAAAAATACTAGCAATATATTTTATATAGTAAAATTCCCACTAGTAACTCTTTACAACATTACCTATTTATAGCAAAATGAACAACACTATATTTTATCTGTAATTGAAGGCACACAATTGCATTCAAAATATTTAGATTTTGGTGTTACATAACACACAGAGGTTGATATGCCTTTAAACAAAATCAACCAACGAAACAGCAACTTGGTCAGAAAAGCAAAGCATTACGTCAAATGTACCCCCACTTTGGTAAATAGAAATATATTATTCCACATCATTCAGAGTCTTCAAAACAAATCCAAGAATAAATTGAATCGTAATTCTTTTCACGGACTCACCAGATTTAACAATTTCATAAATAGTGGAAAATTCTGAAATAAATGGTGGAAAATTCCATAACCACGTGAAATGGTAGGAAAAAGTCTTTTGAAAACTTTTCGGGAAAATAAACAAAACAGATTATCTTAAACATGGAATCGATAATTTGCTTTTTTTCGTTTTGGCTTCAGTCGTTGAGCTAAAGGGAATTACATTTCTGCTAAATAATATTTAAACAAATTTAACTTTCATTTGTTGTGTTTTTTATCCTTTCCGCTTAAGAATAATTGCTTTCCGAACAGTCTAAAATTTAAATTTAATTTACATTTGTTTTTATATCCTTTCTGGATTTTGATTTAGTTTAGTGACATATCAACCTCCATGGGTTATTTAATCCCGAAATTTAAATATTTTGTACATATTTTCCTACTTTCAGGGTAAAGTATATTTTTTGGGATATATAGTTTGTAGATCATAAAATGCATTGTTAGTCATTTTTTAATGCATTGCTGATAATTTCACTACAAAAATGTATTATTGGTATTTTTTAATAAAATAATGTATTACTCGCAATTTTACTAGGAAATATATTTTATACATTTTTAGTGTTGTAACGAATGTTAGTTTGCTATAAAAATGTATTGTTGGTCATTTTGCTATAAAATGTATTGTTGGTCATTTTGCTTTAAAATGTATTGTTGGTCATTTTACTATAAAACGTATTGTTGATCATTTTGCTATAAAATGTATTGTTGGTCATTTTACTATAAAACGTATTGTTGATCATTTTACTATAAAATGTATTGTTGGTCATTTTGCTATAATATGTATTGTTGGTAATTTTACTATAAAATGTATTGTTGGACATTTTGCTATATAAATGTATTGTTGGTCCTTTACTGTTGATTTTTGTTTGTGAGGGTTCACTCTTTGCCCCTAGATAGGACGCTAACAGATACTACCATCCCGGGTCGGTGTCGACCTGACAACAACAGCATTTAAAATGTTGTTCCATGCTCCTCAAAACCCCCAATCTCTCGCTCAGAGGTCTTGCTGCTGGGTGTAGTTTATCGTCATACCCTGGACTGTATAACAAGTATTAATCATTATTGCAAAAATAATAACAATAAGAGTAACAATAATAATAATAATAATAGTATTAGTCCCAACTGAATATAAAACCGCTTGGCAAGATTGAGATTGAACTCTGTTGTACAAACATACAAAGTTATAACGCACTCGCTCACTTCTCTTGTTTATAGCATTGGTTGGAAGGAAAGTGTGTAGAGTGTGGTCGTCGCACCACACCACAGAGGTTCTATCAAGGATCATGGCTTTTGCAGCGGTTTTTGGTGACACACAACATTCCCCAGGCCCGATAACCACCATATTTCCCAGATGTCGCCCATTGCGACTTTTTCCTATTTCCAAAAATCAAATCCCACTAAAAATGAAGATTTCAAATCGTCGAGGAAATCCAAGAGGATGCTCGCTATCCCTAAAATAAAAGAGCTCCGGGAATGCTTCCATCAATGGAAACGATGCTGAATAAAGGGGACTACATCGGAGATTAAATGCTGCATTGATATATGTTGTAGTTTTTATAACATTAGTCGCTATAACTTTTATTAAACCGCCTATAATTGCAGTAGTTTGTCAAAGATACTCACTTACCTGTCGAAATCGACCATATGAAGGTTGTCATATCAGTGTTTTCCGATCGACTAAGTAGGCTATATCTTTCACGAACATGTGGTACCCAATCCATTATGTATTTGGGTTATAAACCCGACCGCCCTGGACAGTCAGCACTGATGTTAGTTTTAAAGATAAAGTGTGGAAGTGGAAGACCACGCGAATGTATACACAAATCATCGATTTTATTGATGTAATATACGAATGTTTGTATATATATATATATATATATATATATATATATATATATATATATATATATATATATAAAATCTATTTGCTTATTTCCTCTGGGAATTTCAGGACAACTCTCCAATGACGTAAAATATTCGTTCTATAATATCAGTTTACTGAATACAATCCAGATAAATTTCTATTCTTTGAAATAAGAAGAGCAACATTTACAGGATTATCATACAGAAATCCATTGAATCAAAGTATATTATTCTGATAACTCAATCAGAATTACAATTGAAAAGGGTTTAACTATGTTTAAAATAAAATGTGTTACAACTACTTCTAAAACAAATACGATAATTAATACAAAACCATATAATAATAACCTAAAGCTTTAAGTGGAGATTAACTTTATCACCTGTAATTATTGCCACAAGGAATACATAGGAGAAACCTCAAGGAATTTAACTAAATATTATATGAATACAAAAGGCATATTTTACAAAACCACACACTAAATGCATTAGTTGTTCACCTTAATGTGTTTGAGCATAATTTCGATTTAATGAACACGTTGCTTTAATTAAAAAAGAAAGCAATTTACTAAATGTATAGAAAGTGCTTTGATCACTAGATCATCTACAGTAAATTGCGTCCAGGTTCTTACAGTATTTCACGTTTCTTGACAGATCTTCTATTTTCACAAAGAGAGATATTGCCATATTCTCAATGTTTACGCGGCCTTGTAGGTGATGACCCTAAATCCCACCCTAAAATCACTTTCACCCTACAACCCCTCACGGGCGCAAAACCTCAAAACCTCCGCTAATCTATCGTCACATTCACAGCAAATGTTCAAATGAGCTTCTTTCTTTAGTGTCACCAGCTCAGCCAATTGCGTCCAAGATCCTCTTTGCTATATCCACAGTATTGTATCATCCCCATCTCCTACCTATTCCTTTGGTTCCACTCGGAAAACCTTTAACAAAAACGGTACTTTGTGGATTAAACCCCCGAGTAGGTGCTTCCCAGAACACTACAATCTTAAGCTCTTTAAATCTAAGGTCAATAGTCATTTTTACGTCCTATTTTTACGTCCACATCAAACTCATTTAGTAACCCTCTACCTTTAGTGGCTCTTGGGTTTGTATAGGGCGAATAAGTAAGGCAACACATATAACCAAGTATGCTGAATGAGGGTTCGATTTAATTTGCCGTTGTAGTATGAGCAAAGATTTAAAAAAGAAATGTTTTCTGGACAGGATTTGGCCAAAGCTACCGAACAACACGATCTTAAAAGATACAGCATGTCCCTCCTCGCTAATAAGTAAATATACAGGGCAAATATCTGATGAAGATCTTTATCTGTGCTTCGTGTATGGCGGCTTAATTGTGAGCACATGCGTTCTTTGTGATATTGTACCTGATTTTATCGCCACAACCGCGTCTGTAATCTTGCTTTTCACCTATTTCGGCGATAATTGTAATTCTCTTGTTCGCGTCATTTGCCGGCAACAGAGCCACGCGCTTCAACGAAAGAGGAAGAAAAAGAACGCAAGAATTACGTCAAAGAAAGACGTAATAGTTTATTCCCCATCTGAGCCAGGACGCATGCGCTTTTGTTGCAGATCCTGGTAGATATTGATCCAAACTTTCTCTGAGGAAATAGTTTCCTTTCGCCAAAATTGCTGATGCAATTGTTGTTTTTGTTGTTGATGATGTTCTTCTTCTTCTTCTTCTTCTTCTTCTTCTTATTATTATTATTATTATTATTATTATTATTATTATTATTATTGGTAGCAGTAGTAATAGTAGTAGCAGAAATATTGTCGTTGTTTTCACAGTTCATATTTTGATACCAGACCAATGCACAATACTTTTGTTCACTCTTATTTCAAGAACTGAGGCGACACTTTTAATTCAGCAGAACGAACTTCGCATAGATTTTCGACAAGAACTTCATTCTAAACCGAATATATTTTCCTTTTTCTCTTGATGGTTCTGTTATGTTAGGTATATCTCTTTGTGTAATAGCAGTCGTAGCAAAACTCTCCGCGTTACGTTTAGCAAACGGGTTTGCTAAGCGTCGCCCTGATGTTCACCAGTTGTTCCCCATTTATACTAGTTTTGTATACGACACTACAGGTTGTGTTTCACAAGCTTATTTTTAACCTTTCTTTGAATATGGAAGTGCAAGAACAACGGCTGAAAATGATGGAAGCGTTAGCAATTAAAAAAAATCACTTGTACGAATGCAAGAAAAAATATAGAAAACTTATTTGAAGTACATTGTCATTCATCTTCGATGAACTTATATAACAGAAGGGTTACTGCCGAAATGCACAGTTATATATATATATATATATATATATATATATATATATATATATATATATATATATCATGTTTCATTGAAGACGACTGACAAAGCACTGCGATTAAGCTTTATATTGAATTTATATAAATATATAAATACACACGCACACACAAAAACATATATATATATTCATATATATATATATATATATATATAAATATATATATATATATGTATATATATATATATGTGTGTGTGTGTCTTCAATGAAACTTATTATATATTCATAGTAATTATATATTATATATATGATATTATATATCAAGTTGTTTTATCCAACACAATCTGCTGAAATGCGAACTAAATGCTACCATTGGTAAGCTTTTCTCTATTTTATGCAGATAGAATTGATAATTTTTTTTTCTGGTTAAGAAAACAAAACTTTCCATTTCTATTGTATCTCTTTCACTCTATTACTGCAGTTATTCCCGTGAGACAACATATTTGATGACCTTTCAAAAGCAGCGTATGTTGACGAAAGTAATGTTTTTCTATACAAGTAAATAAAGGATTATCAATGCGTTTAAGTAGTACTCTTTTTTTAAAAATAAATTTGACGTCACTGGAGATATGATCAAAAACATATGTTCATATATATTTCCTTTAATCCAGAATCTACGCACGCGGCCACTGCCGTACGAAAACTAAGGTGTGCTAGTGAACCCCAAATTTATTCAAAACAACCATTTATGATTAGTAGTTAGGATAATTCATTCGCCATTAGAATTGGGTCCTCAAAACGAAAATAGCTTATAACTCACCCTAAATTATACAGTGTAACCCGGATATAAGGGAGTTGTCGGGACCGGAGAATAAGTCTCTTATATCCGGGTTTCTCTTATATCCGGGTTTGGCCTATTATATATACATTAACACAGGCTATAATTTGGGATCAGAGAAATTCTCTCTTACATCCGGGTTTCTCTTATATCCGGGTCTCTTATATCCGGGTTACACTGTATATAAGAGTATTTATATATATATATATATATATATATATATATATATTATAATAATATTTTTAGTTTTTAAAAATATGATTCCTCCGCGACATAAGAGTTCTCATGTTTCAAAAGCGAGAGCCGAGACCCCTAACATAATTTTTGAAGTTATGTAGAGTTAAGGTGCCTGAAATTCTCGCTTGACTAGGAAGCGGGTCCAGGCACCTTAACTCTACATAACTTCAAAAATTATGTTAGGGGTCCCGGCTCTCGCTTTTGAAACATGAGAACTCTTATGTAGCGGAGGAATCATATTTTTAAAAACTTAAAATATTATTATAATATAAGCTCTACTTCTGTATGGAGCACTGTCCTTTTGAAAATAAAGCTAAATATTAAGGAACACCGGATTATCTACCTAACGTGTTCTTTCCTATTTCACTGCACACCTGCATACATATATACATATATACATATATATATATATATATATATATATATATATATATATATATATGTGTGTGTGTGTGTGTGTGTGTGTGTGTGTCTCTGTGTGCGCGCGCGTGTGTGTGTGTGTGTGTGTGTGTGCGTGTATGTGTGGTTTGATAAATATATCTCCCACAAATACCTCTCAGAAATATCCCATATAATGGTGAGACATTAATGGCATTGATGTCTTCTACCTAATGTCTTACCTTGATGTGGGAGGTTTGTCTGAGTGGTATATGTGAGAGGTTTTTCTATCCTACCCTGTATATATATATATATATATATATATATATATATATTATTGGTAAAAATAGGCCAAAAGTAGGCTTACACTTAGTAGGTATGCACTTTACAGTTTTGAAAAAACATTTTATTACATTTATATTTATTTGTTACAATCTTATTTGTTCAAAAGTGTTTATGTACATTTGTTTAACACTTTACTTATATTCATTTAAGACAGTTTAATCTCTTAAGTGCTCAAAATGTCCTCCTTCAAAATTGCAATATTTCTCGAACCTCTCCAGACGACTGTGAGACAGAGCACGACACAAATCCCGATCTGCATCAATTTCAATAAATACTTCAGATATGTACTTTTGTAATTCGTCCATTGTGTGGGGTTTTCTCTCCTAAATATTGTTCTTTACTACATCCCCACAAAAGAAATCCATTGGTGTTCGGTCAGGGTAACGTGGTGGCCATTCGATGCTACCCGCTTTTTAGGAACCAACGCCGTAGAAAGTTTTGGTTAAGGCAGTCTCTTATTGCCAAAGCATCATGGGAAGCTGATCTATCTTGCTGAAAGAACAGTTCGACGAAATTAGCTCTATGGAATGGTGAAACAAATAGTGAAACAACTGTAAACCTACTTTTGGCCAACTCTGTGTGTGTAAATATATATATATATATATATATATATATATATATATATATATATATATATATATATATATAATAAACAGTATTAAATAACATTTACCGGCCTGAATACGTATTGTTATTTAATACTGTTTATTATAAACAGAGCATTTACTTAAATACTTGTTTCTATAAAAAGAACGTTAAACATATCAAAAATGTCTTTAATAAATTGTCGGACTATGTCCAAATCAAAATGTATATATATATATATATATGTGTGTGTGTGTGTGTGTTCAGCAATTGTTCGTCTAAACTATTTTTCTTAGTTTCAAACGACAAGTCAAAGGTAAATCAATAAAACAAGTAAACATTCAAACGATATTAGGTCTACATATAAAATAATTGGCCAAAATAATTTGCCGGCGATTTTATTTCACAAAATCAAAGTCTACTTCATCAAATTGTTCTCATGAAACTTTTTTTTTTGATGATGATGATGTCAAATCATCGTCGAAACATGTCATAGTAAACACCTTTCCAAAATTGTTTCATGTATTTCCTATTCCATCGGATTCTCAGCCACCTCACACACACACACGCACACACACAATTTATCTACACATGAATTGATTCCCCAGCTGACATATGCATTTTGGCAAATGGTGGACGTACGAACCACATGCTGTTTTATCCAACGCAAGCTGCTGAAATGCGAAGTAAATGGTAACATTGCTAAGCTTTTCTCTATTTTATTCAAATAAAATTGATAATTTTAGTCATGTTAAGAAAACTAAACTTTCCTTTTTTATTGTATCTCTTTATCTCTATTACTGCAGTTATTTCTGTAAAACATTTTATGGACATTCAAAAGCAGCGTCTGTTCACAAAAGTAATGTCTACCATTGCCTAAAGAGGTACAACTTAGTGCCGAAACACGAAAGCTATTGTGTAGCGATAATAATATCTTATAAAATATTAATAATATATCTATAATAAACTTAATATGTAGACCAAAGATTTAGCCTGCTTGTATATATGGTTGTGCTTTTATCTGTAAGCATATGAATAAACGTGTATATACATATATGTATTCATTTATATAGATATATCAGTGGGCATGAGGGGTGTTCTGAATAGAGGTAGTACCGTTGATGTCTGGCACGTTGCACTTTCGGTCCCAGGTTGGAGGACGATGATGGATAGCTTAGCATATCGGCGGTCCAACGAATCCTTTCGGGGTTAAGGGCGAAAGTACAAGAATCAGTCGATGCCTTCATGACGAAAAATTATTTTACACGAAAAATATTTATTTTTCGACTAAATCTTCTTTGTAAATACAGGTTGAATTTTCGAGAATTATTCTACAGCGGAAATTTAATATCAAAACTCAGCTAACCATATCAAGCTTTATTTTTTATTCTCCGTGTCCTGTTATAACGTAGTGGATCATGACTCTTCACAGCTTCCTATTTTTATAGCTCTTAGCAATGATCTTTTATTGCTTTTTTTTCTTTTTTGCTATCCCTCTTACTCTCTCTATTTCTTCTGCTATGACAACTTCGTTGCCTTCAGTAGGTCCTGTGAGTGTCAAATTCTGCAAGCCCTCTTTCCTTGATATGTTTCCCCAAAATTTCAATTGTCTCTTTTTGATTTCGTATTCTTATTAGATTTAGTACAAGCGTTCTTTTTGTTTCCCTATTCCTTAAAGCTTCCCCATTGCTCACATCATCTGTATATGCTATTCTTCGTATCCTGCTGTAGAAAGACATCTCTGTTGACTGAAGTGGCCGCTTCATCTATACGGAAATTATCCGGCATTCACTGCCACATATTTTATTTATATACTTCAGCACGCTTTTCTTTGTTGCCACCGATCTTTTCCTGTTTCTTTATACGTTCGCTATTCAAATAGGCCTTCCAATTTACGAGTCATATATTTGTCGTCTGTTCCGAGATAATAAATGGTTTCCATATACTTGATTCTAACGTCACCCATTCGTGGCTCGCATCTTAGACTGTCTTTCTTCTTAACGACTATACATTGCCTTCTGATAATTGATGGTTAGCGCTTTCTTCTCGGATTTACGGCCATATCATTCTGAAACACGGTTCTAATACGATCACCGAAGTTAAGCAACGTTGAGTCTGATCAGTACCTGGATGGATGACCGCTTGGGAATACCAGGTGCTATAAGCTTGGATATATTATAGTGTAATGGATAACAAGCTGGAAATCAGGGAGACGAGTTTCAATTCTAGTTGGGTTTGTTTTATTCTCGGATTACGTCCATATCATGTTGAAACACCGGTTCGTGTACGATCACCTAAGTTAAGCAACATTGTCCTTCACAGTAACTAGATGGGTGACCTCTTGGGAATATCAGGTGCTATAAGCTTGGATGTGCGGATAGTGTAATGGATAACGAAATGGAAATCAGAGAGCCGAGTTTCAATTCCAGTTGGGTTCGTTTTATTCTCGGACTTACGGCCATATCATGTTGGAACACCGGTTCTCGTACGATTAGCGATATGAAGCAATATTGAGTTTTGTCAGTACGTGGATGGGGGACCGCTTGGAAATACTAGGTGCTATCAGTTTGGATGTGCGGATAGTGTAATGGATAACAAACTGGAAACCAGAGAGGCGAGTTTCAATTCCAGTTGGGTTCGTAATATTCACTTATGCGCAGATACCTTGGCAATGTTATGAATCCACCTTTTTTCGCGCTAGCTATCGGTTATTTAGTAGGACTTGTATTTTTACTAAATAAGCGATAGCGGCTCGGATTGAGGAATCGGAGAGCCGAGTTCGAATTCCAGTTGAATCTATTACATTCACTTACGTGCTAATACCCTTGGGAAAGATATGAATCCTCTTTTTCTCAACCCCCATCTATGGGTAAATAACAGGGCAGACCGGGTTCTATAGTCTTGGATTGCAACTGGTCTACCGCAGAAAAAAATGGCAACCTACTGCGGGAATAAATTGCCTCGTCAGTCATGTGTCGAAAGATTCATGATCGCCTAAGCGTGTATCATGCATGGCACAAAACTTACTGACTGTATTAATGAAATCATTTCATCTAAAAAAAATTCTCACAATTTAATAGTACTTTCTGCCTTTAAATAACCTGCAAAAGTGTGATAAGCCGTAAAAAAATAAAGCACACCATCAATCTCTCTTTGTTTTCTTTTTGTAGTCCTTAATTTCAACATCAAGACGGTGTCATCTGCATTGCTTATATATATATATATATATATATATTATAAATTAATTGATTTAAAATATGTTTTTTTCGCTACACAGTGATACCATGTTTCAGAAATTATATACACGCATATATATATATATATATATATATATATATATATATATATATATATATATATATTAAAACTATGTCCACTAATAATAACTCCGACAGTACATCTAGTTCTCTTAGGATCGCTTCGCCTTATAGGTTGAACAAATGTCAGAATACGCATTTGTCTATCCTTCTTCGTACTTTATAAGCTTTTCACCCTAAGCAAGGTGGGAGTGCCACTAGTACGCAACGGGTTACAGAGAGTGCGAACAAGAGTAAAGAAGCGTATATAGGAAAGGATGAAGAGAATGACGGGGAATTAGATTAAGATATCTGGAGAGGTCGATTGGCATTGCATTTGGACATGTAGAGATTATAGCTATCAGAGAAGCAAGTAAGAGGAAGGGTGTTCCACAGACGGGAAGTGCGAGACATGAAAATATTGGAGTAGAAGAGACGGATACATCTAACCGTTTCAACGGTGAAAGGTGGGACTGAGATACCAACCTAGTAGAACGTTTAAATTCCTACAGTTTGGGAACCAGCAAAAGTAACTCCTCGGAGCTGTTACCGTGAAAGTATTTGTAGAAAAGACAAAGGGAGGCGACGGCACGTCTGTGAGAGAGCGACTGTAAACGAGATGCCAGATCACGGCCAATCACATTGCATATCCGTCTCTGGATTTTGTCGAGGACCTTAAGATGAACAGCGGGGGCTCCAGACCGTATATGGCAGCAGTATTCCATGCAAGGGCAAATGGTTGATTTATAGATTTGAAGGATGGACTCGGGCGAGAAAAACTTTCTGGCGCGACACAGAAAACCAACTTTCCTCGCGGTAGATGAAACTATTGTTTCAATGTATTTATCCCATCTCAGGTTAACGGACAGTGGGAGACCCAGCAGTCGCAGAGAGGTGCTCTCGTGGAGTTGAGCATCAGACATTCTAATGGAAGGCAGGGAGGGTTCTCTGTGGTCGGTAAACGAGAGCAATTTTGTTTTTGAGGCATTAAAGTTAACCAGCCATTTCTTGCCCCAGTCAAAACAGATTGGAGGCCGGCCTTTTCGAGACATATTTTTTTCTTATTCTTTCTTTTCCTTACACAATGCGGAGATTTTCTCTATGATTACGCTAGATGTTGACATAGGCTAGTGTCCATTTTATTTAATGCCGTGTCTCTTCAGATCGTGGGCGAACATGGCTCATCAGTGATTATTTTTCTTCATTATCTGTAAATTGACATGACTTCCTGGTAAAGTTAATGGCATTGTCTCCCGCTGCCTTCACCACATTTAGAAATTCAGAGTCGTCTTTCTTCTAGACAGACTTCAACCAAACACTTAAGGCTATTAATCCCACAGCAGGAGATAGGAAAATAATTGACAGATTAAAAGATTAAGGATTAAAAGATTAAAAGGCAGTAAGGGCAGATCTAATAGTGTACACATAATATCACATATATTGTTTCAGCCAAACAGGGGTATATATATATATATATATATATATATATATATATATATATATATATATATATATATATATATATATATACATACATACATATGTAATAAGAACGAAAAGAATATAAATTCAAACGTTAACGGATATATATATCTAACTATCCATCTCTCTATCTATCTATATATATATATATATATATATATATATATATATATATATATATATATATATAATTTTAATATGTATACTCGGGCGGTGTAAAAAAAAACCGGATAATAAATTTTGTAAATACAAATATTTAAGTAAATGCTCTATTTATAATAAACAGTATTAACAATATTTACCTGTCTGAATATCCGAGAAATTTCATAGAATATATGTATCCTCCGATAGGAATCAAGCCTGTATCCTATATGGAACAATCATATCCTGTCATGCTATGCCATTCAGCTACAGAGGAAGCGTTTAGGTAGCGTTCCGGCCGGTAAATGTTGTTAATACTGTCTATTATAAACAAAGCATATACTTAAATATTTTTATCTATAAAAATAAGGTATAAACAATAAATATATTAAAATAATTATCGGACATATTCCATTTCAATAATCAAGAGAACACTGAATAAGATTAAAACAAGAGGGAACAGTAGAAATGAAAACTGTATTAGGAATTCACAGCAGCAAGATGGAGCAGCATTTCAACTTAGAGCTAAATACATCCATATTGTTCAGTATATAGTCCAATAGTTTTATAAAACTTCGGAGTATTCCAGTAAGATTTTTTAATCATTTCTAAGATGCATTCGTTCGAAGCTTAATCTAACAATTGGCCGATTTTGATGTTATACGATTTAGACAGTTTTGCTCTTACACCCGGTACATACATACATAAATACACACATATATATATATATATATATATATATGTGTGTGTGTGTGTGTGTGTGTGTGTGTGTGTGTGCGTTTGCGTGTGCTATGTGTATGTGTGTGTGTGTATTTTGGCAGCATGTGATTATTGATATTGATCCTCTCATAACAGACTCAAATCCTCCGAAATAAGAAAAATCCTTATCAAAAATACCAAAATCCTCTGCAAAAACAATTACAAAAAATGCTTACAAATTCTTGAAGCCATAGCAGTAGTAGCAGTCTATGAATAGAACGATAGATTAAAAAAAAACAAAAATCTAACACAAAATAGGATTTAATACTTGCAGAAACATCTTAAACATATTTAATAACTAATCCTCCAAATAATAAATACCAACCCCACTCTACTCATGAACTGATGCAACAACACTGCCTGAATAACCCTAAATACTATCTATAAAAAAATAAAAAATAAAAAGCAACCCACTAAAACATACAGCCATGATGACGGCTGACAAAAAAACAAAGACTGGGGTCTTTTTTCAACAATTTAGAACCAAATATAAAGAAACTTGCGAGAAAGCAAGAAAAAACTGTAAGAAAGGTTATTAAATGGAAAGGATTTTAATAACACCTGCCTCAAAACACACACACACACACATATACATATAAATATATATATATATATATATATATATATATATATATATATATATATATATATATATATATATAGTTAAACTTAGAGAGCCAGACAAACCTTCCAAGGTTTCACCTAAGCTGGCCAGCCTTTCCTGACGATCCTTGGTAGGTTTGTCTGGCTCTCTAGGTTTAACTAGGTCTGCTCTACTTACTGTATTGAGCACTTTATTTAGTTAGTTGCGTACACATATCGTTTTTTTTTTCTTTGGGCTTTGGACCTGCATGCTGAACGATTATTTTCGACAGACGTTCATGTTCTCGGCTCTTTCTTTTTTTATACCTTTTTTTCCATCGATATTGATTTGATTTGTTGCAAATCAAGAAATCGAAGGTTTTCCGAACGAGTGTAATTACTTATACTTATAAGATTACTACTAATAATAATATTATATATATATATATATATATATATATATATATATATATATATATATATATATATATATATATGTGTGTGTGTGTGTGTGTGTGTGTGTGTGTGTATATATATAATATATATAATCATATATATATATATATATATATATACATATATATATATCTATATATAAAGAATTAATGGATGTATTTTTAGTACGGCACTTTTATTCTTTCAAAAGTTATTATAATAGATATCTGTATCTGGAATGGTCGCACCATTTTTATATAAACTTTTAAACAGTGTCTATATCATGTATTGTGTACAGACTGACAGAAGTTATCCCCACTGTTTAAATGTAAAAAATATAAATAGGCGTCTATTTCAAATTCGGGACTCACTATAATCCATTACAATTTTTGAATCGGCTGTTGCGTATTCAGAAATAGCAAATATATAATAAAAAATAAACAGACAATACTTGTCGTTTTTTTCTAACCAAACTTATTTAAATGAATAATTGCCTACTACATATACCTTATTCAGTTGTGTCTGCATAAATAAATATATATATATATATATATATATATATATATATATATATATATATATATATATATATATATATATATATATTAAGAATGGAATAACACATTAGGAAAACAATGTGATAGATAGATAGATAGATAGATAGATGTGTGCGTGAGATAGATGAGAAAATGAATGAGATAAATAGATAAATGTGTGCGTGAGATAGATAGATAGATAGATAGATAGATAGATATGAAAAAGAATGAGATAGATAGATGTGTGCGTGAAATAGATAGAAAAAGAATGAGATAGATAGATAGATAGATAGATAGATAGATAGATAGATAGATAGATAGATAGATAGATAGAAAGAAATGAATTGACTGAGAATCAAAGAAGGAGATAGATAGATAGATAGATAGATAGATAGATAGATAGATAGATAGATAGATAGATCGAAATGAATTGACTGAGAATCAAAGAAGGAGATAGATAGATAGATAGATAGATAGATAGATAGATAGATAGATAGATAGATAGATGGATGTGTGCGTGAGATAGGTAAGGAAAAGAATGAGATAGATAGATGTGTGCGTCAGATAGATAGAAAAAGAATGAGATAGATAGATAGATAGATAGATAGATAGATAGATAGATAGATAGATAGATAGATAGATGGATGTGTGCGTGAGATAGATAGAAAAAGAATGAGATAGATAGATAGATAGATAGATAGATAGATAGATAGATAGATAGATATGAACAGACTGAGATAGATAGATAGATAGATAGATAGATAGATAGATAGATAGATAGATAGATAGATAATGAACAGAATGAGATAGATAGATAGATAGATAGATAGATAGATAGATAGATAGATAGATAGATAGATAGATAGATAGATAGATGTGTGTGTGCGTGCTTGTTTCTGTGTGTGCCTGTGTATTTCTAAAGAATTAATGTATTTATCTTTAATCCGGCATTTCTATTACTTCAAACGTTAATATCACGGATACGCCCCAGTTATATTTTTTACTTTTAAACAGTGTGCCTAAAGGTCTATTGGGTGTGCAGGCGGTTAGATAGGATGTCATACACAGTTTAAACGTACAAATAAAAGTGGAGCGTCAAGTTCAAATATTGGTATCCATTATAATTGGGGGCAGAGATGGAAAAGGGAGTTTTCCCTGTCGGAGTAGATGCTGAGACTGTAGTATCTGTTCCGTGCTGGAGACCATTTCTTCTCCTTTGCGTTCTACCCACCCAGTTGCTGAATCCTTTTCATATTTATATATTCTTTTTTATAGATATAAATATAAAAATGTGTGACATAATGTGTGACGTCATTTGTTTACATTTGGATACGCATCGAGCAGATATGAATGTACGTGAGAAAATCATGGAAAATCATTGAAAATTGTAGTTTAAAAACAGTAAAATCGACCTTGCTAACCGAAACGCTCCTCTGTGGCGAAATCGGTAAAAGCACGTCAGGCTATATGACATTTCCGCATAGGATACAGGTTCGATATCTGTTGAAGGACGCATATTTTCTATAACAATTTCTCGGACATGCAGGCCGGTAAATGTTGTTTAATACTGTTTATTATAAAACAGAAAATTTACTTAAATATTTGTATCTATAAAAAAGAATATATAAACATAAAAATGTCTTAAAATAATTGTCGAACTTTGTCCATTTCATAATATATAGACAAACAAGTTTTGTTAAATTCAGTCGTGTATTTAAAAATCAAAATTATATATAAACTGTTTTTGTTTTTTTGTTAAAGTACTATATAGAGAAAAAAACCAACTTTGGACAATTTAACCACAAATACGTATGTATATTTATGTATGTATGTGTGTGTGTGCGTAAAAAATCAGATATAGATAAAAATAAAATATATCTGTAAAATAAACAAAAAAGTACATAAAAATTTTTTACCGACATGTTGATAAAGTCCAGATGACGAATTGGGGAAGAAATTTTTTTCCTTTTGTTTTCATTCATATATATGTGTGTGTGTGTGTGCGCGCGCGCGCGCCAAGCATGTGTGTATATGCGTGTGTGTGTGCGTGCGCGTGTGTATAAGTGTGAGTGAGAGGGAGACCATTTACGTATCTAAGTGTGTATTTTGAATGAATAACTTATCATACTTCGTTCATATCTGTTTTTATTAGTTTTGTATCGATACGCATTGTTGAAATACAATAAGAACTACACCTCGATTCTGTTTTGAATACAATTTCTATTGCCTTGTTTATCAGACGTCGAAAGTCCTAAACAACAGAAAGAAACAACATTCAAATAATAAAAATGGAAGAGTATTTAAAAAAAAAAAAAACAGGAAAAGAAACTCGAAGACATGGAAGCTGAAAACCATTTCGAATTGCTTTTATTTATGTGTCAAACCAGCGCATGCGCATCGCGTTCAACCCGTCCGGCAAGCGCGGCGCTACGCTGCTGTAAAGATGCAAACACGCAAATGAAGAAATCGATGTGGCCACCTGTCGACATGATTGTCAACTATTTTATTATTGTTTATAGACTTTTACAAATGCATTTGCGTTTACTGTCCTCGATGTTTGCCTCTTTGTATTTTGTCGGCATACCTGCTTCTGTAGGCTCGCCTGCCATTTAGTTACTCTGTCTCTGTAGGTGTGCCTGCAGTGAGATCTTCCTCAGATGTTCACTGTCTCTGTTTATATAGTCGCTTCTCGCTCTTTGTGTCTGACTTTCTTGTATTTAATTGTCTGTCGATTATTGACTTCCCTTCGTTAAATGCTTCTCTGGGCTGTTCTATTCTGATCTTTCATTTTATTTTTATTTATTGTTGCCTTCGACATTTGTTTTTAACACACTTAGTATAGCAGATAAGGAAATTGAACATGGAATAAGCTGCGCACGGTGGATTTTCACCGAACACCGTAAATCGGTGTAAACCAGGCCTATGTCTATCATTTTGATACCAGTGTCAAACGGAGTTATTTCTAACATTTTGTCTATACTTCCAACCGGACCTGTGTCGACCTTTTTGTCTCTATTGTAAACCAGGACTATATCTACCATTTGACACGAGTGTGAAGCGGGCAGATGTCTACCTATGTGACTCTAATGTAAACCGAATCTATGTATAGATTGTTTAATTTAGTTTAAAATGGATCTATGCATAGGTTTTTTACTCTCGTGTAAAACGAGTCTATGTATAGCTTTTTTAATCTCGTCTTAAACAGGTCTATGTATAGCTTTTTGACTCTCGTTTAAAACAGATCTATGTATAGTTTTTTACTCTAGTGTAAAACGGAACTATGTATAACTTTTTGGCTCTGGTGCAAAACGGGTCTATGTATAATGTTTTGACTCTTGTTTAAAACGGATCTATGTATAGCGTTTTGACTCTCGTGTAAAACGGGTCTATGCATAGCTTTTTTTACTCTAGTGTAAAATGGGTTTATGTATAGCGTTTTGACTCTCGCGTGGAACGGGTCTATGCATAGATTTTTTACTCTAGTGCAGCATGGTTCTATGTATAGCTTTTTGACTCTCGTGTAAAACGGGTCTATGTATAGCATTTTTTACTCTCATATTAAATAGGTCTATGTATAACTTTTTCACTCTCGTTTAAAACGGGTCTATGTATATTTTTTTGGCTCTAGTGTAAAACGGGTCTATCTATAGAGTTTTGAGTCTTGTTTAAAACGGATCTATAGACAGCTTAAAAGTTTAGGAAGGAAATCCTCATCAATCCTGGAAACAGCGATAGCAGCTACTGGAGTTGCGAAAACTGTATTTCCTGAAAAAGTGTTTTGAGAGAAAGGTTTTATAAATTTAATTCGAATGCCGCACTGACTGTTCCGTCAATGAATGCCAAATGTTTCCTAGTAGAGAAATAGCACTTTGAATATAGTGTAAAACGGATCGATATATAGCTGTTTGACTCTAGTGCAAGCCGAGCCTATATCTACTTTTTATTCAACTATAAATCGGGCATATGTTTACGTTTTTGACTCTTGCGTAAACCAGATCTAGGTTTACCTTTTTCGACTCCCTTGTAAACTGGACCGATGGCTAGGCTTTGACTTGAGTATAACCCAAACTTATGTTTACCTCAATTAATTCGATGTGATTTTTTTCTCTTTTCATATTTATATATTCGACATGAGATACCCCAACAACGTTTCATATGTCCTTAAATTAAGCAGACTGACATTTCTATTTCTTTACGTCTCTTTCTATTTTGGCCGCCGTCTGGTGAATCCTTCGACACGCAGTAAAAAAAATAAATATTTTCCCCGGGGAGGATAAAGTCGATTGTAAGAAACTATATAACGCTTAATTAACTGAGTTAATGAAAAACAAAAGTGACTTTGATATGAGAATCAAGAGATGCGGCAAATATACCATATTGAATCCCTCAGGACTAAATATATGTATGAAATATATTAGGAAATATATGTATGTAAAGAGTCTCCTCTTTGTGATAATAGGTTTCTGCACAAATTCATCTACAGGGTGCCCTAGAATAAACCGGAAAATTTAGTACAATGTATTTAATTGCTGGAATTTTTGTTACAGTTATTTGAAACAAAAGCAAGGATAGAAATTTAATAGCTTAAAACAGAACAAAAACACAAATGTTAGATGTGCTGTTCAAATTAAAGAACTCTGGCAAAATTTCTTGGCATTTTTTCAGTCCCCAAGTTGGATGTTCTTTCTTAAAGAGAACAATCACCTCGCGTTGAAAATTTGATAACTGCAGCATCCTGGTTAAAAAAAATGGTGAAAAAATTTACATGTTAGATAATGTTTTATTTCATTCATATAGTAAAATATATAGTTATATTTTTATATGTTAATTAATTTTCTTTATCATATAGTAAATCTAAAATTTCCTGTTTTTTGAGGGGCGCCTTGTATTTCAGCTTCAAACAGAGAGAAATGTGGCATGCAAATGAAGAATGAATCCATATACCTTTCCATCCTCGTGCACATTTGACAAGGAACATCGAAGACATGAAACTTCGTGAAGAGACTTATAGTGATTCACTAAGCGCAATTTAGATGTGGCACAAGGATGAAAATATGGAGAGCATCCAACTCACTACTCACTTGTAATTTATCTCGCAAGATAAGCTTGCTAACAATTACACAACTTTAAAGTGCATCTTTATGAAGAGACTTATACACTACATTACGAATACATGTAAATAGAAAGAAAGAAGACTGACAGAAACTGAATGAAGTAGACAGATAGACCGACCGATAGAGAGATTTCGCTAGAAAGAGACAAATACAAACATATATAGATGGATATAAATATATATATATATATATATATATATATATATATATATATATATATATATAAATGAAAGAAATGTTAATAATATCCAAAATGTGGCTTACAGAGGAGCGTCTTTTAAAAATTTTGAATTTCACGTAATTGCACCACAACATTTCACTTTTGTTTATCATCATTTTGGCTAGATAAAGTCAAATGACGAATCATGTCGGCAAGGGCTAAGTACTTTTTTCCGATTGTCTATTTTATCCAATTTGTCTATATTCTGAGAACTTTAACACACACACACACACACACACACACACACACACACACACACACACACATATATATATACAGTGTAACCCGGACATAAGATACCCGGATATAAGAGAAATCCGGATATAAGAGAGAGTTTCTCTGGTCCCAAATTAGAGCCTGTGTTAATGTATTTATAATATACCAAACCCGGATATAAGAGACTTCTTCTCCGGTCCAGACAACTCTCTTATATCCGGGTTACACTGTATATATAATTAATTCAAGCGTTATTATAGTAGAATAAGAAACATTTTTTGAATGAGAAACATTTGTTAATAAATAAAAATTGGGCGTCGATTTCAAAGGCGAAGTATCTACTATAATAACGTTTAAAATAATAAAATCTCGGATTAAAATAAATCCATTAATTCTTTAGAGATTTTCATATATATATATATATATATATATATATATATATAGCAAGGGTAAAATCGTATAAAGGTGAAGGTAATAAATGTAACCTATGTTTTGTTGAAACCATGACTGTCTTAAAACCCTTAAATAACCCGGTATTATTAAACAAGACAAATGACCTGATGGTAACATGCAAGCATGAAAATAAATATCTACTTAAACACGGAGATCCAGATTAATTTTCAATTTTAATTTTTAATATTATCACGGTTTAATTATTAATTTCGGTTTATTATATATTATAATTTATTGTTAATAATTACTATTTAATTTTTAACATTATTATTCATTAAATATGATTAGTATATAATTAAGTAAGCTCCCTTTCATTAAATAATTGATGATTCACTACTCATAAATAAAAAATAAAAAGTCGTTTACGTTCATACGCCAATCTTGGTTATTTTAAATGACAAACATAATGTTTTAAGGCATATTTTATTTTTATAATTTTTATGGCATTTTTTGAAAAAAGTATTTTTAAAGGGATATAGTTTTTAAAAACTATGATCCCAATATATATAATACTTAACTACACCAGCATTACAGTAAAGATATATTTTTCTTTAATTCAATTTACGTAACGGTCAGTCCAAATGCAACACCTGAAGATTACATTTTGCATTAAACTCCGAGTCGTGCGAACGATGAGGGATAATATGTATATTTATTAATATTTATGCATATACATATATATATATATATATATATAGAGAGAGAGAGAGAGAGAGAGAGAGAGAGAAAGAAAGAAAGAAAGAAAGAAAAAAGAAAGAAAGAAAGAAAGAAAGAAAGAAAGAAAGAAAGAAATAGATAAAAAAAGACAGATAGATAGGTAGATAAATAAATTGAGACATAGGTAAATAGATAGACAGACAGATATGTAGATAAAAAAAGACATAGACAGATAGGTAAAGAAATAGATAGATAGATAGATAGATAGATAGATAGATAGATAGATAGATAGATAGATAGATAGATAAAGAAGGACATAGATAGATAGATAGATAGATAGATAGATAGATAGATAGATAGATAAAGAAGGACATAGATAGATTAGATAGATAGATAGATAGATAGATAGATAGAGAAGGACATAGATAGATAGATAGATAGATAGATAGAGAAGGACATAGATAGATAGATAGATAGATAAAGAAGGACATAGATAGATAGATAGATAGATAGATAGATAGATAGATAGAGAAGGACATAGATAGATAGATAGATAGATAAAGAAGGACATAGATAGATAGATAGATAGATAGATAGATAGATAGATAGAGAAGGACATAGATAGATAGATAGATAGATAGATAGATAGATAGATAGATAGATAGATAGATAGATAGAGAAGGACATAGATAGATAGATAGATAGATAGATAGAGAAGGACATAGATAGATAGATAGATAGATAGATAGATAGATAGATAGATAGATAGATAAAGAAGGACATAGATAGATAGATAGATAGATAGATAGATAGATAGATAGATAAAGAAGGACATAGATAGATAGATAGATAGATAGATAGATAGATAGATAGATAGATAGATAGATAGATAGATAGATAAAGAAGGACATAGATAGATAGATAGATAGATAGATAGATAGATAGATAGATAGATAGATAGATAGATGTATGTATGTATGTATGTATGTATGTATGGGGATCAAACGCGTTACACAAAAGTAGTGGTCGTTCACATCAGCTTTCTAAACATTTTCTAGGAGCAAGTTGTTCATATCGATATTTACTAACCTGAATTGTTTATTGTTTCCTGCCAACAGCTGTGCGGATACGTCGTGAGGAGGATCGAATTCATTACACAGTATTGATGTTATGTGAGACAAGTTCCTTAACCATCCTTCTGCAGCAATGAACCAGCTACTTACACAGATTAATATACTCTGGATCTCAGTAATATTAGAAAATATCAGGACATGTCATATAATATGTATAAATGAAAATAAAGTACATGTCGCTGTATCGATCTTGCAAAAGCAATACACAATTTTACTCCATTTTTAAAATGTCACTTTATTAGCCAGGTTTTTGAAAATTTAGTTTTTATCATACTTTATTTGAGCAGTATGACGATAAACTACATCCGGCAGCAAGACCTGTGATCAGGAGGTTTTGAGTAGCGTGGAATCACCTCTTAATTGCTGTTGTTAACAGGTCCACCCTGATCAGGATCCCCACTATGGACAAATATTTAACCCCCAAACTGGGTTCAAAACACCATGAAAATGTAGAAATACATTTTTGTAGTAAAAATTACCAGCAATACATTTTTGTAAAGAAAAAATACCAGTGTTAAGTAATAGTTTAGTAGACTATGATTTTTATGGGAAATGTATCTCGGCTCTGACTTCCAGAGGTTGATATTCGGGGTCAGATGTGAGCCATAATAGGGATGTCGATTTTGATTGGCTGAGTTAGCATGGGAAAGATGGATAGGAAAAATATTTCAGCATGTTGTTTACTACCCGTCAAGTGATGTAGACGTGTTTCCTTTCGTGTTCAAAACGACTCCCCATTAGATAGACAATGTACATGTCGACATGATGAATAAAAATATTTAAGTCACATTCTCTGTGTTTGTAGTCTTTCATTGCCGAACCAAAACCCGCTGACAATGCAGTGGAATATATTTGTGGCAGCCTTTTCGAAGTACGGTAAGTGGTGTACAGTAATTTTTAGTAGCTGCCTCACTTGTTTATAACTCGGTGGTTTGCATTTTATACCCACCATATAAGTCGACCCCTAGTATTGGAAATATATTTTTTAAACTTGAAAACTCGACTTGTACACGGCAATTTAAAAAATGTCTTCAATGAAAAAAAATGCCAACAACGTCACTGAAAAAATGAAAATGTTATAAAGAATACATTTATTTCATACTTTGAAAGTAGTTTTAAAACTCTTTCAACCATTGTCTTTATTTTAAACATTGCACATTTTCTGCGAAACGTCCAGGATAACATTCCAAAGATCATGTTTGTGGAGAGAATGTCGTTCACCAATGTAAAGCTTAGTGAATAATCCGACCACTTCATCAAATGAATGTCTTTGAAACCCATCCAATTCAGACATTCGTTAGTTTTTAAATATTGCTTATTCTTCTTCGCCAAATGTGATGGTACAGTATTGCATACGAATATATTCTTTCTTAAAGCGTTTGTCTTCTTCTTGAAATGTGGCTCCACGCGTGCCTTCAAAATGTATGTCCGAGCTATCTTCTTAACATCATATGTAACTTTCCATGGCACATTACTTCACTGCCTATAATCTCAACGCAAAATATAGCACTTTCGCATTGTCAACTTCTGAACTTGTGATGATAATTACCGTCAGTTGCCTTTGTTCCATGTGTTAGCCCTCTTACTGAAGGACTACATTCGTCGTTTGGAAAATCGGTCTTTATGTATTGTTGCCCATTTCAGACAATGTTCGCATTTTTAAACAGGCTTAGTAACCGATTTGTCAATCAACCATAAAACGAACTTTATCTTCGGAATTCTGATGAATAAAATGCATAGTAGAATTAGTCCGGAAATAGGACATTGACAATACTGTTTCGTAACAAAGAATGCGATATTTATGCGCCGAAGGATATTAGAAAGACAAAATACAAATGCAAAAGGATGTATATCTATATTTTATAGATTATAAAAAGCTTTTGATAAAGTACAACACAAATAATCTTTTGAACTGCTAGGTAAGCTTGATTTATTTGAAAAAGATTTTGGAATAATCTAGAACTTATACTAGGTGGGGGGGACTTCCTGCATAGGGATAGAAAATGAATTTAGTAGATGCACAAAAATAGAAAGGGGCGTAAAACAAAGATGTATCTTCCCATAGGATTTATTGAAACTAATGAGGTGATCCTGTGAGAATTTGAAGTCCTACTGGGTTTCATTCAGGTGGTCACAATCCTACCAACATATGATATGCAGAGGACACAGTTTGGATAGCAGGCACTGAAATGAAACTACAGTGATTCCTACAGAAGGCAGTAAAGGAAAGTGAAAAGAAAGGACTAAACATCAATTCTAAAACGGTAGAATATATGGTTGCCAGCAAAAGGAACAGCCAAAGATACGAACTACTAATTCGAAGAACCAAAATCAAGCAAGTACAAAACTGTAAATATGTTTGAATTTTTACGACAGAGGGCGGAAAATACGACACTGAAATCCGAAGCCACTTCCGAATAGCAAAATATACTTACCTATAAGCTAAGGAATATACTAATGTACTAAGAAACAGTAAAATCTCGTTAGAAACAAAGGCAAGAGTACTGAACTGTTTTATTATGTCGGTCATCTGATATAGATGTGAATGCTGGACAATCTCCTTTCCGATGAAAAAGAAACTTGATGAATTTAAATCTTGTTCCACAGAAGGATGCTGAGAATCCCATATACTGAATATGGGAGTAATGAGGGAGTTTTAGGGGAACTGGAAACAGAAAGGAGACTCATACTTAAAATCAGAAAGAAACAACTGAAACCTCCTGGGTATATAATGTAGAAAGAAGACTTGGAGTATTTGATACTCACAGGGCATATTGAAAGTCATGAATAACCTAACTAACAAGTTTGTGCAATTGGTTGGCAACTTACCTCTACCGATGGATTCAAATTTAGCAAATAGACCTTTTGTTTTTAATAAATATTTATATTGTGTACAGAAATTTAGGGCTTTTTAATGTAAATGGCTGTCGCTTGTTTACAAGTGCGCAGAACGAACCACATTTCAAATTAACTGTGCAGATATACGTTGTCTATATTTAATAAACAAAACTTTAGTTTCTGCTAAGTATTCATTTTATATAAGAATAAAATAGAAGATGCTAGTAGTCTCAGATGCCATGTAGCTAAATTTATAGTTTCAATACATTCAATATTAACAAAAACTAAAACTTCTTCATTTATTACACTCTTACACACACACACACACAAACACACACACTCATATATATGATGAACTCTCCTGTGTATGAGGATGTCATTCAGTCTTAATGTTTGTGTCGTATGTGACAGTTCAGTCCCGCTAGTGACCCGCATACAAGTCCACATATTGTGCAACAGTGAGGATCTCGGGACATAGAAAGAGGAATATTTGCTGACGCTTTTCGCCATTGTCTTTCGTCTCTTAGACGGTCAATGCAACTGATTTCAATGTTTCCAGTTATTTCTATGCAGGGCAACTCGCTCGAAGTTAATAGCAGGCACATTGGCAACTGTTTTTATACCTGAATCACCTTTCAACTTAACTGCGCAGATAGATTTTGTTTCTATTCAACAAATAAAACTATAGTTACTGATAAGTATTTATTTTATATATGGATAAAATAGAAAGTTGCTAATAGCGTGAGATGCCGTGTCGCTAAATTTATAGTTTCTATGTAATTATATTCTATATTTATAGAAATTAAAACGTCTCAAATTATTACACACACACCCACTCACACACACACAACCACACCTATATATATATATATATATATATATATATATATATATATATATATATATATATTCTTTACCCTTCCTAGATATCAAGCTACACTGCGTTTAAAATTCGGGGTCCACCGGTAATCAACCAACAAAAACTACCTAATAAATTTCTATTTCCATCAGAACAACAAAATAAAATCTGGCATAATCATTGAATTATATCTAAGAGCTATAAGAATATGCAGCCCGGATTATTTACACAAAGAAGACAAATCTATTGAAAACGCTTCCAAACTTCTCCAGTACTCTAATTAGTTTATATTCAATGCGAAATCAAAGGGCCATAAAATATCCATATCACATATGCAATCGAAAAGAATCTAAAATCAACATAAAATTTGTTACTTCTACATCCAAAACAATAAAACACTTAGTCAATATTAAACAAAATAATAGGCTAGAACCTGAAGGGAGAGTTTACTTCATCGCCGGTAATAACTGTCAGAAAGAATATATAGGAGAAACCTCAATAAGAGATTATATGAACACAAATGGAACATTTTACAAAATAATACGTCAAATCCGTTGGATGCCAAACGTAACGAGACTGACCACAATTTTGATATAAAAAGTGCTACTCTGATCAAAGGAGTAAAAATAATTCACTACAACGTAAATGTCTAGAGAGTGAAATAATCGCAAGGCCACCTACAGTAAATTTGAGTCTTAACTCTTACAACATTTCGCCATTACTGGCAGATCTTCTACTGTCACAGTGTGGAATACCTACTTACAAAAGTGATATAAAGAAAAAGACTCAAAATGAATTTGTCTAAATAAAAAATAATCCCAAGCACCCCTCTATCTTACGCATGTGTAGTTCTACCAACATAACAAATTTAGTCCGATGATGTCCTAAAGATCGAATGTTTCACAAGTAAACCCTTTTTCCACTATGTCATATAATTTCCCCAATACTGATCTTGATATATAAAAAATACATGTCTTTATCTCATATATATATATATATATATATATATATATATATATATATATATATATAATTATTTATTTGAAAATTATAACATAAATATGTTATAAAATCATTAGAAAAGTAGCCATTCTGTTTCAACACATCTGGTGTCTTATCAAGTGATGATGTTGAATGTAGAATCTATATTCAGCATTCAACATCATCACTTGATAAGACATCAGGTGTGTTGAAACAAAATGGCTATTTTTGTAGTCATTTTATAACATATTTATGTTATAATTTTCAAATAAATAATTATATTTGCTCTACTCTGTATTGAGCACTCTTTTAAGAATAGTAATTGTTGGTTATTGGAATTTATTCCGTATACACTAATCCTCTACTTGGATATATATATATATATATATATATATATATATATATATATATATATATATATATATATATATATATATATATATATAACTTTTGTTTCTTGAAGGTATAAATCGATGCAGGAAAAGATAGATAATTCGATTAATCAATAGAAAGATGTATGATTGTATGACTCCATCTGTTTGTACTTAATACCAGATCATAGGATTTACATTTCAGGTGTAATATTCTTGCTTTCTAAATGTCAGACTTGTGACTTGAACTCACGCACGCCTACTTACACATATTTCCAAATAGAATCTATAAGCATATATTAACAGATGCGTACAAATACATCATTATATAGACTTCGGAATACAAAACATAATCACACACAGAGACACACATGCACACACACACACACACACACAGAACCCCCACATACGATCCCGTGCGTCTGTGTCTCCTGTAGGCTTTTTAGAGTTCATGTAGCTGGGGTGGAATTGTAAGATGATTTACAATTTATTCTCGTTGTTCTAATGAGGTGCAGGGAGTCCAAATATATTGATAGATATGGTGAGAAGTAGCAATAATATTAACAAGAGCGTGTCCAGTTCTCTCTCTCTCCTCATCTCTCTTACTCTGTTCTTTCTATCTATCTATCTATCTATCTATCTATCTATCGATTTATCGATCTATCTATATGAAACAGGCTGTTAATGGCTAAATAATTTTTAAAAAATCATATTTTATGTGTATTAAAATGATTTTATATTATTTAAAGCAGATCATTATTTTAAACATGAGAAATGTAATCATATATATATATATATATATATATATATATATATATATATATATATATATATATATATATATATATATATATGAGAGAGAGAGAGAGAATATGATATATATAAATATGTGTGTGGTGGCGGGGATGTATAAAATGGTAGGTATTTAATCTTAAGAGGTCCTTTTGAGAGACGAAAGGCATAACAGCATCTTTCCCTGTTTGTCATCCATATACATATCTATAAACGCACACTCTTGGGTACACACGCATACACACACATATACATATGCATCTGTGTGTGTACGCAAGAGTGTGTGTTTATAGATATGTGATTGAATGACAAACTGAGAGAGAATGTGTTATGCCTTTCCTCCATCTAAAAGACATCTTAAGACTAAATACCTAACATTTTATACATACATACGCATACACTTAGAAAGGCATTTAAGGCAAGCAGACTTTGTGGTAAAGTGCTCGACACCAAAGATAGAACCTTAATAGAATTAATGTATCAAAATTGTCACTTAACTGATCGATGTCGCTACCCGCATGCCAACTTCGAAGTTTCGTAAACATACAGAATACATTCACTCTTCACTGCTTGTCGGGTTTTCCTGTCGATATGCCTAATGTTTGTATGTTTATATGTTGCGGTGAAATTGGAAATATCTACAAAAAAAACGGACGAGCCCTGTAGAGTGAACGTATTCTATACTTCTATGAAACTCCGAAGTCAGCATGATGTGGGTGACATCGATTATTTAAGTGAAAATTTCGATATATTAATTATATATATATATATATATATATATATATATATATATATATATATATATATATATTTGTCATCCACAGACAGACTGTTTCGCTGTTTCACAGCTCATCAGTGTGGCTAGACGTCCGGTTGCCTCTAGCTAGGATCGAAACTGAATTGGCGTCAGTCGGAACTTCTACCACTAAGCCGTCGGCTCACGGCAGGGATGAAGGTGAACTTTAGCGTGTTTATTTTAGATTTATATAAACACACAGTGACTGACAGTGACTCAATTCTGCCGAAGAGTCATGCTATCCGTGTGTGTATGATGGATAAGGTATATATTGTAAAATAATGCTTAGTGTCGCGTTTTGTTCCAAAATGAAACTTCTTTAGACTAATAACTGTTTTAATAATAGAAGCAGTCTTATATATAAAACGTGAAATGTGTGGAGAGATGAAATAAAACAAACGTCAGTTACAGGTTACATTGAAATTCTAACGATGCAAGGATTCTCAGGCTTTACATTTCAATTTTGATATCCACTGTAGCTCGAATCGGACACACTTATTTTATCTCCTTGATTTTTTACCATTTTCATAGTTGTAATTATTCTTATCGCTATTATATTTAATTATCCCACATTGCATCTGTAATAGTCTTGTGAGTAAGGTACATAAGTTGTTTGATCTTTGACGTCAATTTAATGTAAAGGTTTCCGACATTAGGGAACATACATTTTCAATTTAAAGAATGACTTTCACTTTAAATCCAAACTGCATTCTTTAAGCTGAAGTTATGAGCCGACTAGTAATTCTACCAAATATAAATTTTCTTACTGGAAAGCAAATTACATCGTTATTCGTTTAAATATTACGGCACAAGAACTCGGCACATAGAAGAAGGATATAACAGCATTATTTATATTTACTCTGCAGACTGAAATTCCGGAATATAGGGCCACAGTCTTCGTACACGAGTTGTTACTGTTGGGATTTGCATAGCAAGTAGGTACTTAGAGGAGTGGGGAATTTATAAGGTCACAATTTATAATTCAAAGTTGTACGATTGGTCGCAAACGAAAGCTGTAGAAATCACTCTGCGCCACTTTTAAGCCCCAGTAAGAAGAGTAATTAGATGTGAATTCATACCTTTTACAAGGCTATTTTTGGTGAAAGTGAATCTCCTCGTATGAAATTCGAACTCGGCGCGGCAGTCCCACTTTCCGTATCGACAGCCTTTACGTTAAGCAGCCATCCTGAATATCCGTTTGGTAAAGCCATTTTGCAGCAGAGATTTCTTCAAATATTTACTGATGGTTACTTAAGCAGAAACAGTGATATTTAATCGTAGGATTGATTGCTAGGATTTACGATAATGATCAGTAAATATGTAGCGTATTAATATAAAAATGAATTCATTAATTTTACACAACGAATGATTATTTTTCAACGGGATCTTTCATGTCAATCATCTAAAAAGAACGTGCATAAATTGAGTATAATTCACTGAAAATTTCAAATCAAAATTTCGGACGAAATACTCAAATCAAACTTTCACATCAAAATTTAGTATTCAAATTTCAGATCAAAATTTCGAATTGAAATTTTGGATTAAAATTTCGTAACAAAGTTCAAATCAAAATTTCGAATTAAAATCTCAAATAAAAAATTTCAGTTCATAATTTCGATCAAAAATTTCAAATTCAAATTTCGGATTAAAATTTTGGATCTAAGTTTCAGATCAAAATTTAAAATTAAATTTTACAAGCATAGCAGATCTTTTTTAACTGGAAAGCAAATTACATTCTTAGTTGTTAAATATTACGGCGCAAGGATTCGACGCATAACAGTAGGATATAGCAGTAGGTATTATATTAACCCTGAAGGCTTCGTTCCAGAATAATACTATTATTGTTCTGGAACGAAGTCTTTAGGGTTAGTAGGAATTAGTACGAATTTTGATCGGACATTTTGATCGGAAATTTTAATTACAAATTTCCGATCAAATTTCAAATCAATATTTCTGGTCAAATTTCAGCTAATAGTCTCAACTTACAGAATTATCCATTTGAACTGTTACAGAGAAGATTCTTGAGAAGGCTAACTAACATTTTAAGTATTTCGTGGATAAATAGTTGTTATATATATATATATATATATATATATATATATATATATATATATATATATATATATATATATATATATATATATGTATGATATCAATATGTATATATAATAAATAATATCTTTGGGCCTGTTTGAATCCTGAAATAAAACTAATAGTCACAACTTACAGAATTATCCATTTGAACTGTTACAGAGAAGATTCTTGAAAAGGCTAACTAATATTTTCTCGTGGATAAATAGTTGTTATATATATATATATATATATATATATATATATATATATATATATATATATATATATATATATATATATATATATATATATGATATCAATATGTATATATAATAAATAATATCTAATATCTTTGGGCCTGTTTGAATCCTGAAATAAAACATAATATCTTCTATAAAATAAAATATTTTGCAATTTAAATTCTATCAACTTGAATATCTTAAAGGCAATGATATTCGATCTGGTAAATTTTATGCCAGACAGAATAAAAAATTAAAAAGTCTAGACTTTCTCTTATTAAGTAGAATTAAGTTTAAATTTTAAATAAGTATTCAAGCTTTAAAATAAGGTGGATACAAATGTGGCTAATCTGAAATGTGTGCTTGATGCGTGCATCGAGCTGTGCATTTGGGTATTTTCTATTCCGCCGCTGCCTGTGCGTTTGTGTGTGCGTGTGTGTACGTGTTTTTGTGTGTGTTGACCTTTTTAAACTATTTTAGGCATTTTGTGTGCGTACTTTGTCAGTACGGCAGTAGCTACAAGGCATCAGAGGTAGAAAAAAACAGGTGAGGATTACTGATTCGTTCGCAAGGTCGTTAGTAGCCAGGTTTACACAAAACTTATATCTAGCACATACAAATGCATATAGCAATAGATTATTGGAGAACATGCTAACCGGCCTTCTGAAAAACAATGCTATGTTGGTGAAGTTCCTTAACCCGCTTAGCTAAATTAATAATTAATTAATATTTCCAAATCCATGTAAATTAAAGTTAACAATTAGTCAGTGTTGTAAAAGAAAATCTATTTTCTTGATAGTAGGAAAAGCAATGTTAAATTACAATAACAATGTTTATCATTTATAGATGTTTGATAAAAAAAGGTGAGTCTTATTTCGTTGACATAAATAAAAAATATTTATATTGTTGATAATTGTCATATAGTAAGAAAATGAGTAACTACCGACACCGAGGTTCGAGCGTGACACTCTGGACTTATGAATATATGTTTCGCACCAGATGTATAAATAGAAGTGTCAGGCTAGTGACTGCAGTGATTATTGTTTGATTATTGAGTAAATATTGAGTGTAACTATCCAGTCGAATTAGTGTGAATTATTGTACGTCGATGATTTGGGTTTTGATTTAGGATTTACCGGACGTTAAGCCGCGCTACTAACAAGGTATTCACTGAAATGGTTAATTATTTTTTGGTTAACTTTTACTTCTTTCTTCTTGTTAAGTATTTATCTGTGCTTGCAATTATGTACAGTTTTATTTTAAAATAGAAGTCTTGAGTTATACTTAATCATTAACGGCCATCGTACGTCACAAAAATAATAAAGAGAATCATTTATATAGCTTTTTTCGTTCTTTTTTAATCGATTTCACCCCAAACAAGGCAGTAAAGCCACTAAGACACAAGGTGGTTACTGGATATGGATGAATTACGAACAGAAACATTACTAATGAGTGGGAAGAGAAAAGAGTAAACAGGATAACGATTGCATTTAAATTTTTGGAGATTAAAGTTGGTTGGAATGCATTGAGCTGGAAGGGAGTCCCACAAGCTATAAGTGCGAGAAAAGAAACTGTTACCATAGAAATTAGGGCTACAGCTAACCAGCCCAAATGTAAATTGATGGGATCTCGTCGCCAGTCGAGTATTGCGGTTAAATTCATAATATCTAGGTATCATAGCGAAGAGATCATGTGAACAATTACCATGAAAGTGTGTCTATATTTCTGAGATGAGGTACTATATACATTATTTACATTATTCGGACTATTGTCCTCATCTTTGTCGCCATATTTATTACAACGTTTCGGCCGTTGTACGCTCCGGCCTTCTTCAGGTGGTTGGAATGTCGAACTGAACCCGTTATTTCGCTCACTGGGGTAAACTGTTCTAGTTCCACGTGCCATGTTTAATGGGTGTCAGTTATCAGTTATCTCCTGTTCATTTTTCCCTGTGAAAGTTCTCTGCTGCTTTAACCGCGTATTGAACTCACACTCTTTGGGTCCTGTCACTGGCTCTAACCAACGCCTTTATCCACTGTGCCATGTGTCCATGAGTGAGCGAAATAAAGGGTTCAGTTCGACATTCCAACCACCTGAAGAAGACCGGAGCGTACAACGGCCGAAACGTTGTAATAAATATGGCGACAAAGATGAGGACAATAGTCCGAATAATGTAAATAATGTACCATGAACGTATTTATAGAAAAAGACAAAAGGAAGCAACTTTACGACATTGGGAAAATGACTGAAGCTGATTTGCCAGATCGGGACGGATTATATTGCTGATTCTTCTTTGGAATTTTATCAAGCAGCTTAAGGTAAATAGCAAGGGCACCGGGCCATATGTGGCAGCAATATGTAAGCATGGACGAATTGTAGACTTATAGATATGCAAGATAGATTCTGTAGAGGAAAATGTCTCGCAGATCACATTTTACCACTTTATTAGAAGCTGATAATATATTATTTATATAGCTGATAATAATAATGACAATCGTTATATATAATTGAAAATCACTTAAGAACTTAATAATGATGAACATTGACATGGTTGATAATAATAACGAGAATCATTGGCATGTTTGATATTAACGAGAATCATCTATATGGCTGATAAGAATAATGAGAATATTTTATATAGCTGATGTTGATGAGAAAGTTTATAAATTTATATGGTTGATAATAATAAGAATATTTTGTATGGTCAATGATACTGAGAAACTTTTATACGGTAGATAATGATGAGTATCATTTATACTGTTGATAATAATCACTTGTACACACACACACACATATATATGCGTGTGTGTGTGTGTGTGTGTGTGTGTGTAAAAATATAGTTTTATGGTGTGCTATATTTATGGTATAAAGTGCTCAATATCAGAGATAGAGCGCATGTAAATATAAAAGTGAACATTGAAGTCAACAGTCAGAGGCGACAGACTATTTCATGGTAGACGCAATCATCAGGCCTGATGATTGCGTCTAGCATGAAACAGTCTTTGACAGAAGTATTTTTCAGCGCGCCCAAATCACAACAGATTAAGACACAAGGTCAGCTTAAAGTGAGTTCAACAGCAATACCGTGGAAAAATTTCTCAGGCCCCCTCGGCACTTCCCCTTTTGGGGACTCCTCAGGCGCTAGGCAATAAACCTAGTCCCTCCATAAGGACAGGTAATCCCTGTGGAGAAGGCCCTCTGGGGCTTGAGCTTAATATTAATTTCAACTTCCCCGCACAAGTGAACCTCTACAGCGGTGAAGTATTAGGTCCCTTTGACAAGGCCCTGATAATAACGAGAAGCAATTATATATTAGTTAATAGTTATTAGTCATTTATATGGTTGATTTTAATAACATTATGAAGCACAGTAGTGGCGCAAATAGTATATTGGAACTTACTGTAGTTGTCAACAGAAATATCATTGGCATAATGTATTTATATATCTATGCATATATAATTTTCTCCGAAGAATTATCGTTATTATTATTAATAATAATAATAATTTTGCTTTTTCATTACATTCAATCAGAACTATGCACTCGTCTTCACACCATTTGTGCCCATTTTCGCGCACTTGAGTAAGGTCTGTTGTGGGATAACGACCTGCTGGAGCCAGACCAGGTGCTTCAAGCCGGACGGCACAACACCTTCGCTACCGAAATTTCCTGTTTCAATCTGAATTCAAAGAATTTGGTTATAGCAATGCACATGTGGACAGTTGCAGTGATTCGGTCCAGTGCGTCCATTACGCGGACAAAAGAAGAAATTACAAAGCTTGATAGAAAAACCTGAAAGGCGCTGACTATTCATGGCGCTTTGCACCCTGAAGCAAACGCGGTCAGGTTGTATATAAAGAGAAAGAATGAAGGTAAAGGCCTTATACGCGTTCAAGATTGTATTGAAAGTGAGCAGAGAACATTCAAAATATGCATATCAAGCTGTGATGAGGATCTGTTAAGATATGGATATTTGTTCAGAGGATGTCATTGGAAAATAGAAATTCAAGAGAAAGTCAGAGGGAATAAGTTGGAAAGTTATTCTAGGAATGACATTCTGTTGCCAATTTAAGAGAGGTAGAAAAGAGTTGAAGGGAAAAGAAACATCGTGGATATGGCTGAAACGTGGTGATCTGAAACGTGCAATTGAAGGCTTGATAATTGCAGCACAAGACAAAGCCCTTGCTACAAATGCCATAACATATCACAAACATCAATCACTATAAAATGTAGGCTTTGTGGTTTTCTTGTGAAGTAAGGTGGACGGTAGTGATTAAGTATAACTCAAGACTTCAATGTTAAATAAAACAGTATTTAATTACAACCATAAATAAATACTTAACAAGAACAAAAAAGTAAAAGTCAACCAAGGATAATCTAACCATTTCAGTGAATACCTTGTTAGTAACGCGGCTCGGCTTAACGGCCAGTAAATCCTAAATCAAAACCCAAATCATCGACGCACAATAATTCACACTAATTCAACTAGATAGTTCCACTCAATAGTTACTCAATAATCACTTCAGTCAGTAGCCTGACACTTCTATTTATACACCTGGTGTAAAACATATATTGATAAGTCCAGAGTGTCACACTCGAACCTCGGTGTCGGTAGTTACTCATTTTCTACCTATATGTAACTCTCCTGATTAGTCGATGAAAAATGCTAACTTCAAAAGTATATAAGATGCGCCATGATGAGATGTTTATTTATGCACATTGGTAATTGTGCCGAAAATACGGCTACCAAGTTGCAAAAAATTGTGACGGACATGTTCCTTGCCGAATAATTGAAGAAATTGAGAAGCTCACAATATTCTGGAACTATGATTTTCTGACTGCGTGATACACCATCGGGGCGCGGATATTATTATGCAAATAAAGGTACGAAGAACTGTCATATGATTGATGTTGCCATAGCAAATCACACAAATATAGTAAACAAAATGATAAGAAAACGAGAAACTACTCTGATTTGAAAGTTGAGATGGCAAGATTTTTGGAATGCAGGAGGGAATGTCAAAACTATTCCAGTTGTGATTGGTGCATTGGGATCATTCCCATTAAAACTGTCTAACTTCATTGACCACCTGGTGGTGCCATATCAACTTGGAGTAATCCAAAACTCGGCTCTTTGAGGCACTATGAATATTTTGAAGTGGTTGCTGTCTGTCTGAGAGCCTTGTTGTTACTTGTCGGGTAACTTAAGTACCCGGTGTATTCAGGAAACTAATTTTAAAATCAACTTTAATAACACTGAGATACATTTATCTGGTTCGCTTTAATATATCTGAGAATCATTTATATGGTTCTATTTAATAACACTGTGAATCAGTTATATGGTGTACCTTAATAATAATTAGAATCATTTATATGGATTAATTTAATAACAACGAAAATCATTCATATGGTTCAATTTATTAAATGATAATCATTTATATTATCTAATTTAATAACAATGAGAATTATTTATATGGTTAAATTTAATAAAAATGGGAATCATTTCTATGGTTAAATTTAATAAAAATGGAAATCATTTATATGGTTAAATTTAATAAAAATGTAAATGATTTATATGGTTAAATTTAATAAAAATGGGAATCATTTCTATGGTTAAATTTAATAAAAATGTAAATCCTTTATATGGTTAAATTTAATAAAAATGTAAATCCTTTATATGGTTAAATTTAATAAAAATGGGAATCATTTATATGGTTAATAACAATGCGATTCGATATGGTTGGCACATCCTAGAATAAATTCTCTTTTTGTTATGGACATAATTTTGTCGTGTGTCTATGCATATAGGATGTTCTGGTAGGAATTATCGCGTAAATTATCGCTAAATAAATGTCAGATCGTGTTTTTAGAAAATCTCATTAAACCGTTTTATATTGAACCTGATATCCATGCTAAATATCCTCGTTTCTGAGGTCACAAAAATGTAAAAATACCTGGCACGTGGTATTATTCCAAGCAATGAGTTCTTCGTCTTCGGTCCAAAAAAAATATCAAGGACAACGCTCGAGTGCGTTTTTGCAGTAATTACTAGTTTCGAAATACAGGAACAGGCCGTTTTGAGGGATTCCTTAGAATAATTATACAGGATCTCCCAGAATTAAGTATTTCAGTGAAACCGGAAAATGTTTTTTTTATTTCTGTTCATCATGTTTAATATGAGTTAGAAGTGTATAATAAATTTCTAATTTCGTTTGTAACTTTATAATTTTTCTAATTTTTTTTTCTAATTTTATTTTAATTCCCTTTGAGAACCCTATTAATAATGAACACACAAGACCGCATCTTTGTTGACCTTGGATTTCTTTCATAAAACACAGGTTCATCGCCAGAGCTGAGCTTAAAAAACGCATTTCAAAATGTGTTTCTCAACGCTATAGATACAGATGTTGGAAATTTTCAATAAAGTTTTACTGTAAGATTTATAAATCGATTTGTTTTGTATTATAAATAAGTAATAAATATAAAATTGTGTCAGTTTTTTGTTTTTTTTAATTTGCTCGATTTTATTGAAATAGTTAATTCGTGGACACACTGTATATTTCTCTTTCTTATTCTAAGGGAAAATGTTCCTTTTTGTTTCAATTTTCATTAAAACTTCTTCGATCCGTTCATTGTATTTTCCGTATGCTTCTTTGGAACCATATCTCTGTTGCCTCAAGTTTCAATTCAGTGAAAAAATTCTCCAGAATTTACTTCCATAAGTAAATTCTGGACAATTTATAAATTGATATAGAATTAGCACTCTTTTCTTTGTTTCTAAGGAAAATTTTCCTGTATGTTAAAATTTTACTTAGGTTTTGGAAGGCATCGTTTGCGTTTCCAATGAGCCTTCGGATATTAATATCCTTGTAATTTTTCAGTCTGTACCTGTTTGTTTATATCAACCACCTGTTTCGCCAATTGCTTTTCTATTTATTTCTAAATGCCTCCAACTCTGACAAGAGTTGGCAGGTTAATTCCAGTGAGCTACAGGCTGGTAAATCAATATCGTTAAGTAGGTAGGTTACTTTTCAGGACAAGATAGTAGGGACAAAGCGAAATGGGCCTTGCTGTCAGGATTAAATGGATTAGGATCGAACAGATGGCACAAAGGAGCAGGCAAAACAAAAAACAAGCTGCTGCTGATACGAAATGATTTGATCATCAAAAATTCAAATGCAACGTCAATCGTTATCTTCTGTCTTCTTAATTCTTATTCTTTTACTGTCCTCTCCTTAATAGTAGTTATTTCTCGTATTCTCTAACTCTTAGTCGCTTCATTGCCTTGCTTGGGGTGAAATGATTATATCCAATACCTTAGATAGGAATACGGGTGGGTGCTGAAAAGTTCTTGCATCGACCAACTCCCTAGAATTTGACCAATTTATACATACATACATACATACATACATACATAATTGGCCACTCGATATCGAGGACACCCGTTGCAATGCACAGCTAGCTAGCGCATATTGCAACATTTGCACAGGCATTTTTGCAATTTCCCAACTGGGAAATGCCCACAGAGCCCACCTGCAGTTTATACTGTTATTGGCGTGTGCAGAGCTAATTAACAGTTTTTAGAGCGTTGGTGCGAACCCAGCGTGATCATAAATGAACAAGGCTGGCCACCTCAACTCGCAATCACGGTGTTTTGTGATATCGTGCTAGCTTACATACATACATACATACATACATACATACATACATACATACATACATACATACATACATACATACATACATACATACATACATACATACATACATACGGTGGAGTAATGGATAACGGCTTGGATTGAGGAATTGAAGAGCCGAGTTCGAATTCCAGTCGAATCCATTACATTGACTTATGTGCTAATACCCTTGGGAAAGGTGTGAATCCTCTTCTTCTCCCTCCAACTATGGGTAAATAGCAGGACAGACTGGCTTCTATAGCCTTGGATGGCAACTGGTCTAGGAGAAGGACAACTCTGAATTCAAAACCTGCGGATGATCGTTTGGGGACCTTGTGGCATTCGCTGCACCAGGTCCCTGTATTCGTCCCTCCAAAAAGTGTGGATGGCCCTGCACAAAGCCTTCACCACTATAATCAAATCTCATGTGTCGGTGTCGGGCTTTCAGTTTCTGGGAACTGATCTGCCTAACCCTCATACATCGAATTCGACGGGAGAGTCGATATATATATATATATATATATATATATATATATATATATATATATATATATATATATATATATATATATATATATATAAACGAAAGACAGAGCATGACGACTTGAAATATCAAAATAGAAATTCAGATTGTAATTCGTTAAAATTAATGAATAATTCACGATAGTTGAATTAAAGAACCAAAAGAAGAAGACAAACTTGTAAAATAGGCTTACGGCCAGAGAAACGATGATAAGAACGATTGGCTGATTGATAATGATGTCAACGATTGGAACAATGATGCTGTGAAATAAACGCCAGCAATCGATAGATGATGTGAAATCAGGCAAACGCTCAAAATGACGGCGACCACA
>OZ038496.1:52651959-52659459 GCA_964036315.1 Acanthosepion esculentum
ATATATATATATATATGCGCGCGCGTATGTGCTTGTGTGAAAATTAGTGAAAAAACAAGAGGAAAAACTATTCTTAGACGACGCCTTTCGTTCTCTGATTCACGACCAAAACTATCAAAAGAAAACGGTTAAAATACGTCCATCCCATAACATAAGAATCTAATCACAATTTAAACAATACTCATTTAAAAACAATCTTGAATATTAATCGTTATCAGACTTTGAATTATGACATTTTGTCCTCCACATGTTTTGAGTAACCTTTTGACCACATGATGAATATTCATGAACGTTCTCAAATTTAAAAGCCTTGATAAACCAATGACATACTCACTTTTATATATAAGCATGTATAAAGTCTTACATTGCTTTGATAAAATCCCTCAGAAGACGAAACGCGTCTGCTAAGAACAGTTTTCCTCTTGTCTTTTTATTCGTATATATATATATATATATATATATATATATATATATATATATATGTGTGTGTGTGTGTGTGTGTGTGTGTGTGTGTGTGTGTGTGTGTGTGTGTGCGTGCGCGTGTGTGTGTTACGGTTATAACTTTTTTCAACCATACGATGTTTTCCAAAAGTAATTAAAAAAAGGCCACCTCCAAACCGAAAATTCGATGTTACCATATCCGGAGTAAGGGTAAAAAATCCAAATATTACAGAAGCTTTATTTTTCAATTTTCTAATGACGTATTTGTATAGTAGTTGTGTGTTTTTAACGCATTTAACTGTTTATAGCTATAGCATAACATACAACCTTACAAATAAACAAAAATTGCAAACTTAGAGAAACTTTATTTTTCAATATATAATAATGGCGCCGGTACAAAGTGCGAAAATAGGAAAACATCTCCATCTGATAGTTGTCGATATTATAATCTGTTTTGTATAAATGTATCCTTGGAAGCAAATCTTCTCTTATCCTTTATTACTTAGTATGATTTCCATGGTGGGGTTGTAGTAGAGCCACTGAGATCAATGGTGTGTACTTGACGTTTCACGGACAACTGAACCAAAATTAAATAAACAGACAACAACTGTCATTTGATTAGAAATTGGACTTTAAATAGCTTAAAATGAAACAGATACTGTAATTTTAATCGGTGTAAAGAATCTGTTTTCACTTGTTGCATTTTTTCCTATTTTTTCCTCTTATTACCTGTGTCATTATTACATGTGGTCTTCTTACAGTTCATCGTTTGACAACAACCGTAGCACAACTGTTTACTTGTTTTGTTTGTCTCGCTAGCAATTTTAATTTTTTTTACTCTTTCCCAGATACTCTATAGTTGTATAATTATGATAATGTTGAAGGAAGCCAAGAATTAATTTGGTAAGGGTTAGTAAAATAAAAGAAACGAGTATATGATACTTTTCTACTCATTACGATCGTAGGAGCACTCCCCGTACTTCAAACATCAATGCTGTATAAACCTACATGGCTCAGAAATATGTAAATATTGGTTGAATATAAATATTTTTCTTCGCTCATTTCACCCCAAGCAAGACGATAATACTACTAGGGCGAAGTGGGTGATAGGGATTTAAAGAGAACGAGAATAACTTAATGAGGAGAATTGAAGAGAGGACAATAAGAAAACAGGCTTCAGGGAGACAGAATATGGCGACTGACGATAATTTGAATTTTTGAAGATTGTAGGTGGCAGGGAAACAAGAAGAAAAAAACTGGAAGGGAGTTTCAAAGGTGAAAAATGTGAGAAAAGAGACCATTAAAATAGAACAGAGAGTTGCATCTTCTTAGTTCAGTAATTAAACGGTGAGACCTAATTGCCAATCTACCAACACTCTTAAATTCATGCCGTCGAGGCACTAAGGAATAAAGCCCATCAGAAGAGTTTCCATGAAAATATTTGTAGAAAAGCCATAGGGAAGCCACGTCACGTTGGTGAGAAAGTGACAAGTCGAGATGCCAGATCAAGATCAATTACATTACAGACCCTTCTTTGAATTTTGTCAAGAATCTCGTGATATACAGCTGGTATACCAGAACATATATAGCAGCAGTATTCAATGCAGGGACGAATATACAAATGGATTCTGACGAGAGAAAACTTTCTAGTATGACACAGTGAACCAACTTTCTCTGCAGGAGACTTAGCTATTGATTCGATATAGTCACTCCACTTCATGTCAGTGGAAAACTTGAGGCTAAGAAGGCGTAGAGTTTTGCTCTCCTGGAGTTTAACATCTAAGTCAATAAGTTTTTACTTGGTTCGTTTTTGTCTTTATTCTTTCCTACTGCGGGAAAAAATCTGACTCGTCAGTCATGTATCAAAAGATACATGATCGCCTAAGCGTGTATCACGCAATGCACATAACTGACTGACTTTATTATTCTTATTCTTTTTAATCATCCCACATCGTATTCGTAGAAAGTCTGTGAAGAAATGAGGTACGCTGTATGATCTTGCATATACATTTACCGTCGGAAATTAGTTCTCTTTCGATATATTTTCGCCTCGATAAAATAAATTCCTTTTTAACCAAAAGTGAAAATTTGGGGCAGACCTATAACGATGAACGACTAATTCATTGTTTATTGTTTTCTAGATCACTTTTATTTTCCTATGGATTTCGTTAATCGGACTGACTTCCTCATCTTGGTTGCTTTCCTCACAACGTTTCGGCCGTCTGATCCTCCGGCCTTCTTCAGGTGCATCTCGAACTCGGGAACCGTCGGTCTGGAATTTCGAACCCAACCCTTTATTGTTAAGGGGGTACCATGTTCTCGTTGACACATGGCCGAGGCGACTAGGACGTTGGAACAGTGATTGCAAGTTCTCCCGATGTTCTGAGTTCAATCCCGAGCAAAGGCAGTGGCAGCAACAAACAAGAGCGGTGACAACGATAATAGAAGCAACAGCAGCAGCAACGATGGCGTCAAGCAGTAGTAGCAGCAGCGATGGCCTTAATGGAACGAGAACATGGTACCCCCGTAACAATAAAGGGTTGGGTTCGAAATTCCAGACCGACGGTTCCCGAGTTCGAGATGCACCTGAAGAAGGCCGGAGGATCAGACGGCCGAAACGTTGTGAGGAAAGCAACCAAGATGAGGAAGTCAGTCCGATTAACGAAATCCATAGTGAAAACCCCTCATCCCAAAAATATAGACAATCACTTTTATTTTCCTATATTCCTTTATTGAAATTCCAAGATGTCTTTCGCGTTCATTTCCTGTTGCATATTTGCAATCTATTTCGTAAATTCCCGCTTCAGATTTAATGCCATTATTTAGTTTATATGAGATATTTACAAACAAGATGGCCGGGAAAGGAAGCACAAACTTACCTACAATTTTAATAGGCGAGATGCCAATCTATTAAATGAAATCTCATAAAAATATATTAAGATTACCAACATTCTTCACTTTCTTTGTTTTCTTAAATTAAATAATATTCTAAATAAGTGCATTCTTTAATTATAAAAAAACACTTATCAGTGTTTACGTTTATTCCATTTTATTAAACACACGATACAAACAAAGGAATGTGTAAAGAAAGAAAAAGAAATAAATTGTTTATTGCTTCCACAATAAACAAAGTTATCGGCCAAGGCCGTAAGCGTTTGAAAATGACATTTTCAAGAGGGATTTGTTTTGATTCTGTCAAATATAAAATAAAATATTTTTTTTTATAATTTTTTGTGCGTGATTTTTTTCTAAAAATTCTCCGATATTTTTAATAATCATTTTTTTTTGCCATGAATGGTTGATTAGATTCCTTGATTGATATTTTCTTTTCTTTTTTTAATGCTAATCAACCCTTTGTGGGTTATTTAAAAACGAATTATACTTTTGAATTGTAAGAATAATTCTTTTTTTGCGAGTAAATATTGCATTAACAAGATTTTGAAAATAACAATAATTCTTTCCGGGTACTAGGTATATTATTTAACCCATAGCTTGGGGAGCTAGAGTCATACCTTTTCCAAGTCTACTCGTATGTAAGTAAATGTAAGAAACACGATTTTAATTTGAACTCAACCCTCTATTTTCTCATTCCGAGCCACTATACATTACACCACCCGCACATTGACGAGAATGCAGAAGTCAGAAGATTTTTCTTTTTTTTTTCCTTTTTTTTTTTTAGTGCGCCAAACCTCTGAGTTTGGAATACACTGTATGCCTTCGGGGAGGGAGGAACCCAGATGAGGCGATGCCGAATGGGCAGTCTTGTCTGGGGAGGTAGACAAACACGACCCCCTCTATACGGGGTCTACAGGAAGTTTTTACCCGAGACTAAGGAGTCGGAAAGACCCACGTAAAACCGGCATTTTCCCACATCCCGATCTGTGGGGAGCTTGGGTAAATACCGTGAGCTGGTTTGTTTTTTTCTTATAATATAATGAAATTTTAATATATTTAATGAAATCTGAAAACAATAAATCAGGACGTTGGCAATCATGGCTTTCCACAACTACCTGTACTTTGAAGTTCTTCATAAAGTTTGTATTTTTGTTATCATTACTAAACACTGTTCGGCCATCCATTTACCCAAGGTAGATGAAGCTTTATTTCCTTCTGTCCCTGTCATGTGGGTATCAAATTTTCCAAGCTGTCCTTCCTCATTATGTGTCCTAGTTATTTCAACTTCCTGATGATTAAGTATGTGTCCTTTTTGTTTCCATTTTTATAAAACTGTTTTGTTGCTTCAAGTCTTTTCTTCATTTCTGAGGACATTGTCCAGTATTCACTGTTATATAAGGGGATTGTTATTACGTAACGGTTCAGTACCCTTTTCTTTGTCGCGAGCGAATTTTTTCTTTTTCTTGATACCCTGTTTAGCTTTTGGAGGGCATCTTCCCCTATCCCAATGCACATTCGAGTTTCAGTGTCGAACTTTCCGTCCTCTTTTGGTCCCTATGCTAGTCACAGCACTAGGTGTGGTCTGACTTCAACATGTGTTCCCAACTAGACGCTATGTCAACTCCTTCTGTGTCCACGCTGTGTTTGAAAGATCGAGAGAAGGGGTGGATGTCACAATTCGGCCGGAACTTCTTCTGGCGGTCAGGATAGTCGGTACGAGTTGCTAGAAAGAAAGGTCAGCAACTTCAAGAATCAAGCAGCTCTCCATTAACAAATACTAAATATATATATATTGTAACACGATTGTGAAACAATCTACAAAGAATAGAAAATGTTAATTTATGCAATTTGGTCATTGAAAGAAGACAGTTCTTTTCAATAGACGTTAATATTGGCAAGTGACATGAACACAGTAGATTGACACTGATCTCTTTTTAATATTACTACTACCCCTATCATGGTCTGACTTCAAAACTACCACCGCCGGACTTTCTCCAAGCATTCTACCAATATCCGTCTTATAAACATAATTTTTTGCTGCACCAAATATCAAAGGTCTCTCAAATCACTAAACTAAATAAATATATTATTTTATACCTTTTAGTCAGTTCGTTTTATTCCAAAGTTTCAAGTAAATAAAATCCTAACACACCATCAACAGGTATTTATTAATTATATTCAGTATTTTATGGTGGATTCAGGATGTGTGCCTTCACTGCTTTCATTTCAATTCCACACGACGGTTTATATTTTGGAAAGACTTATCTTGAGTCTTACTTCTTGAAAGAATGTTAACCTTTTGGTGAAGACCATTCTTATCCCCACAACGAATAACTTTGTCATCAGCTTAGCACTTAATCATAACCGGTACAATGGCCTCGAAAAACCAGGAATGCTTCTGTTCCGTATCAGCTTTTTTCATTTTCAGAAAAAGAATCTTTTAGAACTATTCTGGATTCATTGTCCTGAACTCTAACTTCCTTTGTCGTTAGAATTTGAAATACCCAATTAAATGAAGAACAAAACAAATGGCAACGAAATGATCACTCCTCAGATATAACTTGAACTGAACCTTTTGAAAAACTTATATAAGTTTTGAAAAATAGATATAAGTTCTGAAAAACTGATATATTTTTTTTTAAAGAAACCCCATTCGTTAAAGAAAACAGAAGCCAAATAACTACGACTGGAGCACACAAACACACACACACACACACACACACACACACACACACACACACACATATATATATATATATATATATATTTGTTGAATATGAATTCGAATATGCCCATGCGCAGTCAATGCATAATGCACCATCATCGAGAGGGAAGCCAAGTGTGTACTTCCTGTTCAGTACTTCCTGTTCAGTACTGTGTCATAGAGGCATAGATTCCTGAAGCATTGTTTTCTTGTCAACAATACTCAGAAGATCTTAAAGCCTCATCCAAGATTCTGTTATAATTTTCTAAACTTTTCTTTTTTCTTCTCCTTCAATATGTTTGCGTTTTAAAAATATTTTTATTTCAATTTTGCATTTTCATTGTTCTTGTTTTTCTATCTGTATTTCTTAATTTTGGACATTGTTCCGCATTTTTTTAATAACTTTCATTAGGCTTCGTCATATAATAATTTGTTGCAGTTTCTCCAGTTTTCTTTACTTTTGCTTAATTTTTTAATTTCAAATTTTCTAATTTATTTCTCTTTTGTTTCTCTTTTCTCCTCTTCACTGCCTTTGCTCTTTGCGGATGTTTTTCTAATTTCTATTTTAATTTCTTTCTCTTTTATTCTATCGTCAATCAACAGGCATCTTTCTATATTACTTCTCGCCAATTTTCCCATCTGTTTCCTATTTCTTTCTTTCTTTCTTTACCATTTCTTTATGTCTTTCTTTCTTTGCTTTTTCTTTCTTTCTTTCTTTCTTTCTTTCATTCTTTCTTTCTTTGCCATTTCTTTATGTCTTTCTTTCTTGATTTCTTTCTTTGCTTTTTCTTTCTTTCTTTCTTTCTTTCATTCTTTCTTTCTTTCTTTCTTTCATTCTTTCTTTCTTTGCCATTTCTTTATGTCTTTCTTTCTTGATTTCTTTCTTTGCTTTTTCTTTCTTTCTTTCTTTCTTTCATTCTTTCTTTCTTTCTTTCATTCTTTCTTTCTTTGCCATTTCTTTATGTCTTTCTTTCTTGATTTCTTTCTTTGCTTTTTCTTTCTTTCTTTCTTTCTTTCATTCTTTCTTTCTTTCTTTCTTTCTTTCTTTCTTTGCCATTTCTTTATGTCTTTCTTTCTTGATTTCTTTCTTTGCTTTTTCTTTCTTTCTTTCTTTCTTTCATTCTTTCTTTCTTTCTTTCTTTCATTCTTTCTTTCTTTGCCATTTCTTTATGTCTTTCTTTCTTGATTTCTTTCTTTGCTTTTTCTTTCTTTCTTTCTTTCTTTCATTCTTTCTTTCTTTCTTTCTTTCATTCTTTCTTTTTTTGCCATTTCTTTATGTCTTTCTTTCTTGATTTCTTTCTTTGCTTTTTCTTTCTTTCTTTCTTTCTTTCATTCTTTCTTTCTTTCTTTCTTTCTTTCTTTCTTTGCCATTTCTTTATGTCTTTCTTTCTTGATTTCTTTCTTTGCTTTTTCTTTCTTTCTTTCTTTCTTTCATTCTTTCTTTCTTTCTTTCTTTCTTT
>OZ038496.1:52664459-52681772 GCA_964036315.1 Acanthosepion esculentum
AAAAAACCTTTCCAGTTTGTCATATTTTTCTTAATATATACATATATATATATATATATATATATATATATATATATATATATATATATATATATATATATATTCCTATTAAATTTAGTTGTCAAACCTCTGATTTTTCTGGGAAATTTTTCTGTATTTTCATGTTTCTTTTTTTTATATTTTATAGAACTTTTTAGGAAGATTAGTGCATTATGATACACCAAAATCGAATAAATTATTACTCCTGGAAAATTACGTTTATCTATTTGAGGCAAATTATTATTGAATATTATTCTCATTAAGAAAATTTAAAATCATGCTTTTCTTTATTTATTTCAGGTAAGTTGAAAGTTGACTTTTAAAAATCAACAAAAAAAAATCAGCTTTTTTCCTGCTGAGCAAAATCCAACAATACGGTAAGCTCTCTGATTTCATTTTTAATTTTTATTCGTCATCTTGTCAATTTTACTTTTATTTAGCTGTTTCTTTATCACGTGCCTCGTCATGTTTCAACTGTCAGAACCTGTTAATCTATTTTTGACTTTAAAGTAAGGCTTCCCTATGCAAAAAAAAAAACAGTTTAAAAAAATATGTTTAAAGTAATGCACGGAGAACAGAGATCAATATGCGCGTCTATCAGTTTTAAAACTTCTTCCGTCGGTTAATTCCGGTGTTTTTCGGGCGCTTCCGTCACTTAAAAATTTGTCGTATGCCACTCATATCAAATTAAAACACCTAAATCATGAAATTAAAATGAAGGTATGCATCAGAGCAATTTTAAAAACGGTGATTTTAGGAATACTCAGCTCTACAAACGGCTTGGTTCCAAGAGAATATTTTGTAGTTTTTAGCAGTAGGTTTGTGTGACGGCAGAAATTTTTTGCGCTGATTTGGATAGCAAAAGAATAAACAAAACGAGATAACAATTTTTATTCTAGCGGCAACTTTCAGTGATAGGAATGTTCTGGATAATTCCTGCAGAATTCAGTAAGTCAAGCAAGGAATGTTCTTTTGATGGAACGAAATAAATGGCTAAACTATTGATGAGTGAAGAAGTGAGTGAGTGATTGGGGGTAGTGTCACAACTGGTGTTGCGTTCTGGGAACGCTTAGTTTGCGTGCTTCTTCGTTCGTGATTTTGCCAGATAAAAAAAGTGCTCTAAAAATTCGCACTGCGCATCCTCCTCTTTTTCTTTTTCTATTTACGCATTTTCCATAATGCTGGAAAAAAATTACTGCTATTAACAGACCTTTTAACGCATGCGCGTCTCACTAAACAGGGTGTAGCACCTACTAGGATCCTTACTTACAGTTTCTTTTTTCTTTCTTTTAAATTAAAATCGACGGCCTTCAAAGTAATTTGAAAGCAAATATTTGAAAACAATCTGCGATATTATTTGTCGCACTTGGAAACATTAAAAAAGCATTATGGGGTAGCGTACTAACATTTAGAACTTATAAATAACGTTTTGTCGTAATATTGTCTAAAATGTTATTACCATGCGAAGCACAGTCAGTGAATAATATTTTTCACACGTTTTTTTCCATCTTGATTTTACTTGTTTTTTATTCAAACTATTCAGCGCTTCATACAATAGGCAAGTCTTAAACCCCTTTTTTTAAGTGAACCCAGTTTAAGAGTGACAGCTGCTGTAGCTATTAAGCTACGTAAAACCAACTACCACAGAAACATAAATCTACCCATAATGCTTCATTCTTTCCTTTTTAACTATTATTTTATCATTATAGAATGAAGTTTGTTCATATAAATTACTATATTTTGCTGTTTATAAGACGCTCCGATACATTAGATGTCAAAAGAATTGAAGGAAGAAATCGGAAAAAAATGTTTCCTTGTATTTCATAGACTTCTTCACTATTTCCAGTTTTACCCACTGACTAACATATTTCAACAGGAAAACATGACTAATCATTAAAAATTCATCACAGACCGAGAAGTACCAAATTTACAGTAACTATTTAGAATGTAATGATTAGAAGCGAAGTTAGACTGCATAATACCCCTGAAATCTAGGCTTATAGTAACCTAAAATCTAGACTATTTCATCTACTGGTGGACTACTGTATTTGACATCGTTAAGTACCGTAAGTAGGATTATTTATTGAAGCGAAAATACTCAGCTAATGTGCTGCCGAAAGCGTAGTACACAGTAAATTATTCTACCATAAATGATGCTGTTTTGTTACCGGTAGTTTAAGAAATAAGGGTAGGAAGAAAGGTGTTACGGTAGTAGGAATTTTGTTTCCTGTCAATATCCTAGTATCCCAACTGCAAAAATAGCTTCTCTAAAAATATTGTTAATTAATTTTGAGACACTGGACTTATTTTACTTTCAGTGACTCAGAATCGGTTGTAATTTGGGAGCTGATACTCACCTCACACCCCAAACTTATAACTTCCTTCACCGACCTCCGATTTACCGGACGGAGGGTGCTTTTTGGGAAAAAATGCGTCTTATAAAGAACAAAATACGGTTATAGTATTTATAGAAATATTACCCCGATTACACTAATAATACTTCTAATAGCATTAGGGGGAGTTGCAGACACCATTCCCAATTCCACACTTTTCCTACATCATCTCGAAAATTCTGTTAACGATGCTGGACTCTATGGCAATGCCTCTAAAACTGAATTCAAAGACTTCAGCCAATGAGGCTCAATACAAACTGTTTCAGGTGAATCAATAAAATCTGTCGAATCTTATTCATACCTAGGAAGCGAAATATCTACTCTTCTGGACATCTCACCAGAGACAAGACGAGTTGGCCATCCAGAAACCACCTAGATTGACCAACTATGTTATGACACTTTAATGACATTCCAACCTTGATGCAGGACCGTGATGGTGTGATTCACTCATGAATGTCAGAGATAGCTCGACCGAATAGTATAATTAGGAATAAGGTCAATAATTTAGAAACTTTTGCTTAGAGTTTCATTCACATTAAATATACAGGGTTATTAAAAAAAGTATGAACCGATTTCATAACGCATTGCTTCAGTGCCCGTGCATAGTCCTGAAATAAGTCAGTGACCATTTGAAAGAGGAGTTTTCTAATTTTTGAATGGCTGCCACAGGGGCGCTGTAGTCGCGTCGCATCTCCAGCAACGTTCAGTTGTTTGCTTAACCGCGGAATGGCAAGTCCTCAGCAGAAGGCGTTCTGCGTGTTCGCGAGTTCGCGAAAATAAATACGATTATCACGGTGCAGCGTGCGTTTCGAAAGCAATTCGACGTTAATCCGCCAGCGTGCGTTTCGAAAGCAATTCGACGTTAATCCGCCAGCGTGCGTTTCGAAAGCAATTCGACGTTAATCCGCCAGCGTGCGTTTCGAAAGCAATTCGACGTTAATCCGCCAGCGTGCGTTTCGAAAGCAATTCGACGTTAATCCGCCCCCTCTCCTAAGAACATTCGACGGTGGTTTAAACAGTTTCAAGAGTGTAGGAAGTCTGTGTAAAGGAAAAAGTCCAGAACGACCACGAGTTTCGGAGGAACACATGGCGAGAATCCGTGCCGCGTTTGAGGGTAGTCCACAAAAGTCTACATCTGTGAGCTTGCGATCTCTCCATCCTCTATCTGGCGTGTGCTACATTTGAAACCTTACAGACTACGCCTTATCCAGGCACTTACCAAGACTTTGCTCTTTGTCCTTGGCTTGCGATATCCCCAGACCTCACCGTGTGTGATTTTTTCTTGTGGGTATACGTAATAGCTCGCGTTTATGTTCCACCGCCACCCACTAACCTCGATGAACGTAAACATCGAATAACAATAGTGATCAACTCTGTGGATCGTGATATGCTGATACGCGTCTGGGAGGAATTCTCTTATCCCATTGATGTTGCGCGTGCCGCAGGTGGTGGCCACATTGAACACTTGTAAGACAGGAAACAAAAGTTGATTGTGAGTAGAATACTTGTGACTTGGCTGGAGTTTTCTATTGCTTTTCCTTATCAAAATATGGAGTAATGACATCGATTTATTCTTTTTGAATGAGCCTGTATAGTTTAATTGCAACTGCACTGACCATTATTCTGTAAGGTGTTCTTCTCTACTAATATAATGAATAAGCAATATGAGTGAAATTAGAGCAAATGTAGTGTATTGCTACAGTTTCTGACTAGAGCTGCCATATCCACACCTTCGAAGCTTAATAGAGCTTAAAAACATTTAGGCGGCCGTATGGGTGATGAATTATATTCCACCCTACCTCCCTTTGCCACCGACGAAATGTTGTGGCCTCTAACTACTATATCACTTTTTTCATGGTGCATGTTAACACGAGCTTAGTGGCACGACTTCAGACCTTTACAGACAGGACCCTCCATGCCGTGTACAAAGGGCCGAATCATCATTCCCTTCGAATTCCATTGTAAAGAAGGAAATTCCATTCGGAATGCTTCTTCCCGAGAGTTGTTATTTCGTGAAACAAAATCACGAGAAGATGCTTCCTGAGTCGCTATAATCTTAGGTTCGTTAAGTTCCCCGTCACCATCGATCTATTCTACATATTCTCTTAATCTGCTCTTTCTAAATCCTCTTACGTCCATAAAACAATCTCAGTGAGTGACTCTGGCACCATGTATTGTATGAAGAGTGCAAAAGAAATCTCGTGATTTTCTGAAAACTGCCATTTATTTGCCCGTCCAAACGGGCAAAACACATACGTTTGGCTTAATGCGGGATCCCTGCACAGTTGAAAGCCGTTGTAGCAAACAAATTGCACTCCTAGCAGCTACTGTTGAAACCACTGATTTTAGTGCAATGGCGAGATAATCCCACTGAGTTGGAATTAGAATCTCAGGACACTAAGCACTTCAGTTAAGTTACACTGTGCCTCATCCGAAGAAGAGATAAGGTAGAAGTTAATCATTAATACCAAAAAGCAAAATTGTCTAGAATTACGAAAACGCGGTTCTTTCCGTAGCTAATTTTATCAGAATATAAGTCCATGGAGAACCAATTTTCTACGATTTTCTCATTTACGATTAAGATATTTTTTATTATGAACATACAATTCTGTTTCCACTAATACCGAGGAAGCACGGTGGAGTAATGGATAGTGGCTCGGATTGAGGAATCGGAGAGTCGAGTTCGAATTCCATTCGAATTCATTACATTCACTTACGTGCTATAAACCCTTGGGGAAGGTATGAATCCTTTCTTTCTCCTGGGTATCGGTAAATATGGTAGTTGGATGACAACTGATCTACCGCAGAAAGAAATGCGGGGAAAAATCTGCCTCGTCAGTCATATATCGAATAAGCGTGTATCACTGATTTTGGAGGCACGGTGGAGTAATAGCGGCTCGAATTCCAGTCAAACCCATTACATTCACTTACATGCTAATACCTTCTATGGTAAAATAGCGGAACAGAATTGGTTCTGTAGCTTTGGATGGCAAATGGTCTACCACAGAAAGAAATGGCAACCTACTGCGGGAAAAAATCTGCCTCGTCAGTCATGTATCGAAAGAAACATGATCGCCTAAGCATATGACTGAATACTGTGTACTTCCTACTGGTGTAAGAGTTTGACGTTCAAACTAAGGTTTTAAAAATTTATGGAATGCTTGTTTTTAAAGACAAAACTTTCTCATTTAGTACTTTGGCATAACACAAACCTTCCCTTCTGTTTATTCGCATTTGATTTTGTCTTCGATAAACCTAACTTTAATTAATATATAGCTTCATATTCTTGAATTCTCACAAATAGAAATACTTTAAAAAATTTGGCAAAACGCCGAAAACAAAAACCACAGAAGAAATTCTGGGCTTAAAGCAGAGAGCGAAGGAGACAGAAAGGGAAAATGTTTTTGGTCGACGGGTAAAAATTACAGATATCAGGAAATAGAGTTATCCGCTGCTTCAGGCGCCATGTAAAGAACAAAGTCCGGGGGTTTCACTCCAGTTGCGAAAGTAAGGGTGCAAGATGCTTGCTTGCAGAGTCCGAATAGGAAATCTTTTCACGGGTAATGATGTTTGCACAAATATAAATATTCTACGACGGGAAAATATTTTATTCCTTTTTTTTTCTTTTTTTTGCACATTTTTAGATTTCGAATGTTTTCCAGTGAAATCTTTTCGTCAATTTATTTTCAGAAGAAAGAGCTACCCGCCGATTGAATCTGATTCAAAGTTGGCATGAGATCTCTCAGCAGAACACTGCTTCTTAGGTTCGGATTTATTTCAAAAGTCTGAAGAAAATATTAAAAACATTATGTACCAGTATTTTTAGACACACACACACACACACACACACACACACACACACACACACACACACACACACATGCACACAAACACATGCACCCAACTATATGCGTGTATGTGTGTGTGTGCGTTTATGTGTGTAATACGAATTCTCGTCTGCAGTCGCTCTCTCACAGACGTGACGTTGCCTCGCTCTGTCTTTCTTACAAATACTTTCACGGTAATTGCTCCGAGGAGCTGCTTTCGCTGGTTCCTAGGCCTCATGAATTTAAACGTCCTACGAGGCTGGCATCCCGTTCCCACCCCTTCACCGTTGAAACTGTTAGATGTAGGCATCTCTTCTACTCCAATAGCTTCATGTCTCGCATATCTCGCCTGTGGAACTCCCTTCCTTATTCCTGTTTCCCTGACAAATATAATCTCCAACTATTTAAGTGTAATGTCAATCGACATCTCCAGTTGCCTTGATCTATCCACTTCCCTTCTCCACATCCTTTCACCTTTCATTCCTATCTGCTCTCGCTCCAAATCTTCTGTAACCCCCTTGCCTTGATCGATCCACTATCTTTCTCCACATCCTCTCCTTTACCACTCCTATCTGCTCTTCCTCGAAACCTTCTGTAACCCCTTGCGTGCTAGTGGCCTCCAGACTTGCTTGGGGTGATAAGCTTAAAAAAAATACGAATTAATATCATTATCATACGAAATAATATCATTATCATACGAATTATTACTAGAATTTAACGTATTTGAAAGCCAGTTTAGTTTTAAGAAAGTTCTGAATTGATAAGAAGAGCAATAAAAGTTAATTAATAAATGTTCAAGCAAAATTATATATATATAAAATTAAGGGGGATTTGAATAATCATAATTAATTGATCGAGTCTAGAAGAATTTTAAGCAAAATGCACCAGACGGCAGTTTCCTCCTATTTTATGGCTGATCAGCAGCGCGCGTTCACTGCCGCGAATTGAACCGGCACCGTTACCAATTAGAGCAGTCGCCCCGCAATCATTTTGGTGGCCTGACGATCACGAGAAACTCGAGTAGCAGTCTGAACTTTGTCTCCTTTTGAGTATATATATATATTGTTTTTTCTATTTCATATGTGAATTCTATTTTGTGTTCAGTTGTTGACAAATTAAATAAAACTAAAACACACACACGGACACACACACACACACACACACTATGATGGACTCTCCCGTCGGTTTCAACGTATGAGGTTCCGACAACTGTGCTTATTCAACCCTGTGTGTAAGTCGCAAGTGACATTTCAGTCCTGCTAGTGATTTGCAAAGAAGTCTACAGATTGTGCAAGAGTGTGGATTGTTGGAGTGTGTGGCCGGTACAGCAGCAGATATTTTTGTCCTTTCCCTAGTGTGACGAAGCTTGGTGATATTTGATGCTGCATAGTTCTTGATGCCATTGTAGCAAGTAGTCCTCCACTCATTGCGATCAATTGCTATGTCCTCAAACGTAGCATGGTCCATATTCGCAGCTGAGAGGTTACTTTTCAGTTTGTCCCTGTATCTAAGCAATGGTCGGCCCACGCTTCGATGACCACTGTCAAGTTGACTATACATGAGCATTTTTGGTATTCTGTTGTCTTGCATACGTAGCACATGACCAGCCCGGCGTAATTGTGACTTCATGAGAAAGGAATCAATACCATCAATATTACACATGGTGAAAAGGTCAGCATTGGCCATCCTTTGGCTTGAGTTTATTCCACAAATTTCTCGAAGACAGCCCTTGTGAAATACATCCAACTGCTGAATTTGTCTTCTGTACAGTGTCCCGGACTCTGAACCATACAAAAGTGTTGGAAGGACGACAGCCCTGTAGACTTGTATCTTGGTCTCAAGCCTAATGCCCCGAGGTTTCCAGAGTCGGTGACGAAGTTTCCCAAAGGCACTAGAGGCTTTTGCTATTCTATTGACTATCTCATCATCCAGTGTTCCACTTGAGTTAACTTTGCTACCAAGATATTTAAAGTTCTTTACATACTTCAGATTATGTCCGTCAACTTGAATTGGTATTTCGGGAAAAACATGAACGGGTGGGTTTTGCTTGACGCCTCTTATTTGCTTTGGTGCGGGGGCTGACTGGTGAACAACTTCAGTTTTTGTAATGCTAATTGTTAAGCCGAATGCTTTGCAAGCAGCAGAGAATCTGTCCATCAGGCTTCGTCAAAACACACAGACTATATATATATATATATATATATATATATATATATATATATATATATATTAGAATTGATATGAGTTTGTTAAAAAGTCATATCCACTCTACTAAATATGTTACATCTATCACTGATATTGAGCCTTTTCCTATAAGCACTGCACATATATAATATATATATATAATTTGTATATATATATATATATATATATATATATATATATATATATATATATATATGTAAAGTTCGAAAATTTATCTTTCAAATCCGAATTCAGTGCAAAAATATATCAATTGCTTTTATTGACAGGTATCATAATTATTTGTGTTTTATGTAACGCATTTTGAAATAGATATATACAAAAAAACCGTATCTTTCTTCTAGATACTAATTTTGCATTAATTCGTCCCCTACGAATTTTGCATTGTAGCCTGTGCCCCTGATTGGCAAAAGGACACATTCGAACATCAATAAGATGAACATTTAGAGAGAAGCGTACGGCCTTTTATGTTCGCTTTCAGCTAATCAATGAGAAGAAAGTGAAGAAAAGTCACAAGATATGTCTCATGTATAACAGATTTTATCGATTTCCAGAGAGACTCCCGGGAAATGTCCATCCGACAAGTGTCATCTTCTGGCTGAGATTTTTTTTTTTTTTTTGGTGGGTGGGGAGACGCCTGTTTTAGGTTGTTTATTTGAGAAGCAGTCGAATTGTACTCCCTGGATGGGCGAGGTATTTTCCTTTCGCTTTCGGGTGTGCAATGGAATCTGAGCATGCAGGGAACATGACATGAACTTTCTGAACTCGGTTTTTATCTCGTGTGATTGGTTTATTTTACGTTCCTCTGTGGCACGAAAAAGTAGTTTATGAAGCGACACTACTTTCAACGTGGGTTCATGAACCGATGCTATAACCTGTTTAGACCGTTGGTCAAATAAGCTGTTCGCCATTTTGCTATTCAAGAACACGATTCGAAGCTTTAAATTGACGCCGCATTCCGATATTAAAGTCAATATGGATGATGACTTTATCACTTGCTGAAATATCTAAAAATTACTACTCCTCCTTATTTTTCTCCTCCTCCTCCTCCTCATATCCTTCTGCTCCTCTTCCTCATCTTCTTTTTCTTCTTCTCCCTCCTCCTCCCTCGCCTCCTCCTCAGCTTCTTCTTCTTCTTCTTCTTCTTCCTCCTCCTCCCTCGCCTCCTCCTCAGCTTCTTCTTCTTCTTCTTCTTCTTCTTCTTCTTCTTCTTCTTCTTCTTCTTCTTCTTCTTCTTCTTCTTCTTCTTCTCTCTCGCCTCCTCCTCAGCTTCTTCTTCTTCTTCTTCTTCTTCTTCTTCTTCTTCTTCTTCTTCTTCTTCTTCTTCTTCTTCTTCTTCTTCTTCTTCTCTCTCGCCTCCTCTTCAGCTTCTTCTTCTTCTCCTCCTCCCTCGCCTCCTCCTCAGCTTCTTCTTCTTCTTCTTCTTCTTCTTCTTCTTCTTCTTCTTCTTCTTCTTCTTCTTCTTCTTCTTCTTCTTCTTCTTCTTCTTCTTCTTCTTCCTCCTCCTCCCTCGCCTCCTCCTCAGCTTCTTCTTCTTCTTCTTCTTCTTCTTCTTCTTCTTCTTCTTCTTCTTCTTCTTCTTCTTCTTCTTCTTCTTCAAGGAAAGGATAAAAGCAAAGGACGAAGATAAAGAAAACGAAAGATAGTATGAAATAATTATTATAATATTCTTTTTCTTCTTCTACAGGGTGTGATGTGTAAATTGTCGTCATTTTATATTTTTAATTTCGAGCATGTGCGTCGTTTGTTTTTGATTTTGTCAAAGGCACAGCATAATAGGGTCAGATGGGCAGCATCTGTGAGAAAACCAATTCACTCCGCCAGAAATTTGGAAAAGGCATGCTGTACTGCTTGGCATTCGCGCCGAAAGCTCCAATACGAACTTTTCATAGTGTTTGGGTGTCAATTTGAGGACAGTGCAGAAAATTCGGAAATAGATAGATGAGTCTAATTGTGATTACGATGTTTGGAGTGATCATTAGTGATGGCGACGTTATGCTTCCATCCATCTTTCCACAGGCCCTCAGACTCAGCACGGAGATCTACATCAAGTGCCTTGAGGAGGTAGTACTTCCCTGGGTCAAGAGAGTGGATACTGGAAGAACCTGTGTCTAGCAATAGGACTCTGCACCATGCCACACAAACAGGAGAATCCAGTAATGGCTGTCAGACAATATCTGCGGCTACATTACGCCTTACATCTGGCCACCTGACTCCCCAGTCTGCAACCTCCTTGATTATTATGTGTGGGGCGCAGTTGAGCGAGAGACCTACAAAACTCCTTGTGATAGCGAAGATGAACTGAAAGCAAGAATTATGGCAGCATTCACCAACTTAAACAAGAGGACGTGGTTGAAGCCGATGGCGATTTTATTGGACAAATTTACTCTAGATATTTTTGTGTAATTTTGGTAAATATATCTTTGAAAATGAGGTGTCAGAGTTATTATCATTTTTGCCTAATTCAGACGACAATTTATCCATCGCAACATGTATGTGCCGTGTCGCTTAAGGACGTGGACTATCTTGACTCTCCACAATTATATGTTTCTTTTCGTTTTTAGTAAATTTTGTATTTTCGCTATCTGTACTGCCAACCATTTACTCAAGCTCGTTAGGTAGGCTATGAGCTTCTATCCTCTGCTCCTCTTACCGTTAATACACCGTGTGAGTGTCAGATTTTCTAAGCCCACTTTCCTCATTATATGCCCTGTAAATTTTAACTGTCTCATCTGGTGTTAAATATAAGTGTCCTTTTGGTTTACATTTTCTCTAAAACTTCTTCATGGCTCGCATGTCCTTTTCATGGTATTCTCAGCATCTTTCTGTATAACCACATTTCTGTCGCCTTTAGGATCCTTCGGCGTGTTGTAGTTGTCAGCAAGCTTGTTTGGATAAAACAGTTACGACTGAATAGTGAGTTCAATCCTCCTCAAGTGCCCCGTGTTTTCAGCTTAGAAAATCAACATTTCTGTCGCCTAAAGTTTTCTTCATCTGTGAGGATACTGTCCAGCATTTACTGCCTTATAGGAGGATTGATATTGCGCAACAGTTCAGCGCTTTTTCCTAGTTTCTGATGAATTGTCTTGTTTTTTAATATACTGTTTAGCTCCTGTAACTTTTTAACATATCTAATAAAAGGTTACGTAATTTAGTGTAGATTATCTTGTTTTTCCTTCTTTATTTTTTACAGTAAGGTCCACCTTCTAGAAGGCCCGAGGTCCACTCGAGGCAGAGGGTTATGGTAAGGGGTAATTTATACGGATAGTAGGGGAAGATAAAAGTTGACTCTAGACTTGAACAAGTTACGATTGTTGTGACCGGAAAAACATCATCTTGGGGGCCTTTTTCACAGATCAGTCATTCAAGAGAAGAAGCTGTTCGAGTGGAACATACTTCTCGCCAATGAAATACAGGTAGAATGTAGGTGGTTTGCTACAATGCGCGTAGCATGGAGGGTTATAGCTGTGAAGGTTAGACCTGGCTGAACCATGGAATGACGTTCGTCCGAGCACTTTCCCTGGTATTAGCGATGGAGCAGTGAGAGACTCACCACCACCCCCCTATGTGGGAGAGGTTGGAGGGTGAAAAATAATTCGTGACCCATCAATATCGGAAACGCTTTTGAACACTGTCAAGGCTAAAAAGTAAGGACTGGCAGGTTCCGCTCAAATATGACAACAGTACTCCATTTTCGGCCAGACCTGGCTCTTTTAAAGTTAGAGAATAACATGAGGAGTCAGGTTCTTACCCGAAGCGGTACACAAAGTCGATAATTTTATCTGCATTTTAGCTATGAATCCTATGTACGAGTTCTACTTGAGGACAGGAGTGATACTGAGGCCCAATATTCTCTCAGGACATTGAGTCTCCTCGAGGCGACATTCGTTCACCGTTACTGGCGGTACTTTGGAGTCCGAACGACGGTGATGGAATGTACGTATTTTGGTTTTCGAAGCATTGAATTTAACCAGGCAGTTTCTCCCCCATTGCGAAGTTAGTGCTGGATCGGAAGAGAGGATGCACTTCAGAAATTGTTTATCGGACTCACTTTCTCTCTTTATCTCTGTAGGAAATCATGGGTCGTAAATATATTTAAACTTAGAGAGTGAGAACAGACGCCTGTACATTCTATGGCTGCCCTCAAGACTGAAGCATACACCAAACGAATACATTTAAAACGTGCACGTGGAAAGAGAGATTGTACAGGCTCAGCTGTGACCCGATGGGTTTATGAAGAACTTGGCTTAACACAAACTTGACGGAAAAGTGATATCGAGAAGTGATAGTCTGTTTTATACCTGAAGACAATCTTCAGGCCATTTTAGTTGCTTACAATCTATGTCTGTTAGTGAACAGTTTTATTCATAAATATAGCATATATTTCTGAATTAAAGTACTTAGTATCATGCATAGAGCGTATACGGTTAGATTAAACCTATATCTTTATCTGGATTCCATATCCTATTTTAAACACATATTGTCAATATGGAAAACACAGTGACCATGAAATATGAATATCTTGCTCTCGAGCCATTCTGAAAATTAAATGACGATTTATCATTAATTTGACACAAAAATGCTGGAAAAAATATATTAATAACTTTCCACGTGAACTAAAAATTATTAAAACAAGACCCAGAATAAATATTAACAGATTTTCTTCTTTTTGTTTTTGGATCTGATGAAGCCTAGAAAGGCAAAACATGTAATCAAATCTAGTTTTAATGAAACGATTTCCATTTGTCAAATTTCTTAAAAGAATTGCCGGGATTCTATACTATTTTAAACACACACACACACACACACACACACACACACACACACACACACACACATATATATATATATATATATATATATATATATATATATATAAAGAGAGAAGGAAAGAAAGAGATTTTGTTTGTAAGAGAATATAATGCTATGTAGACACTGACGAAATTATTAACTGACTTTTGATCTTAAAATTTCTCTGCATCATTTTCGATCTATATATTTCGATATATATATAAATGTATATATATATACATAAATAAATATATAAATGTATATATATATATATGTGTGTGTGTGTGTGCGGGTGTGTGTGTCTTCGCTGAATCTGTACTTACGGCGTATACATTTCAATTGACTTTGTGTTTTGGCTTTTATGATCTCTGCATTTCATTTTTAACACAAATCATATTACCTGCACTTTCATTATGAATTCATATATAGGAATATAATTTATATAATTAATATAAGTTAACAGTATTGCTCTAAATGTGTTGTCGAGCTTGATTTAAATTTTCAAGACTTAAGTCTTTTGAGACGAAGAAAAATATAGAAATGAAATATCGTCCAATTTATTTTTTTGCTTGTGACCAGACGAGTTTGAATGGTTTCCTTGATGCAATCCTACCATTAAATTAATATTTCTTTCTCCTTCAAGAGAAAAAATATAATCCTTGTTGCTTTAATTAATGAAAAAGCCGAGAGTAAAATGGCAAGGAGGCAGCTATTTCGAACGGTATAAAATGTAACATTGATTTGTTTTTTGTTTTATTTGTTGTTTGTTATTTTTTTTTTTTATCTTTCCACCCCAAGCGAGGCGAACCAGCCACGAAAATGTAGGTGTGGGGTAGTGAGTTTTAAAGAATATGAGAAAAAACATTATTAAGGATGGAGAGCAATGAAAGGAGCAAAATTAAGACAATAAATAACAACTGACATTGCATTTAAAATCTTGAACATCAAACTTGACTGGAAAACAAGAAACCGGAAGTGATTTCCACTAGCGAGAACTACGATAAGAAGAAACTGTTAGCATAGAACACCTAGGCATTTCAACACTAAAAGAAGGAGTTCTTGCAGTCAGTCTAGTACGACGCTTTAATTCATAGAGTCTAGATACCATAAAGGAAAGTTAATAAGCACAATTACCATGAAAGTATTTATAGAAAAGGCACATAAAAAACTGAAGCCGAGATGCCAGGTCAGGACTAGAGATATTGCAGATTCTTCTTTGGATATTATCATGTATCTCTAAATATATAACAGGAGCCCCAGACCATAGGTGGTAGCAATATTCAAAGTTAATAAAAACAATTACCATGAAAGTATGTGTAGAAAAGGCACGTAAAAAACTGAAGCCGATATACCAGTTCAGGACCAAAGATATTGCAGATTCTTCTTTGGATGTTATCAAGGATCTCTAAATATATAACAGGAGCACCATAAGTGGTAGCAATATTCAAAACATGAACGAATGGTAGACATATATAAGGTAGATTCGGGGGAAAAAACTTGTCTAGCACGACACCATCTTTATTTGCAGCAGACCTAGCTAGTGATTCGATATAATATTTCCACTTTATGTCAGCGGAAAATGATAAGCGCAATGAGTCACTTTTCTGGAGGTTAGCATCAGCCATGCTGATGGAAGGCAGTAATGATTCTCTTAGACGATTAGAATAGAGCAGTTTCGTTTAGGGGACGTTAAATCTAACAAGTCATTCGTTGTCCAAGTTAACAACTGAATGTAGAACATTTTTTAGATCAGCTGCCAATTTCTTCTTATTATTACTATTAAGACAGGACTAAATAATTGTGTCTTCGGCAAAGATACCGTATTGAAAACTGATAACATCAAGAAGGTCGTTGATGAAAATCAGGAATAACGTATGTCCAAGGATATAGCCCTGGAGTATACCTGCATTTCTGCAAAAAGATCTAGAGGAGTGGCCATTCAAGATAACTTTCATTTCGTGATTTAATAAGAAAGACCGTTATGTTGGTACTTTATTCCGCTACTGTTTATGGGGTGCAGACCAATGCAACGCTTCCCAAAACGGAATCGACGAAGCGAGTTCGAATATCGACTCGGTTTTCTTGTTTTATATCCCTCATTCTTTCAGTACGTGAGAGTTCGTAGATCTTCGTTATCCTACGTAACCCCAAGCAACGTTTGTCCATTACTATACCTCTCAGTCCCTGCTCTGTCATCCATTTACACAAGATCGTTAGGTCGGTTACTTGACTTCAATATGCCCTGTAAGTGTCAAATTCTCCAAACCCTCTTTCCTCTTTATGCGTTCCAAGAAATTCACCGTATAAAGATATATGATATGAGGTTTAATAATTATAATTATAATTATATTATAATTGATTTCATTTACAGACAAGCTAGCAAAAATATACAAATGATATAGTTCTCTCGCCCCAGATGAAGAAGGGATTTGAAAAAACAGAAATATGGTTTTGCTGTAGGCTGCTGAGAATGTCATGAGCAGAATATGTGAGTAACTTCGAAGTTTTAAAATAAATTGAAACTAAATGGATACTTACGCTTAAATCAGGAAGAGACAATTGAAATGTCTAAGGCACATAATGAGGAAAGAGGTCTTGGAAAATCTGATACTCACAGGACAGATTCAAGGCAAGAGAGACAAAAGAAAACAACGCATAACATGCCTTGCGAGATTGAGTATGTGGATGGCGGAACATGGTTTAGGAGAGATAGCAAAAAAATATAAAAAGCTACAGGGGATAAGAAATTGTGGGGAGCCGTGATCGTCAACATCCTGAAGGGACATGGCGCATAGAAGAAGTATCTATACCTACTATCTTCTTTTCTATTTAACTGTTATTTAGAATATCAAAATCAGGGACGTTTGTTGGATTCCAGCCGCAATGAAAGCAAAACACGATATTTTTTTATAGAGTCAAATGTCTTCTCGTTTTCTTTCTTCTTCTGACACTCGAGAACACGACGGAAATTTTGAATTGCAAGCAAGGTTTAATTTCCTGTCTTGGAAAGCCTTTTGTGGTGTCGGTTAGCAAAACTGTCGCCGTTGTGAAAGAGATCAGTCGGTTTAACGTCAGTGGGATGAGATTATTTTGCAAGCAAATGGATATGAATGAGGTATATGAAATCCGAATTAACAAAAATGGAAGGAGATAAAAAAAAAAAATGAGATCCCTTATAGACAAGTGCATAACCTGATGAGTTAGGGATGCCATCGTCTTTTTCCTGCAACTGATCATCCTTTGATTGATATATTAAATATATAAATACGGGACCACATCTGCCCCAAGCTCTTCGTGGTCAATAAAAAACAGAGGGAGAGGAATTAATGAAAGAAAAACGAAAAGAAAAGTGGGACAGTTGTGAAAATAAGAAATTGAAGAGACAATGAATGTAAAGCAACGTAAAGAAAGGAGAAAAGCGTAAATAGACATAAAATGGCAAATAAATCAGGTTGAATGATAGGAAAAGGCAAAAAAAAACATTATCCAACTGGGAAAATTGTCGAGAAAAGCGTATCAAAATTACAAAACAATATAGAAAATGATAAACATATAAGTCAACAAGGAATGAGAATAGATCTAACTTGACGGTTGATTACACTGAAGAGTGTCGATGACATGTCCGTTCGATACTGACGCAAAAATGAGACACGAATGTTATTTAAAGGATGCAGAAAAGCCATTTGTGCGGAAATTAATTTTTGTAGTGAAAAGGTAGAAACAGGGAGTGGAGGGTGGAAGCACTTTGAAAATGGGGAAGCCAGGCGGATCGATTCAAGGACACATTGATGGCTGCTTCTTGGCGCTTTCAGGAAATCTGAAGATATGTGAGAATGGTAGAAGTGCTCTTGTGGCTGACGTTATGCTTATTGCCGAGTAGGCTGTGATTGCATACCGTTTTCTTTCTTTCATCGGACATTAGAATCAAAATGACGGAATTATGATTCCAACAAGGCCATGATAGATAGATAGATAGATAGATAGAGAGATAGAGAGAGAGAGAGGGGGGGACAGACACAAATAGAGAATGAAGCTTGTAGATAGGTTAGAAGTAGAGAGAG
>OZ038496.1:52681972-52694472 GCA_964036315.1 Acanthosepion esculentum
ATAGATAGATAGATTTTAAATCGAAAGGTTTTTTTTAAGATTAAAAATTTAGCCTAATAACTAAAACAGGCGTACACTAAGAAATTTTTAGTGTCAATCGGGATGAACGGCTTGTTGTAAGGTTATATTATAACTGAACACACACACACATATATATATATATATATATATATATATATATATATATATATATATATATATACTCATTGAAAATAACGGATAAACCTTGAAAGAGAAAGATGAAAAGAGGAACACTTTGATAGATAAAGAGAAACAAAGCTACAGAGAGAGAGAGAGAGAGAGAGAGAGAGAGAAGCTTACATATAGATTAGTAGTGGAGAGAGAAGAAAAGAGAAACACTAATAGATAGATAGATAGATAGATAGATAGATAGATAGATAGATAGATAGATTCCTTCAGTTTTGTTAGGTTAGTTTACTATATAACCCTGCTGGCGAATAAAAGACTTACGTCTAATGAATTGATACATACGTAATAACAGATTCTGTATAAATGAGAGCAAAAAAATGTAATGTCTGCAAGGATTCACCAGGAAGGCGAGGAGGAATACGCCCCCCTGCAGGACATGCAACCGATTTTACACCAGAAACTAGATGCAGGATTGTAAGGACCCCGATTCGAACGACAGGTGAAGCCGCTCTAACTACCTACTGGCCGAGAGTAACTGACGAAGTTTTTGAGTGAAATCACATGTATAGTCTAGTGTTACTCATTTAAATGGCACAGCCCCAACCTTATTCCATGCTCTTTTGACTGGGATTCATTTTGATACAGTAACAGCATTGAAGAAGGTGGGACAAAAGAAGGGAATTTCAATACTAATAAAAATTGATTGCTTATACTGGAGTTCAAATGACATCTCCCTGCTTCATCACTCAGTAATGTCATTGATGCTGTCGTCTATCATTAGTCGTTGTTCCTATTCACTTCAATTATTTAATATTGTTTGTTCACTGAGTAACATAGACTCACTGTAATCGGACTGGGGGTCGTCATATGCTTTTTCTTTGTTTTCAGTGTCAATTTCAAACTCTCCAGCTTCACTCTATACATTTCTCTTTCCCTCTCTTTATTTCTTACATTTTAAATTCCTTTCTTACTCTCTCTCTCTATCTATCTATCTATCTATCTATCTCTCTTTCTTTCTCTCTCTCTTTCTCTCTCTTTCTCTTTCTCTCTCTCTCTCTCTCTCTCTACGCCTCCGCCATCATTTTCTCATCAGCGTCATGACAGCTGTTGATATCATGTCGACTACTATAGTTTTAAACTTGCAGTCTTTCTAATTATTCATTGGCTTTTACTCGATAACATATTTCCAATAATATGTCCAGAAATATTCGGGGAAATAAAATTATTCAGGGTAATCATGCAAATTATTCATTAAGACATACATTGTCGGCCACCAATTTATCATCTTATTATCATCATTCAAGCTATTTTTATTCGCTGTTACTTTTAATGGCATTACAATAACCCAACTATTTTTATCGTTTCTATAGCCCGTTTGTTTTTATGGTTGGATTTACTACAAAACCAGTGAAAGAGGAGAATGCACCTCTTCCTCAGAAAATCCTCAAAACAGCAATGATTACTCTAATTTATTCATCAATATGGCTTCAGAAATGTAGGCCAAGGATAGCGTGATCAAAGTACTGTCTCTTACGAAGTAACATAATTTTATTGAATGAATACGTGATTTCTGTTTTAATTCCATGTCCCTCCAGTACGCAGGCAATCATAATTCTCCAGAGATATTTTTTCTTTATTTTTATGCATTATTAATTAACATACATTCTTGGGGAAATTGTCGAGTGGTTTCCCGGTACCTTGACTACGTTTTGGAATTCAATGGTTTCAGTTGACAGATTGGTTGCCAGTCAATCTACACTACTACTTCAGCCAAAAGACGGATTCTTGCCTTTTTGAATTGTGTAAAATTGAATGTAACAAACTAAATTGGAATTTGGGCTCAGCACCTTCCGTTTTCCATGCTGATATATCGTTATACTAAACGTACACTGCTGAGGCTGTATGTCACTAATAATTTAGCCAAGTGCGCATTACGAATCGTCTGACGAATTACATGCGAATTGTGAGGTCGTTACAACGCCCGAAACATTACAAGTATAAAAACGAAGGTGAACATACTAATCTGAAAAATAAGGCAGACAATAAAGATGAAACCTCACCTGAAATGCAATCACATATTTTGCTAAATCGCAAAAGAAATTTTTTACGAACCTTCAGATTAAGTGTCTTATCATAACTACAGCACAGACACGTTAACTGGCCAATCAAATTTCTGACTACCAGACGGTCATTCTTATACTGTGCCAAGATATCTGGTACCATGACATTTGTCTTCGTTCTTCATATATTGTACAGCTCAAAACCAAGGTATGGTTTTTTATCCTCGCTCAAGATTGAAATTTCATTTGCGATTTTCTGATAAGATCATGTATGTGTAGAAATGCAAACTGTCTGCTTTGTAATATCAAAAGTCTCAAAAGCCGAACTGAAGTCGTTTAATCACCACTGTCCAGAGGTTGAGCTTTCTCTAGTCGTGATGAATTCACAATAAGGCTGAATGCTCTGAATGTCTGTTCGGTCCCAATTGAACTTGAGGCCGCAAATCGGATTCAATTATACAATTCATTGTGGAAAATTTGATCTGTTTGTTTAACGGCATATCGACATCTTATGCGTCATTTAATACCGAAATTTAATTTTCTTGGAAGCTTTGAAGTAATGAAAACATGATACCTGCTTTCACAATTGAATACATGGTAGATGATGCTCAGCTTTTGTGCATAAATATGTTTGAGTTGACGTAATTACTATAGGCGGTGCTCTGTGTTTTGTATTGTAGTTTTGTTGAAGTTATATTTTGAAATACAGTTTGATTTAAGAAATTGTAGGATATTATATAGATTAATGTCATGAAAGAATTCTTTCATATTGATTGATGTATTGTTGGTAATTTTACTATAACTATGTATTGTTGATATTTTTTCATATAAAAATTTATTGCATATATTTTTACTATAAAAATGTATATTTATACTTTCATTGGGTTTAGTTTTTGTTTGGGGGTTCACTATTTGCCCATAGGACCCTAACAGGTGCTATCACCCAGGATCTGGGGGTATCTGGGAGCAACAGCAATTAAGATGTGGTTTCACACGCATCAAAAAGCTCCAATCTCCCGATCAGAGACCTCTATGCCGGATGTAGTTAATCGTCATACCCAGGCCACATTGTGAAGGAAGTAGGGAAAAGTGACGGCTTACTATATGACTCTGATTATCTAGAACTCCTTGATAAAATTCAAAGAAGAGTCAGCAATATTATTGGTCCTGATCTTCCGGTTCGGTTTCAGTCAGATTCCCACCGCCGTAAGGTTGCCTCTCAGTGTCTTTTCTATAAATACTTCCATGGTAATTGTTTATTTAGTTTCTAGTAAATAGTTTTGTGTCATAGTTGTAATACTCATTGGGATTAGATTTTTTTTTAAATTGTTATTATATTCCGTTTCCCCCTCAGACATGAATTGTACATATGTGGACTAGTTAGGACTTGCATAGAGCCATTGAGGTACTATGGTGGATATAGTAAGAATAGTAAGTAAGCATGCATTGTTTTAGTGTAAGGAATATTGTTGTACGTTTAGATCAGTGATTGTGGCTAGCTAAGATTAAGTTTAAGACAGAAGATCGTCCATTCCTCCATCTCCCTTTTGGCCTTGTATATTTTGTATATATATATACACACATATATATATATATATATATATATATATATATATACACAAACAAATATTGCTCTTCGCTATGGTAAGTAGAAATTTTTTTTATTTAAGCGCAGTATTAGACTGGCGTCGAGATATCATCAATTTATAGTTGAGTTGGCTAGATGTAATCGTAAATTCTCGTAAATTTTCGGCTCCATGTTTTGCAGCCAACTTTAATCATCAAAAATATAAATGCAATGTCAATCGCTATCGACTGTCCTCTTGATTGCTCTTCATTTGTTCTCGCCCATTTGAAATGTTTCATTTTCTTCGACACCCAGTGACCCCTTTATGTCTTAGTGGCTTTGCTGTCTTGCATGCAGTGAACTCGGTTAAAAGAAAAGAAAAGTATGTAATACCTTCTGCCATGTTATGTATTGACGAGAGTCTTTTATGCAATGTCTCCGCATAAATTTTGTCATTTTATTTACTATTTTTTCCACATTGGAAGTAGATAGGTTCGCCTAAAGTCCGGTTTACATTTTCACCGATCTTTGAGAGAGGAACAGAGGTTTTACACTTGTTTTCTTGTTTGGGGTTATTTTTTGGTTTCTTCTAAAGTCTATTTTATTCTCTTTCACTCCCAGTAGCCGCTTAGTGGCATCATTATCTTTCTTGGGGTGAACTGATTAAAAAAAAAATGAATAATTACTGCCATATCTGGGCTGCAGCTACTCAGTCTTGATTTCCCAACCCTGATTGAGTTCAAAACTTAAGGAATTGTTAGGAGAATCGGTATTTTCTACTCTAGAACCTCTTTCAAACAGACGCAATGCTGCAAGCCTGCCGTTCTTCTATCGCCACTTTCATGGCTAATGTTAAGATGAGGATACGCCATGCTACTTCTACGGACACGAAGCAACCCCATTTCCTCCGTACTCGAAATGAACAGAAGACTTCCACTCACAAAATCATTTTCCCCAAGAACTACCACTTTGTGAAACAAACACAGACGTCTGCTCTTTTCCAAAAGCTACAATTTTAACCTCTTCTTAATATAAGATGTTTCATTAAGACGGATTATATATAAGGGTGTTTCATTAAGACGGATCAAAGTCAGCAGTAAATAAATCAGTGTTATTGGTGAAAATTTTTCCATTGGATCATGTTATTTAAGTCATGGCAATTATGTGTGAAAAATAATATTGCCCAAATATCCGCCAAATCTGAAAGTAAAAGAAAAAATCATTACACGCTTAAATTTAATTCACATTTAAAATCGGTCCAAGTTATTGGAACATCCTTTAATTATTAGCCCTCCTTTTCCCCATAATCTCCACTTCCTATGACCTCTTCTACTCATATCTCGCATCTCAGTCATCATTACCTTTTGAAACGAAGCCCTCTACTTGAATGGCTCTTGAGTCCTTGGTTAAAATCATGGTTCTACAGGAGGATTTTGAGGATATTATGGACTGGACATATGAGCAACGACGGAGTTCTAGAGAAAACGGGAACAAAATTATATTCAACACCAGGAAGAGATCGGTGAAATTTCTAGGACACATATTGAGGAAAGATGGCTCGGAAAATTTGAAACTCACAGGGCAGACTGAAGGCAAGAGTGACAGAGGAAAACAACGCATAGCATATTTAGTGAGCTTGACTAAATGGATAACGGAACAGGATTTGGGAGAAATAACAAAAAGATATAATTTATTGAGAGCTACAAAAGACAGAAAATTATTGAGAGCCACGGTCGCCTACGTCCCGAAGGGACACGGCACATGAAGAAGAGGTTTACCTACAAACCTTTCAATTAAAACTTCTCTCGCCTTTTTTTATTTCCTAAAGACAAATGTTCGCATACTCTACGTACCTAGCTAGCTACGAGCTTGTGTAAATGGTTGGCAAAACAGGGACTAGGAGAGATAGCAAAAAAAGACAAAATTGGCTAAGAGCTACAAAAACAGGAAATCGTGGAGAACCATGATCGCCCACGTCCTGAAGTGACACAGCATGTAGAAGATAAAAAGAAGTTATTAACAGCCTCTCCTGTCATTTGGTTCAAGCAGGTGATCAACTCATGTATAAAGCCAATAGATCATCAATTATTCGGTGTATATTTTCTAAATAAATAAATACGAGGAAAGAGGGCCTAGAAAATTTAACACTGACAGGACATATTAAAGGCAAGTAGAGCTGAGGAAAGTAGCGCTTAACGTACCTAACTGGATTTCGTAAATAGTTGGCAGAAAAGGGATTAAGAAAGATAGCAAAAAGACAAACTTTGCTAAGTTCTACAAAGAGCAGGAAATTGTGGAGAGACATCATTGCCTACGTCCTGAAAAAGAATGAAAAGAAAAAAAAAGAATATTATAATCCTTATTTCTAACTTCTTTTGTCTTCTTTATCTTTGTCCTTTCCTTTTTGCTTTCTTTTTTCTTCTTCTTTTTTGTTCCGTATATCATCGTTATCGGCAGTAGCAGCGTTATTATTGTTATTGCTACTGCTTATATCATTTGATTTTGCTTTTTGATACAGTCATTTACCGAAGCTTCCACCTGCGATCTCAGATAAATTAAGATCTGTCTCAGAAGGTCGCTGAGCATATCGGATCGAAAAAGAATTTGTTTGTTTGTTTTCTTCTAAGTATGCGCACAGTAGTTATTAGTACAATCTTTTGTATTTTAGATAAAGATAGATTTCCAGGCATATACTTCATGTGTATATTAGCAATCTTCATCATTCCACGCGCTCCTTCTACGACTAGAACAATGCTTGTCTTTAAATGTCACACTCGTGGATTTTCTATTTACATATCCTTATATTTCGAGTGGTTATCACATTTTTTGGCTGACTATTATTATTATTATTATTATTATTTCCTTTGATTTCTTTTTTATACACATTACCTTCCGGGCCTCAACCAGAGATCTAAGGTCAGAAATGGCTTCATGACATTTTCCGCCGATCATTTGTGTACCACCTACCAAAATAAAAAAAAACTAAGATCAGATATATTTTTTTTTTAGATAAAGCTCTTCGTAATGTGTGAGCTGTACTTGTGAGTACAATTTGATGGCATGGGCTACCAGTAATCGCTTCAATAAGTCTATTGGAATCTTTTCCAATCAATCAGAGAGCTCCAAATAAAACTTCAAGATCCTTGTAGTATGATATTATGTTGAATATCTTCAAAGATACATTACAATCTGCAGGGACTGCCATGTCAATGAGAAAAAAATTATGTTTTTGTGGTCTTTGATATTTGGGCGTTTAGATTTGATTGTTCTGTCTATGATTGTTGTAAAGTCCCATAAAAGTGTCACGGGTCCTATATCTGTAACTGGGTTTGGGTAAAGTTTCTACCAGTTTCTTGCAGTTTCCTTCTCGTAACAGTTACAGATTTCCCAGTGCAGATATTGGGGCATTCTATCATGCCGACATTCATATTCAATGGGTGTTAACACTGCAACCTGATAGAAGATGGTCAATTGTTTCTCGATATTTATTACAGAATCTGCATTTGGGGCCAATACAATTTTTCAGTAGGTGCGCAAGGTAATTTCTAGTGCAGCAAGCATGGGTCCTGTGTAGCAAGAATAAAACCTTCGGTTTCAGCTTTATTATTATTATTATTATTATTATTTATTTATTTATTTATTTCGATTTCCGCTGTGGCCACACTACCCATCAAGTCTGAAGGAAGACCTAAGGAAGGTATTGGTGTGTTATGGCTTTTATGATTTGTTCTTCGAATTCCCATCACTAGCTTACATGGACAAAGTCCTTCGTAATGTGTGGGCTGTACTCATCAAGACAATTTGTATATTTCTCTTAGGCTGGGATTTCCAGGTATTTTTTCAATGTGTTGTTATGTTCCTTTTTTATCATTCCAAGCGCACCTACTATCACTGGCAGTATTTTTATTTTCAATTTCCACATTTTTCTATTTCGATTTCCAGGTCTTTATACTTCTATAGTTTGTCAAATTTATGTCGCAGTCTGCTGGACAAGCCATATCAATTAGTAGACAAGTTTTTCTTTTCTTTTTATGGCATTTATGTCCGGCCTATTTGCTTCAATATTCGTAAAAACTGGTGTATTCCCATAGAATTGTGATGTCTTCTATTTCTGTAACCGGTGCTGAGTGATATTCATACCAGTGTTTATTAACATCTTTTCCAATTTTTTTTCACACTGTCCAGTGTAAGTATTGTCCAACTCTATCGTGACGATTTTTATATTCCTTTGGCGCAAATACAGAATATCCTGAGATTAGGTGGCCTACGGTTTCCTGATATTTGTCACAGAATCTGCCTTTTGGAACTACACTATTATGTATGATAGTCGCCTGAAAGTGTCTAGTGAAAAGACTGGTCTTGCACTGCAAGAATAAAGACTTCCGCTTTAGCTTTTAATCCAGATATTCGTAACCATCGATGAGTGTTAACTTTATCATCATCGGCTTTATTAGTACGTTCTGGATATTGGCCATGCAATGGTTTGTCTTGCCAGCGTTGTATTATCTGCTCAAGAGATTTATCTTTTGGCTTTCTTTTTCATAATCTTTGCTGCAACAGTTGGTTCTTTGATTCTGTTTTAGTTTTCGATACAATCTACTAAATGTAAATCTCGTTTGTATTCAAAACCGTCTTTCATGATTGAATATTTCTTTTCTTTCTGATTTCGTGTTGTTTGATTAATTGTTTCATCCAGTCCTTTTTCTGTTTCTATGTATTTTAGTAAGCCAATAGTTGTTGTCTTGTATGAGAATTCTAGCTGAATAAAACCTCATCCAACTTCTTTATGGGGCATGTATAGACGGTCTACAACAGCCTTTGGATGATGTATGCTATACTCAGAAAGAAGCTTTCCTGTCTCAGAATCCATTTGTTTGATATCATTTAGAGTCCAGTTCATAATGTTAAACTATATTGAACCACTGGGATGACAAGGCTATTAATGGCCATAATTGTGTTCTGAGAATTCAATTCAGTTTTTAATATCAGTCGCACCCTTCTATAGTACTCTTTTCGCACTATTTCCTTCATTTTTTGGTGAATTCTTTCACTCTTATTTTCGCCGACGTAATTATAATCTTCTTCTTGCTCTAAATCACTGATCGTTCTTTTATGAGGTTGGTGCAACGCAACATAGAATGCAGTCCTAACGAGTTTGTAATCCTCACGAGACAATTTAGCTTTTCTCTCTTTAAATAAATGGTAGTGGATCTAGTTGGAGAATTCGCCGGGCTATTGGGATTATTCTGGTTGTTTGGGACCTGAAGATTCGTTATTTGTGTAAAAGTTTGTTCCTATGAAGGATTTTTCGACTTCAGGTAGATTCTCGCCTGAAGGACGAGCTCCCTATTTATCCGCTGGAAGAGCCATACTGAACTTTTTGGTTTGACTTTTTCTTCCCATATTCTTCCCACGAGTGACGCACGGCTCCAAAAGCCGACCCAAAGTCGCCTGGCACATTGGGCAACGGTCTTTTACATATAGGATTCCAAAAGTCTGTAAGGGATCGTTCGCGACCTCACAACACAGCAGCTATCCACTCCTCGGCACGATTAACACCTTAAGTTGCAGCTTGTTATCCGGAGTTTTCATTTTCGTTTAAAAAAATGACAATGCTAAGTTTTAATTTAGTGTAAGTTTCAATGACCGATACCAGATGAAATGTCAGGTGTACATACATCGGGTTTATCACGAGAAAAGAAAGGAAAATATAGCTAATCAACCAATAATATCCTTGTCTAAACACATACACACACACGCGCGCACATATATATATATATATATATATATATATATATATATATATATATATATATATATATATATATATATCGGCAAAGATACACTATACTTAGATAAAAAGCGAAATTCATTTACAGAATCTTCTGCTGAAAATGTTGATTTTTTTTTAAAAAAAACAAGGATATATAAAAAATTACAATTAAGAGTGAAAGAAAATTTAAAGTTGAGATGCAGTCAAACAGACTTAAAATACAATTTTAAAAAAAAATAAGAATAAATAAAAAGCTTACGTATTTAAACCCGAACACAGAGCGCCTTCGTCCAGAAACTAAAATCTTTGTCTTGTCGACGCCAGTAAAAGTGATAATAATCAAACTTTAAAGGGTAGACCACCTCCCCCACGCCCCGCCTCCAGCGCCACGAGTGAATGGAATGGTCACTGAATAATTCAATAAATACAAAAACTTTAAAAAATAGGAAAAATGCAGTAGATTTTGCAGTTGGGGTCATTTCTCACCCTCATCATCATACGGAACCCTAAAAACTAATATAATCACTCCAAAAAACTCGTCAAAAAGGAAACATGGCCGGATTAGCACACTATTAAAAAAAAAAGGAAGACATAAATAATCAGCCAATACGATCCTTACCCATGCATATACACGGACACATTTACTTTTTATATTTTTAATTGATATATAAAAAAACAAGAATTTCGATTTACATTATTAAAAGAAATTTTAAAAAACTGTTTCATTTTGTTTTGCTTTTTCGATTTACTTTGTTAAAAATAATTAAAAACAAATATGTTTTATTGAATTATTTTTATATGCCAATTTACTTTATTAAAAATTAATTAAAAACAAATACGTTTTATTGAATTATTTTTATATGCCAATTTACTTTATTAAAAATTAATTAAAAACAAATATGTTTTATTGAATTATTTTTATATGCCAATTTACTTTATTAAAATTAATTAAAAACAAATATGTTTTATTGAATTATTTTTATATGCCAATTTACTTTATTAAAAAATAATTTTCTTTACAATTAAACATAATTAAATATAATTAAAAACAAAAAAAAATCTTTTGTTTTATTTTACACAAAGCATCTTCAAATACCTTATTTGAAGAAAAATATTCAGTAATTATGGTTTCAAACCATAAAAAACTTACTTTTATTCGATTATAAAAAAAAATTGTTTTTTCTGGAGTTGAGTTGTCTCGGTCCTGAGTTGTCCCTGCATTCAGTCGGCGGTGTTGAGTCGGTGGTGTCGTGTTGTTGGTGCAGAGTTGGCTGTGTTGAATTGTCCCTAACCGTTCTTAAGGTGTGAACTGTACTCGTGCGAACAATTTTTTTGTATTTCTTTAAGGCTTGGGCCACCAGGGATCACTTCAATGAGTCCATCAAAACCTTTTTAATTTTTAATTCAAACCGATGGATCAAACCACAACTGGAATTATTGATGTTTTCATGTGCCCTATTTTTTTAAATTTCCACTTCTGTTGCTTCAAGTATCTTCTTCAGCTGTGAGGATGCTGTCCAGCATTCACTGCCATATAGGAGGACTGGTGTTACGTAGCGGCTCAGTACGCTTTCTTCTGTTTATCACGAAACCTTCCTGTTTCTTAATACTTTACATTTGAAAGGCATCTTTCGCTATCGCAATTCACCTACGGATTTCGTCGTCACACTTCCCAGATATCTCAATTGCAATTCTTGTTTGATTTCGGTATCTCCAATTTGTAATTTGCATATTCGGCTGCCCGTCCCTTTTGCTAGCAACAATACATTCCGTCTTCGTGAAATTGGCGGTTACTCATTTCTTCTCGCTCTCTCTCTCTCATTCTCTATCTTCTGTTTCCTAGAGCTCCAATAACTATAATTTTGTATTATTATTATTAATAATAATAATAATTCTTTAGTGCTCATTCTCTTATCTTTAGATTCTTATATTTCTTCATCTTTTTTTTTACCCTCCACTCGCTCGTCTTTTTGAATGAGGCGTTATTTTACTTGAAGAGTAATTTCATAAATTCTGACGTCATAAACTCTTTACAAAATCTCTACAAGCCAAGCATTTAGACGGGCTCTGCCCACACAATGTTCTCTTGATTGACAGCAAGGATTTGGAAAGAGAAAGAAAAGCTAATTGCCATGTTTAGTTAGTGATCAAATTATCGATTTTTACTACGATAGGAAGCCAGACATATTCGAGAGAATGACAAGCAGTAAGCTTTCATAGCCAACGATTTCCCTAAAGATTAGAAAGAGATGAATATTATGAGAGAATATGTCTTCAACACAAGAACTACGTGTTGCATACATACGCCAAACACACACACATTCACATAAAACATCTCTTTACAATAACTATACATCTACTATCGTTGCCCGCCCATAGGTCCTGCAAAGACTCTTAAACCCAGAAAGCCTTTAAAAGTTCTATGACAGTGTTCTTAGATAATTTTTATTTTGGATACTTGTCTCGTGTTTAGATAATTGAAATGATATACATTTCCATACCTGATGAAATCTGACTTCTTCGGACATTGTTTATGACACAAGATTCAAATCAAATCATCCTGTTGACGATACCATTAATATATCATCTGATGTTCCAGCACATCGTAACTCATGTGACTTTTCAGTCCGGCTTACGATAAGCAAAGACGGTCACAATCTTCGTAAACCCATTAAGTCACAGAAGATTCAATACAATCTGTCCTTTTCCCGCACGTCCTAGTTTGACTCAGTTGATGCATTCTTCGGTCAAGTGCCATCCGGGATACACGTTCCAGCGATGACTGACTGGGCAGAAGATTTTCCCGCAAGAGACTGCCGTTTCTTTCTGCGGTACACAGGTTATCAAAAAAGTATCCAGGGCACAGTCCGTTATTCAACCCATAGCTGAGGGAAGAGAAGAAATGGATTCATACCTTTACTCCCAAAAGTATCTCCAATATATATAACTA
>OZ038496.1:52696972-52706972 GCA_964036315.1 Acanthosepion esculentum
CAAAGCTAAGAAATCTATATTAATAAATATACATATACCTATCCTCGGCGGGCGAATTAAGTTTCGTTCCTTTAATAACTCATCAGGCACGAGATATAACCTATGATTTTAAAAACATTTATATTGGGATTCATGGAAGGAACGCTAAATTATACGCAGATTCACAGCTCACATGTAAAATAGAACAAAAATAAAATTGGGTTCTAAATACAAAAAAATAGGCTGTAGGTAGTGGTTATTTGAAATAAGGAAAAAAAATGAAGCAAGTTTAAAGTTTAAAATAGAATCGCTTGAAGCAGAAAAATACGTTGAGATGGTTAAAGGGAAGTAATCGATACATAACTTAAAATATAGTATGTGAACGCGAAAAAGAATAAAATATTTAACCAAGATTAAAATATTATATTTTTCTGTGACTCCAGCCTAACATAAGTTTATTGCGCTTATTGAGCAGTTTTAAATTATTAATATTTTTGAGAATAACTCTTTTTTTTTTTTTTTTCATGCAAACACTGATTACATCGTTCACCTCGGCTTGAAAAATGCTTAATATACTTATCTATCATTCTGTCAATAAAAGGTTTCCCGCGTCTCGCCCCAGCTATGTCACACATTCCTTGAAATTACTACAATAAAAAATATGCAGTTAATATTTTATAGATTTCTTTCTATGAAGAAACGATTTCCCCCATATGAGTTTTTTTTTCACGATATCAGTGAACGATGCAAACCAGAACAGTGTCTATCCAGCAATAACTAACATCAGTTTGTTGAGGACAAAATGAAGACAAGTCGTGATTCTACAAAATGGGGGACATTATGCAAATATCATTATTCATATTGTTTATATTCAGATTATAGTCCTGCCCTACGCCCTTCTTCCAGTGTATCTTGATAGGGAACGTTTCAACGTTCCTGTCTAAGGATATTGTCTAGTACTTAATTATATTGCCCGTTTCCACTGAGTGCAAGTACCACTCAAGGATCGAACTCACAACCGCAATGTCACCAACCACCGCTTTTACCCACTAAGGCCATCTTCTTGATCTGGGCGTGTCAATAAGTAATGGCTGCATTTGTCGAGTTTGCCTCCTCCTTTTTAGATGATGTAAATTTTTATGTGCTTAATAAACAGGGTGTGGGGACATCCATTTTTTATGTTTTTACTATTTTTGTGGAGAAAAGAAAATTTTCTTTGTTTATTAATTTTGCACTTTTTGAATATTTAACCACCCCAATTATTAAGACCCCCTTTTATTAGGTAACTATTATTATTATTATTAAGACCCCCTTTTATTAGGTAACTATTATTATTATTATTATTAAGACCCCCTTTTATTAGGTAACTATTATTATTATTATTAAGACCCCCTTTTATTAGGTAACTAATAGTAGATGGAGACACGGTGGAGTAATGTATAGCGGCTCGGATAGAGGAATCGGAGAGTCGAGTTCGAATTCCAGTCGAATACCCTTTGAAAAGGTATGAATACTCTTCTTTCACCATCCACACCCCCAGTTATGGGTAAATAGCAGGATAGACTGGGTTCTATAGCCTTGGATGACAACTGGTCTACCGCAGAAAGAAATGGCAACCTTACTGCGCGGAAAAAATCTGCCTCGTCAGTCATGTATAGAAAATGCAAACTGACTGAATATTAAATACCTGTTTTTTCTTCATTTTTTTCCTACGGCTATATCACGTTGAAACACCATTTCTGATTACCGGAGTTAAGCAGTATCGAACTTGGTCACTACCTAGATGAGTGACCACTCGAGAATACCAGGTTATGTGAGCTTGGATGTGTGGGTAACGGCTCGGAATGAGAAATCGGAATTCGAAGTTCCAATTCCAGTCGGTTTCGTTGTTTTCACTTACACGCAAATACTCTGGGGAAAGATACGAACTCACATTTTCTCCTTCAGCCATGGGTTAAATAGTATGACTTATATCAGAGCATCATTATTATCTCAAAATAGAAATATTACAATCCAAAAATAAGTTCTGGCTTTAAATAAACTACGAAAGGTTGCTAAACAGTAAAAGAAAAGAAATCAATTAATTAATCTTCTGTTTTGATGACGTAGATTGGGTTAATTCGCAGTAGCATTAAAATAATTCGAAATGTAGAAAGCTTTTCTTTTTTTTTTAACCCGGACGTTGTTACTGCTTCCATTTGTAAGTTACAAATTCTTTATTTATATGCGCTAGGAAGAAGGCCTTGTTAAGAACATGATCCAACGGAATATATTATTCTATCAAATGGCAATTTGTGGAATTCAAAGACAAATCTTAAAAAAAATAAAGATTTGGTGTAGAAGTAAAAAGATTCACGTCTGTGTATATTTTTAAGTATTTGTTTAAATATCGATCAGAAATCGATTTGATGATTATGTTCGTAGTAATGATCAAGTACGCATGTCTCTGGAATTAACTACGTCTTCGATTTCATACACATTTATTGCATATCATTAAACTGAATAATGGAACCCATATACACGATTTACATTGTCAGGATTGTTGTCCATATCTTTATTGTCATATTCGTGACGTTTCGGACGTTGTACACTCCGGTCTTCTTTAGTTGATATACGTTGAAATTTCGAACAGAATTCTTTATTTAGTCCGCGGGAATCTTTTTCTTTCTTCTTTTGTGCCATGTCCTTTCAGGACGAAGGCGATCATGACTCTCTACCTCCCTCTATCCCTTGCAGCTCTCAACAAGTTCCTTCTCTCTGCTACCTGCCCTAGACCACGTTCTGTCATCCACTTGCTCAAACCTACCGGGAATGTGACGCGCTGCTTTCCCTTGTCTCTCTTTCCCTCAATTCGACCACGCCCTCCTTCCTCATTATGCGTCCCAGAAATTTCAGCTGCCTCTTCCTGGTGTCAAGTATAATCCGCCTCCTTTTTGAAACCTCTCTAAGACCTCGTCGTCGCTCACGCGCTCGGTCCATGATATCCTTAGCATCCTTCTGTAGAACCACATATCCGTCGCCTCGAGTCTCTTCTCCATCTTTGAGTAATCGTCCAACATTCGCTGCCGTAAAGAAGGAAAGATGTCATGTGACAGCTCAGTAGTGTTTTCTCTGTTACCAAAGAAATCGCGGTGTCTCGCAGTACTCTGCACAGCTCTGGCCATCACAATACGTCTACGGATATCAGTGTTGCACTTACCGTCCTCTGTCAAAACGCTTCTCAGATATTTAGACTTTCGAATCTGCTTGATTTTTCTAATTCAATGTGCCATTTCTTTTTCTTTTTTTTTTTAGATATCTCATTTTCAGTTTATTCCCTTTAGTATCTGAACTCTCCAAGTTTTTGTTTCCTCTTCTGTAGCCAGGTATTGAACTCACAACTCTTTCGGTCAAGTCACTTTTGAGATTACTCAACGAACGCTTTTATCCATTGGGCTATGTGTCGATAAAGATTAGGACAACAATCTGAATGATGTAAATAGTGTAAATAATTACAATACCTTATCTCAGAAATATAGACAGATCCTGAAGAAGTCCGGAGTGTACAACGACTGAAACATTGTGAATATGATAATAAAGAAGTGGACAACAATCTGAATGTTGTAAATAGTGTAAGTAATGTAAATAATTACAATACCTCATCTCAGAAATATTAGTCGAGCCGCTGTTCTATGTAAGACTCACTGAAATTAAGCAACCGAAGGTAAAAATCTTCTTTTTTTTTTCAGTTTTGATTCGATATTCGAATTAGACTTGTCAGTCAGGTATGTGCCATGCGTGATACCTGCTTAGGCGATCATGTACCTTTCGATACAGGACTGACGAAGAAATTTTTTCCGTAGTAGGTTGCCATTTCTTTTAGCGGTAGAGCAGGCTCTTGGAAAAGAAGTGGAGAGATTTTTCCTTTGCTCCCGACATTATATATTTTTTTTAATTCAGTGCATCCCTTCTCTTAGAATTGGCTCCCACCCAACCCAAGGCTAGAGATCTCAGTCTACCCTACTGTTTAACCCATTTCTGGAGAAGAATTGTGCATGACTATCCGAACGGAATTCTATTTTCGCTGGAACATGACTTCGTCTCGCCAGTTCCACTTTTCATACTATAGCGCTAATAATTTGTAAGAAAAAAGCTCAAGGGTTTATTCGGCTTCATTAACTTTGGATTGTATACAATACATTACTTAGTATGTGGAAAGTTGAGAATTGTCAATAACCAGAAGATTTCTAATTATATATCTGCGGATGACTGAAATTTCATTACGTCTTTTGTGATGAGGTTTGATTCGTTCGGTTGACTTATTTAATGTAAATATTAGTTAAGATTGCTACTTCATTATAAAAGTAAGCGTTGGTCATGTATATACTTGAGACTATAGGAAATAATTATTTGTGCTTACACTCGAGTCTATAAATAAACATTGCTCGAATTTATGCCTGAAGTCATAAGTAAACATTGGTCGTTTCTATACATGAGACCATAACGAACCATCGGTCATGTTTATGCTTGAGGCCACATGTAAACATTAGCTGTGTTTATACCTGTTATGGGAACTTACTCATAATATTAATAGACTGTTCCGTATCTCATAAATACTGCACCTCAAGAGGGAGCAGCAGACACAGTCAGTGAGTCAGCTTTGCTGTCGAACTCTCTGCCTCGGCGGGGAGGAACTCGGACGGGGCTTTGCCGCAGGACAAAGTGCCGTCCGGGGAGGTAGACAGTCCCTGAACCCGTGTATACGGGTTCTAATGGGTATATTTTTGCCCGAGCCTACGGGTTCGGTAAGCCCACACTAAACCGGCCTTGTGCCACATCCGACACACGTGGGAGTGTTGTTAAATACCGACACAGTCAGTGAGTCGGCTTTGCTGTCGAACTCTCTGCCTCGGCGGGGAGGAACTCGGACGGGGCTTTGCCGCAGGGCAAAGTGCCGTCCGGGGAGGTAGACAGTCCCTGAACCCGTGTATACGGGTTCTAATGGGCATATTTTTGGCCGAGCCTACGGGCTCGGTAAGCCCACATTAAACCGGCCTTGTGCCACATTCGACACACGTGGGAGTGTTGTTAAACATCGACACAGTCAGTGAGTCAGTCAGAGACAGAGTCGCGTCAGACGATTACTGTAAGACATTGGAATAGTGATACTGGTCGAGACAACATAGTTCTCTCTAACCTAACCTGATTGTTATTACTAACACTTCTACTTCTTTTGTACATATTCTGTTTGTAATATATCTGTGTTATTCCATACCTGTGTTCGAGTTATTCTTCATTGGTTCTACCTTGGACCATCACCGTGGTACAAGGAACCTGGACCATAACAATACCTGATGTCATAAATATTGATTTTATTTATGCCTGAGGCCATAAGTAAACATTGGTCGTTTTTTATACATGAGACCATAAAGAAACATTGGTCGTATGTATACTTGAGGCTATATAGCTGTGTTTATACCTGAGGTGATAAATATTGGTTTTGTTTATACCTGAGGTCATAAGTAAACTTTGGTTACTTTATACCTGAGGCCATAAAAACATTGGTCATGTTTATACATGAGGCCATGTGTAAACATTGGCTGTGTTTATACTTAAACACATCAATAAACATTGATCGTGTTTATATTTGAGGCCAGTTGTAAACCCTGTCGTGTTTATACTTGAGTCTATAGGAAATTAATGGTTGTGTTTATTCTTGGGTCTATTAGCGAATATTAGTTATCCATGATTATGTCTGACAGCACCAACCCGTTATCTGGCCCTTTTGTTGTGGATGTAGCCGGTATATTTTAGTTCCCGACGTGAGGGAAAACGATTGATTGATATTCCCCAGTTCAAAGTTTAAAAACTGGTACCTAGCCTGTCACGTGCACAGAGTCGGCTCAGCCTCATTCCCCCCGTATTTAATTGGTAAGAAGCTAGTTTTACTCAAACAGCATCCCCCCCAGAACTCCTAGCCGGTGAAACAGACTCGCGAGAGTATACCTCACCCATCACTACATTTTTACCCATCAAGTCCCGGATCAACACCCTCGTAAAACGTACTTCTTGCCTCCTCCTTTTATGCCCTTACAACAATATCATTCGAGAACATTCTACTTTGAGTGCCTCTTGGGACTTGTATTCGGTGACTAACAATATATCAAAATAGTATTTAAAAATGTATATTTATACGTTTTCGGTATTATTGACTGATAAGCAAAACTTAGAAAGCCGAAATGCTGGTTACTCGGATCGGAGTTCAGCTTCTCGCAGACAAACATTTGCATATTTCAGTGAAAGTTAAAAGGTTTTTTAATCCTTCATTGGAAGAGGCAATTTTTATTTTTATTTCGTTTTCTCTTAACTTGCGACAACAATGCATGAAACAGAATAGACATTTAGAAATACTTCAGTGCTTAACGCGCGTGAACTAATACAGCCCAAAGTTTGTAACTTACTGTTTTTATAATCCCATCAGCTGACGCCCATGTAGTTTGTCTTTAGCCGCCTGCCTTGGCGCCCATGTAGTTTGCCTTTAGCCGCCTGCCTTGTAAATTGGGAATTCTGACCTTTTCAGTGCAGACATCTGCTACTTGCAGAATAAAAAAAAAGCAGTTTATCTTCACTGATTACTATCTACTCGCTTGCATAATGCCAGTGGTAGGCTTCAAAAGATTTATGGCTTCGCTTCACGACCGTCATTTTGCGTCGCGTCTGGCGTGCACAAGGGAAAAAATAGCAGACCTCGAGCCCTGATGGGTACGGTATTTTAGGAGATTTATTTCACTGTATACGAGTTTGAATGACTATTGGTGAGCAAGGACTCTGATAGACAGAACCACAATTTTATAGAGACACGCCTAAAACTGAAATAAGTGACAGCTATGGTGTGAGAGTCTTTTACCCTAATGGTTTAAGTTTGTCAAAACTAAAGGTAACCAATGATTTTACAAGCATATACCTTTAGCCAATTACAAACAAATTACTTATGTACAACGTGAGTGAAAAGTCAAAACGAAGAAGAAGAAGCGGGAGGAGGAGAAAGGAAGGAATGAAAGAAGAAGAAGAAGAAGAAGAAGAAGAAGAAGAAGAAGAAGAAGAAGAAGAAGAAGAAGAAGAAGAAGAAGAAGAAGAAGAAGGACGAGGATAAGTAGGAGGAGGAGGAGAACAAATATAAGAAGCTTTCCAGAAATCCGCCTACCTCGGAAGACACCTTGGTTCGGTTCGGTTTGGTTACGGCATATCAACCTCAATGGTTTATTTAATGCCGACAAATTTGTTATTGCTGGTAATATCTTCTTTCAAAATAAAGTGTAGTTGGTAATATCTTTTTTTATAAAAATGTACATCGGGTCAGTGTGGACCTGGGAAAACCAGCAATTAAGAGATAGTTCTACGCTCCTCAAAACCTCCTGATCAGAAACCTTGCTGTTGGATGTAGTTTATCATCTTACCCAGGACGCGGATGTAGTTTACTGTCATACCGAGGACAAACACGTTGGGTATAGCTAAGGTCATTTAGGGTGCTCAGGTGGTAGCGCAGCTTTGAATGTCACATTTGATGAGGAAAGTGTTGTCTAATCTGCAGGAGCTGAGATATGACTATCATCCCCCGGTCAACAAATGTAAGAGTCTAAGAGGATATCTAATCTAACAATAATAATTCAATTGCGGTCTGGAGTAGTCATACAATGTGGGAATGTTCCATGTTAAAAAATAAAAAGTAAGCCTGTTCTATAAATCGTTGCGTCGGGATTTTTATTTAAGTTTTCGCGTGACGCTTTTCATTCTTTACGACTTCGTCTGACTAGAGTGGTGTTTACGTTGATCCCATTACAGATCCACACGAAAGGGAGGGGACGACGCTGCCATGTAAATCTTTCAATTAATTTTTAATATGCGTTTGAGCCTATTTCTATTCAACACGAAACAAAAGGATCATAAAATGTTTCACATTAGAAGAGTGGACAATTCTGAAAAAGCCAACGAAACAAAATATATTGTCCTACCCATCAACTCTATCACAACTACAACTAAAAAGAATTTATCTAAACACAACATACAATTTGTTATAACTACTTCTGAATCAATAAAAGACTGAATTCATACGAAACAAATTAATAATAAGCTAAAACATGAAGGGGGAATTTACACAATCACCTGTAATAATTGCCACAATGAATACATTGGAGAAACCTCAAGTAATTTAAGTAGAATATTATATAAACATAAAAGAGATCTTTTACAAAAAAACACACTAAATGTATTAGATGCTCACTGTAATGAGTCTGGCCACAATCCTGATTTGAAAAATGATACTTAAATTAGGAGAAAGCTATTTACTGAGATGAAGTTACACAGAAAATGTTTTAATCACTGGGTCATCTACAGCAAATTTACTAATGGTTGTGTCTCCCTTTGCAAAACCTGTGTGGTCAAAAGCCCATCATATTAAACGAGAGTTTCTCTTGCAAAGGCAAGCGCAGGTTTCATATTTGAGTAGAGGACTAGTTACTCAAATATGGGGGTATCCACTAAAAATAATATTTGACGTAATATATATATATATATATATATATATATATATATATATATACACATACATACATATATATATATATATATATATATATATATATATATATATATATATATATATATATATATATATATATATATAATATCGCACATTGAGTGCTGGTGTTAATCGAATAGTGCTCGATGTATAATAACAGAGATATAATTCATAATAAATGTACATTTTTCCTCCTAAGAGTTGTGCTACCAATGAGGGAATATATATATATATATATATATATATATATATATAGTCAAACCTAATGAGCCAGACACACCTACCAAGGTTTCACTTAGGCAGATCGTCAGGGTCGATATATATATATATATATATATATAGTTTTAAGGTGTGCTATATTTATGGGATAAAGTGCTCAATATCAGGGATAGATCGTATGTAAATATAATAAGGAACATTGAAGTCAACACTAAGAGGCGACAGGCTGTTTTATACTAGACGCAATCGTCAGACCGCCTAACGTTTGCTTCTAGCATGATATATATGTATGACGCATAGTGGAGTAGTGGATAGTGGCTCGGATTGAGGAATCGGAGTACCGATTTTGAATCCAATACATTCAGTTACGTGCTAATATCCTTGGGAAAGGTATTAATCCTCTTCTTCTCCCTCCAGCCATGGTAAATAGCAGGACAGACTGGGCTTTATAAGCTCGGATGGCAACTGGTCTAGAAAGACAAGGAGGGTCGTTTGTGGACCTTGTGGCTCGTAGTGCACCAGCTCTCTGTATTCGGCCCTGGTGTGGTTGGTTCTACACAAAATCTTCACCACTATAATCAAATCATATGTACTGGTGTCTCGGCTGTCGGATCCTAGGAACTGAGCAGCTTGATACTCATACGTCGAACTTACCTGTAGCACAAATCCGAGGAAGAAGAAAGACTTGAAGTAACAGAAATAACGATTCTAAGGAAACCATTGACTGAACATGATTATTAAACAAAAGGAACATCCAAAACACAAATTACAAATTACAAATTGGACATACCCAAATCAAACAAGTACAACAGTTTAGATATCTGGGAATTTTTTTTTTTTTTTTTTTGCAGAAGACGTAAAGTATGACGCTGAAATTAAAAGGCACACCGGGTTAGAGAAAGGGGCCTTCCAGAAGCTAAACAACGTATTAAGTATAAGAAAAAATCGTTAAAACCTTGAAAATAGTACTGAACTGTTATATAATATCAATCCACCTATATGGCAGTGAATGCTGGGCAATCTCTTAACAGATGAAGAAAAAATTAAAAATATAAAATGGCGACAATTTACCCATCCCACTATGTGTGTGTGTGTCTCTCTCTCTCTCTCTCTCTCTCTCTCTCTCTATCTCTCTCTCTCTATATATATATATATATATATACATATATATATTAATTAACGTGTAATTAGGCAGCAACATTTCTTTTTGAACGTATAATTAGGCAGCAACATATATATATTCTT
>OZ038496.1:52711972-52764472 GCA_964036315.1 Acanthosepion esculentum
GGAAGGCACCGTAGATTTTTCCTACCAAAGTTCTTTCGATCTGCTCCAAAATCATTCTTGGGTTTGAATTACAAAAACAAATATTGTAAATACAATAAAATCTTCATTTCGTTTTGATGGTGATTTAATGCTATTCTGTGTGTTATCTATTTCCGGTCATTTCCCATATAGTGGGACGCTTGTTTTTCAAAAAGAAAATGCATGTATTAATAAAATAATAAAATATTTTAATAAAATTATAACAATGCACGTTCACACGTGTATTTGAAAATTAGTACCACGATGAAATATATATATATATATATATATATATATATGTTCGCTGGTTGTGTTAGCCATCGACTATTTCCGAACAGATCCATTTACCTAATTTCCGGTCAACCTGTGATATTATTTTTCAGACACTTTCCACTACAAGCCGATAACATCAACATATATATATATATATATATATATATATATATATATATATATATATATATATATATATATATATGCGTTTTGTATGTGTGTGTATGTATGCGAGAGTGGGTTAGTCAACTGATTGACACACTCATTAGCTCAATTTTAATCTGATATTGTATAATGCTTGTTCGACGTGATTAATGCGAAAACGTCCGATTCAGTGCATTGACATTAAAGGAGACTATGCAAAATAAGTAATATTTATATTGTACAGTACATGCTTTTCTTTTAGCTACAGACTAACTGATGTATCCACCGTAATGATAGATAGATAGATAGATAGATAGATAGATAGATAGATAGATAGATAGATAGATAGATAATGAAAAAGAGGGAGCTGGATAGATAGATAGATAGATAGATAGATAGATAGATAGATAGATAGATAGATAGATAGATAGATAGATATGAAAAGGAGGGTGCTGGATCGATCGATAGATAGATAGATAGATAGATAGATAGATAGATAGATAGATAGATAGATAGATAGATAGATAGATCATGAAAAAGAGATAGATAGATAGATAGATAGATAGATAGATAGATAGATAGATAGATAGATAGATCATGAAAAAGAGATAGATAGATAGATAGATAGATAGATAGATAGATAGATAGATAGATCATGAAAAAGAGATAGATAGATAGATAGATAGATAGATAGATAGATCATGAAAAAGAGATAGATAGATAGATAGATAGATAGATCATGAAAAAGAGATAGATAGATAGATAGATAGATCATGAAAAAGAGATAGATAGATAGATAGATAGATAGATCATGAAAAAGAGATAGATAGATAGATAGATAGATAGATCATGAAAAAGAGATAGATAGATAGATAGATAGATAGATAGATAGATCATGAAAAAGAGATAGATAGATAGATAGATAGATAGATAGATCATGAAAAAGAGATAGATAGATAGATAGATAGATCATGAAAAAGAGATAGATAGATAGATAGATAGATAGATAGATAGATAGATAGATCATGAAAAAGAGATAGATAGATAGATAGATAGATAGATAGATAGATAGATAGATAGATCATGAAAAAGAGATAGATAGATAGATAGATAGATAGATAGATAGATAGATAGATAGATAGATAGATAGATAGATCATGAAAAAGAGATAGATAGATCATGAAAAAGAGATAGATAGATAGATAGATAGATCATGAAAAAGAGATAGATAGATAGATCATGAAAAAGAGATAGATAGATAGATCATGAAAAAGAGATAGATAGATAGATAGATAGATAGATCATGAAAAAGAGATAGATAGATAGATAGATAGATAGATAGATCATGAAAAAGAGATAGATAGATATAGATAGATAGATAGATCATGAAAAAGAGATAGATAGATAGATAGATAGATAGATCATGAAAAAGAGATAGATAGATAGATAGATCATGAAAAAGAGATAGATAGATAGATAGATCATGAAAAAGAGATAGATAGATAGATAGATAGATAGATCATGAAAAAGAGATAGATAGATAGATAGATAGATAGATCATGAAAAAGAGATAGATAGATAGATAGATAGATAGATAGATAGATAGATAGATAGATAGATAGATAGATCATGAAAAAGAGATAGATAGATAGATAGATCATGAAAAAGAGATAGATAGATAGATAGATAGATAGATAGATAGATAGATAGATAGATAGATAGATAATGAAAAAAAGGGAGCTGGATAGATAGATAGATAGATAGATAGATAGATAGATAGATAGATAGATAGATAGATATGAAAAGGAGGGAGCTAGATAGATAGATAGATAGATAGATAGATAGATAGATAGATAGATAGATAGATAGATATACTTATGGGTATATGCAATAATGTATGTGTGTGCTTATGTGTACATAGCATGGTTATTTCGCTGAGACTTGATCAGTGGATTTTTGCTCGTAATCCTCACTTCTTTCAATCGGCTCACAACTATCTCCTTGGCCGGCACAATCATAAAGCTTCCTCTAGTCAAATCGATTGATTGGTCGATCGATCCATAGAGCGAAAGATTAATTTCTATACTACCAACTGAGTTGCTAGGCCGAGTGAATGCGTTGGGGAAATATGATGGTTACTGTATACGGCTGACTCACTCACACATACACAATCACACACACAAAAAAATGGCTGCATTTTAATGGATTAGCGGCTTGCTCAACTCAGGAGCTAATCCATTCGTAAGGACACATACATCCAAATAAATCAGTGTATTGAATTAAGCTTCGGATTACGTTCTACTCTTAGCCACCCCCAGTACATACGATAATTTTTTATAGCTCTTAAAGCGTATAAATTATTTATGTTAACCACGATCATAATTCACATTTGCTTGATTGCAAGTAACAACGAAGAGAAAATATTTCAAAGGCTGGTTTTGCCAGCGCCGGTTGGCTTAATGCAATTATGTACTTGCCGTCGCAATCTGGCAGGATGTAACCCAAGGTCAGTGTAATGTGGGGAACCCGAGGGCGTTCGCTCGGGCCATGTCCCAAAATAGCTCAGTTCCAGCCACCGAGGGCAGCTGTTTCCCGAGACCGGGCACCTCTCGATAATATTTTCAATTGCGCTCTGTCCCGCTAACAGGGACACGACTGAGTTGATTATTGAAACTCGCCAGAATTTTCAACTTCCTCGGCACCGGTTGACGTAATATAACGCTGACAAAGAAATCAAATAGGAACGCCAAGTTGCGTATGTAATCTAAAACCTCAATGAGTATAAAGCGTTATAGAGTGTCCACTTTACATATACCGGGTGTAACAGCAAAACTGTCCAAATCGTGTAAAATAAAAACGGTCCAGTAGTTAGATTAAGTTTTAAACCGTTGTTATCTTAGAAATGATTAAAGATGTCTTCCTGGAATTTTCCGAGGTTTTTATAACACTACTGGGCTCTACTTTGAGCAATAAGAATGTATAATTACCCTCCAAGCTTAACAGAAGAATCGTGATGAAATCGATCATAAATGAAAATGACATGTTTATCATTAATTAATCATAGCTTAGGATCGGAAGCTCATGAAGGTTGTTATAAAGTTCATATATATATATATATATATATATATATATATATATATATATATATATATATATATATTCCAGGATCATTTTCCAAATTATTAAAGATGATCTTCGCCCTCTCTAACCTTCTAACTTTCTGTCCTGGAGTAATACGGTGCCTCACACGTTTCACGTACGATTTCATTTTCATGTCTTTTTCACTATTCCTTGGACTCTGAAAGTACTCTCTTACTTTCCAAGCATATTATGGATTGAGTTGGACTTTTTTGTGATTGATCTCTTTAGTTCTAAGTTGAAATGATGATCCCTCTTCCTGTTGTGACCTCCTGGTACAGTTTTCCTCTCTAATGTTCCCTCTTTTTTTAAACATATTCACCGTTCTCTTGATGCTTCTTGAATGGACTTTGAAGATAGAAGCCAGAGTATGAATGTTGGTACCATTACTGAAGGTCTGAATGATCTTTTTCGTCTCACCATTGCTCTGTTTAGAAGACAGTGGGTCTGACACAAACCAATTTTAACCTGTTCTCTTTTTAGGTGAATAACTCAAAGGGTTTTTCAAGGATTCTTACGACAAATGGTGCCAATATGGCTAAGCGTCTTATCTGAAAAGCTGGACACAAAGAAACTGAATTAGTTTAGTGGTTTTTTAGATATTAAACATTTTATGGTATGAATGATTATGCTGTTACACGATTTGGACAATTTTACTGTTACACCCGGTATAACAAAACCAAATGCAAATATATCTTGCAATCAAAACACAGCATGTTCCTTTCCTTTAATACAACCTTCACATATCCCTCATATTGTAGCGAAACACCCTCATTCTTTTCGCATTCCATTGGTGATATATAAGTTCCCTTCCAGCAGCATCTTCCCACGAACCGCTGCTTTGTGGAACCAATTTCCCCGATCACGACGATCTTAACCTGTTCATGTCCAGGCTTAACCGTTATATTCCCCATATATCTCCATAAACTGTGCTTCTTACTCTGCAACCCTCTACATCGAGTGGCACTTGGGCTTTGTACAGAGTGAACAACTTTGTAAAAAATAAGTAAACATTTGGAACATATAGTGAGCACTACTTTAATTTCCTGGTCCGCTTCTAAAATATCAGGGAAGAATTTTTGACAGGAATCATCTTATTAGAGTGGCATTCGATATAATTTCTTCATGTCACGACATTTAACTTGATTTGTTCCGTCGACCGAATTGACCGACGATCTGGCTATTAATGTTGTCGGGCTTGTCTGCATCGAAGAATATTTTTTTTAAATTATCATTTTAGAAGGGATTTATGTTTATTATATAAATACAGTCTCGGATCGATCCCTGACTTTTTAAAGAGTTATCTGTATTTTGTTTCTATTAACACATGTCAAGTTTAAAACAGTTTTTACATTATTAATAACTACTTACAAATTGGGGAAAATAACAACATCAGTAGTATACAGATATCAATAACAGAAGTAGAGTTTAAAACTTTGTATTTATAAATAAAAAAATAGAGATAACTCTTTCAGAATTCGAGGGTCAATTTCACACTGAAATTATCTCATGAATAAGACCCTCTTCTAAAATGATGACACATAATTATTTTTTGATTATGAAAAATCTCGTGTGGACATAGGACTGTCTGGTCAATGCTAATCTACAAAAATAGATCTCTCAAAACCCTTCCCTAATATTTACCAGCGGACCCGTTTATTTAAGTAGTTCCAGCTAATAGAGTTGTTTTCTGTTGCCTTTTCCACGAAATTATTCACTGTTGCCTTCTTCACAGAAATGTTCACTGTTGCCTTTTCCTCGAAATTGTTCACTGTTGCTTTCTCCACGGCGTTGCTCAATGTTGCCTTCTTCACGGAATTGTTCACTGTTGCCTTTTCTCTGAAGTAGTTCACTGTTGCATTTTTCACGCAGTTGTTCACTGTTGCCTTCTCCACGGAGTTGCTCACTGTTGTCTTCTTGATCGAATTGTTCACTGTTGCCTTTTCCCCGAAATTGTTCACTGTTGCCTTTTTCCCCGAAGTTGTTTACTGTTGCCTTTTCTACGGTGTTCCTTCTGTTGAACTGGCTGTCACCTAAGTCTTCCCTGCTATTCAATCCACAGCTGGTGATGGATTTATGTCGCTCTCAAGGACATATGTGCGTAAGTGACGGCAGCCGACTTTGCCGGAATTTGAACTCGGCGCGCCATTCCACGTCCGGGGCTTACAAACGTCACGCTACTCGTACGGAGATGCTGAATCCTACACAAAGGAGAGCTGAAAAGTTATTGGCTTGATCCACTCCTCAAAATCTGTATTTCGATGATCAAACATCGGAATACTGATTCGGGGAAGTGGGTCAGGCTGACAACTTTTCAGCATCGACTTGTAGAAAAACAGATTATGGTGAAGTCTAGACGTTTGGGAAAAGATTAAAAGAAACAATGTGAACAATGCAAAAGTGCAGCAAAAGCAGTTCACGGGAACACCTACGAGATGGTAGAGATTTAGAGGAAAAGCACGCTCAGGAGTAATAGAGTGTAAACAATAAGAAATAAACAATGCAAACAAAATAATGCTAGAATGCAAAAGCAAAAGCAAAAGCCGTTGTTTTTGTGGTATAAAAAGAACAAGAAGAACATTCCATGGTGTCTCTAGACAAAGAGGATAAAAGAGAAAACAAAAGCGGGAAGATTTAATGAGCGATGAAAGAAAAGAGAATGATGCTGTTGAAAATGGATCGAGTAAATATGTTTCTAAATCATACTAGCCATTTTCATCACAATAAGTTACGTTGGTGACAAAGTACAAGAAAGGCGGAGATAGATAGATAGATAGATAGATAGATAGATAGATAGATAGATAGATAGATAGATAGATAGAAACAGACTCAGAAGGATAGATAGATAGATAGATAGATAGATAGATAGATAGATAGATAGATAGAAGCAGACTCAGAAGGATAGATAGATAGATAGATAGATAGATAGATAGATAGAAGCAGACTCAGAAGGATATATATATATAGATAGATATATAGATAGATAGATAGATAGATAGAAGCAGACTCAGAAGGATAGATAGATAGATAGATAGATAGATAGATAGATAGATAGATAGATAGATAGAAGCAGACTCAGAAGGATATATATATATATAGATAGATAGATAGATAGATAGATAGATAGATAGAAGCAGACTCATAAGGATAGATAGATAGATAGATAGATAGATAGATAGATAGATAGATAGATAGATAGAAGCAGACTCAGATAGATAGATAGATAGATAGATAGATAGATAGATAGATAGATAGAAGCAGACTCAGAAGGATAGATAGATAGAAGCAGACTCAGAAGGATAGATAGATAGATCATTCGACGGAAGAAACACGTATCATAAATCTTTCCATTATGTTATTCAGTTTACCTTCCAATATGGTGATCTCTATTTAATGAGAAATCGATTTTGCATCGCAAGCAACATTAGAGACCAGTTCAAAAATGTCAATGTGGATGATCTACTATTTTTAGTAATGGAAGTGAGGCTATACTACACACCTGATTATAAGAATCAAACCAACTATTTGTTGCTTGAGATTTATTGGTACTATTTATCTATCTATCTATCTATCTATCTATCCATATATATATATATATATATATATATATATATATATATATATATATATATATATATATATATATATATATATATATATATATATATATATATGAATTGTTACCAAATACAGATGAAATGTGGATCAGAATCCGAGAGAATAAGAGAAATAACAAATAGGAAACGTTTAACATTTTTTAACTTTTATTAAAATTTCACCAGAGAATGATATATGGAGAAAAAAAGAAGGAAAAGATTTTTTTTTGTGTGTTGTTTGATTTTCATTGGTTTATCAGGTTTCATGTATATTCGATTTGTTAAACATAGCCATAAAAAGATTTAATAAAAGGAACTTGATAACTAATTGATATGACTTGTCCACAGGATTCCAACGGTTCTAAATAAGAATTTCAAAAACTGTCGAATTATAAGGACCAGCAAATCGAAGTAACAAAATGGTGGAAACTATATTCATCCCTGTTGTAATAGGGGCATTGGGAATGATCATGTAATCATGTAAGGGAAATTCCTTGACTTATCAGCATCTCTGAGCTACAAAAGTTTAATTTGTGCTGTATTGCAAATATACACAAAACCCTCTCCATCTCAACGGAATGTCAGAAATTCTACAGTAACCTTTTTATTCATAGACCCTGGAGAGAACTTGGTACTTAGACACTTAAAATTACTCTTTGACAAGATGATGCCGTAAACTCAAACTGAAGGGGGCTCTGGTAGCCCAAGTCAAAAGGGCTCGCAAGTACAGCTAACACCTTACAAAGGTAAAATGTGTGTGATCTTAGGTTTGTTTGGTTTTTTTTTTGGTTTTTTTCTTCTTTGTTTTGTCTTTTCTAAAAAGTGCACAGGGGAAATGCCATGATGCCATTTCTGTCGTTAGGTCTCTGGCTGGGACCCGGAAAGAAATGAGTATACACCAGAAATCAGAGAAAATAATAATAATAATAATAATAATAATAATAATAATGAAATTGAAATCTCAAAAATGTGGCACATGGGAACATCAACAATCCCTGTTCTCGTTGGAGCTCTCGGATTGATTGGAAAAGATTCCAATAGACTTATTGAAGGGATTCCTGGTAGAAAATGCCTTAAAGAAATACAAAAGATTGTTCTCACGTGTACAGCCCACACCTTACGAAGGGCTTCATCTATGTAATATATGTGTTTTTTTTTTAAATTTCTCTGGTCGGGACCCGGAAAGAAATGAGTACACACCAGAAATCAGACAAAATAATAATAATAATAATAATAATAATAATAATAATAATAATAATAATAATAATAAATGAATCTGATGTTAGATCAGTCATTGCTTTTGATTTTAATTAATTGAAGGTATCAACATGTACATGTTTTGTCTTGCTGTAATAAGATGGGCTACAGCAAATATCCCCATTCAGTAGTACAGATTTGCTTGTCACTTGCCTAACCCATAACCAACTGGGAAAAGCTCATGCACAATGCAGTTCTGTTCATGAATGAGAATAATGGGGAAGCATCACATCCTGGTGTCGAGAGGCTTATTTTTTTTTTAATTTTGAAGGAGAAGCTAAGAATGACTTGGGAGTCACATCCAGATTCCTGGGAACACCCTTAATTACAAACCATCTGAGCAGATTGAATTCTGGAAGTATTTTAACTGAACTCCACCTGCAAGGTTATACACTGATTTTATCAAAAGCTATTACTATATCGTACACATTTGGGTATGACGCTAATGTCTAGTATAATCTATCTATCTATCTATCTATCTATCTATCTATCTATCTATCTATCTATCTATCTATCTATCTATCTATGAGAGGATATCAGCCCAGTGATGTGTAAATGAATTAAAAAATCGACAAACATTCTGTTATGAATTTCGTTCATCTATCTATCTATCTATCTATCTATCTTGAAATCAAACTGGCTGTCACAATGCGTAATCTTATAAAAAATCATATAAAAGATCTGGAAAAATGTTTATAAGGTATATTTTTGTTTAAATGCGTATTGGTATGCTGTTGGTTCATATTATGATGACGTATATGCTCGGTATGTCCTTATCAGTCTGGGTGTCACGATTATGTGATCACTTATCGAAAATAATTGTTCGAAAACAAATATTCCAAAAACATTTATTGAAATTGCAAATTGTTTCAATGAAAATTAATCGGCGGGTCAATTATACTAAATGATAATTATTTAAAATAGAAAATTCTTTACTGCAATAAAAATTTTAAAAAATAAAGAGGAAATACACAAATGATAATTATTCGAAATACAAATATCATTAATAAAACAATTTTGTGAGAAAAAATTCTTATAAGCTTAAGTTATATGATACTGAATGCAAATAGTCAGCTACTGAAAAGGACTCGTTAAAGGATGCCACTAATTTTTTTAAGTTTTGCATTTACGGTATTTCTTGGCGCTCTTGATATTTTGGTAATCTGCTCTTACTTTTGCAATATGAACTTCTTGCAATTCCTGTTCTCTTTTAGGGGCGTCTAAGAACTCTCATACTGTGTGATGACGGGATGACACTTGCTGCAAAAAAAGCTCTATGGCATCCTTAAAGGGCATTATTAGTTCTAGGTAAATCAACATTAACTCTCCCTCACAGGTATTTTTGAATAATTATCATTTAGCATAATTGTCTTCTCGAGTAATTTTCATTCAAAAAATTTACAATTCGAATAATTATTTTTCGAATAACTGTTTTCGAACATTTATTTTTGAACAATTTTCTCGATACGGGGTGTTACAAAGGGTATATCATATAGAAAATCATATGAAACAAATAAAAGAATGCTTGTAAGTTATATTTTTGTCTAAGTGTGTAATTGTACTTTGTTGGTTTAGCATAGCCTTATGTATTCCAAAATCAGCTCGGCCAAGGCTTATTTGGTGTTTTACTGCAGTTCCACGTTTGTTCTCGGAAGATAGCTTGTAACCAAGATATCCAAAATCAGTCAATTGTTCAATTCTTTTCCGTTTATTTGAATGTTGAAGTAAAGTTTTTCTTTCTTGGCTTTGGGTCAGTATTCTTCAGGTTTAATTCGAAGCCTGCTTCTCTTACATTATGGTAAAAATGTTCAAAGATATTTCGTGCTCCTTTAGATTGCTATCTGCCAGTGATATATCATCTGCCTATAACAGATTTTATATTTAAACCTCAATAGAGAAACATCTCTCACTACACAACTGTCGCATCAGTCTCACCCACTTTGTATTCCATTGGTAAAATGGAAGTTAAGCTCAGACAGTTTTTTTCCCAAAAACCGCAACTTTGTGGAACATGCTCCCGAGAGGATGCTTCCCAGATTAATACAATGTTAACCTCTTTTAGTCTAGCCCCAGTCGTTATTGATCTTTCATAATTTCACTTACTTCCTGCTCTTACGTCCATGAAATAATTCTACCGATATTTACTTATATTTGTTTTTGTTGTTGTTGTTTTGTTTTTGTTTTTTTACGGCTTTGTGGATTATTTTAAATCCGAGACATATTTTTGATTGTAAGAATAGATCTTTTTGCGTGGAGAGTCAATACTAGATTAACAATTTTTTTTTGTTGCAAAATAGCACTGATTTTTCCAAATACAAATGCGACTTGGGAAAGGTATGAACCCATCCCTTTCCCAAGAGTGCGTAAGTGTATGTAATGAACTCGACTAGAAATCGAACTCAGCTCTCAATTTTCTCATTCTGTGCCACTATCTATTAAACCACTGAATAAACCTTCTAGTTTGTTTAGTTCTTGGAGCTTGTATTAAAATTAAAAATAAATCCTACTCAGTTTTAAACATTACAGCTCGACAAAAAATAATGCATACTTCAAATATCAACCCGTAATTTTGCTTTGTCTATTGAGGGAAATGTTTCCATTACATTTCACACATGAAGGCTTTTTTTAAATATTTACACACCAAATTAGATTTGGTAATAAATTACTGTCTGTGGAACAATTTCGCGCTCAATAGATTACAAGATAAATATCCCAAACATTTCCCAGCTGTAACGTTTTTTCTCGAAAAATCTTAATTCGAATTCACCTGAATCTGTAAAATTAATATCACATTGTTCTCAAAATACAGGATTAGCTGTTGTCAATTTGAAACGTTAAGAGTTCCTAGAGATATTATATAGGTTTTAACTTGATATCATCGCTATGTAGAATGCGCTTAGAAATGATTCTTTTTTGAAGATATATTTCGCGCTTTTTTTTCTTTTTTTTTTTTACCCGTTACTGGAACAAGGCTGGCCTGAATACCTTCTATCGTTCGGAGTTTTGCCGCTGTATTTCAATCACGTTTTTCATATCTGCATCGGCCTGTTCTGACTGTCTTTCCACGTAATCCAAGAATCGACAGGAAACCGGTAAACGACTCTCATACAACCTGGCGTTTCGCGAATAAAATAGCCATTCTTCAACAATAAAACGACCAAGCAGAACAAAACAATTGTTCATTGTATTATGATGTCGACACACTTAACCCCAAAATGGCATTCATTCGTGTAAAGATGCCACTGGAGGAACGTCGGATTGTAGTTACACGTCGAGTGAGTTGCTGGTTTGAAATATTCATTATTTTCCCGTTCGTACAAAGCATGACACCCAAGCTGACTTAAGCTGCATATAAACCGACCTGCCTTTTCTAAAATGTCATAGCAGAGGCCGGCTCGCTAAAAATTTTCGATTACCGTTTCGGCAGGGTCAAAGTTGAATCTTCATATTATGCGTTAAAGTGTTGTACAAGGCACGAAGTTATGGGTGAGACAGCTGAAACGCTTTCATTATAATATTTTAATCCTGGTCAGTAAATAGACAAACACACACACACACACACATATATATATATATCCTACACTCAAGCCACCAATCTGTTACTGGGTGGCCTGCCACTAGTTTTACTGCTGGTAGCTCGCTGTCGGACCGTTAGAGGCCCACCCGTTGCCTCCCGGTAGTCTTATGGTGGCTGTCACCAGAGGACCGCTAGCGTTGCCATCGTCGGCCCGCCAGAAGGCCACTTGCGTTTACTATATATATATATATATATATATATATATATATATATATATATATATATATATATATATATATATATATATATATACATAAAAAGAAAGAACAGTAAGATATAAAATCCGGTGTTCTTATAGATATTTTTATTTTTACACAATAGTGCTCAATGTAAATTTACAGAGCATTAATATTATAAATTAATTGATTTAAAATATGGTTTTTTCGCTACACAGTGATACCATGTTTCAGAATTGGAAGCTGAAGCCCCTGAATTTAATTTTGTTATTAAACCAAAGACATTAATTCCATTTCCTCGTCAAGCGAATTTTGGAGTAACTTCTCCAAAATTCGCTTGACGAGGAAATTGAATTAATGTCTTTGGTTTAATAACAAAATTAAATTCAGGGGTTTTAGCTTCCATTTCTGAAACATGGTATCACTGTGTAGCGAAAAAACCATATTTTAAATCAATTAATTTATAATATATATATATATATATATATATATATATATATATATATATATATATATAAAGAGAGAGAGAGAGAGAGAGAGAGAGAGAGATAGAGAATAAAGATAGAGAATAATTACAAGTGAAAGGTTTGTCACATAACTGGCTGATGCTGCCTTCAACATACCGAGTTTCGTAGACGGACACTCCGGGTCCCGGAATTACACCATTCACTCGTCAGGGAATATCAGCAATTGACTGCTTATAATTGTCGATTTTTCTTTTTTATATTCACTTTTCATTGGTGCAGTTTTTTTCATAATGTATGAGTGCGTGTAGCTTCACGCGCGCGTGGCCATGCGCCCGTCTGCGCGGCCGTGTAGAATGTCGTGATTATTTATGTTTATCGTGGTGTTTTTTGTTTGTTTGTTTTTACTTTACACTTCTTTCTAGACTCTTTCTCTCTTTTTCTCTTTTCCTTTTTTCTTTCACTTGTCATCATTTGACTTCTTCTGTTCTAATATATTTTGTTAAGTTAAGAAAATTGTATTTCTTTTTTTTACATAAATAATTAATTTTAATGTTTAAATAATAAAGTAAATATTTATATATGTATATATGTCTTCACTTTGCCATTATTAAATAGACATTTTTTCCTCACCGGTAGCACAACTCATGCTCGATACAATCGTTAGGTGCTGATTGAAAACTAGCGTTTGAAGTAATATATATATAACTTGAAACGATTTTATAGCGGGAACTTCGTATTTGAAATAGACGCCACAATTTGATTCATTATCCAGTGAGTATGATGTCAATCTGCCTTATCATTCAAGGAATCCAAGTAAAGACAACGCATTCTCCTCAATAACAAAATGTCTTCTAATGTTGGATGAAAATAAATCAATTAATGCTTTAGAAATTGGTGTATACACACATACACAGACACACACACACACACACACACACACACACATATATATATATATATATATATATATATATATATATATATATATATATACATAAATATACAGACACACACACACATACATACATACATACATACACACACACACACATATATATATATATATATATATATATATATATATATATATATATATATGTACTGTTGTTCACATCTTTATTGCCATATTCGCGACGTTTCGGCCGTTGTACGCTCCGACATTCTTCAGATGATATATGTTGAAATTTCGAATCGAACCCTTTATTTAGTCGACGAGGGTAGAATGTTCTGATTCCACGTGCCATTCCTTTGGATATATCAGTTTCAGTTAATTCCCCTGAGTAACGTAAAGTTTTTATTTCCCCTGTTGTAGCCATGTATTGAAACTCAAAACTCTTTGGATCAAGTCACTGTTTGGCTCCCTTAACACACTCTTTTATCCACATTTATCCATATAGTATGCATTATAGGGAAAGAGTGATCAATATTGGCGATACAATATTTATTTATATAGATAGTATGAATTGAGGAATCAACAACGCATGTCTCTTTCGTGCTTCAGATCTTCAGCCCAAGTGTCACTCGGTCTGTATATATAGATGATTCGACTCATAATCCATAGCGTCATTCCTTTCCGAACACCCTAATAGGAGAGATGATAAACTAATTCTAGACGCAGTTTCCTACCATTTATTCCTGGTTCTGCCTTGGCTGGTGTAAGACCTAATTACTTTTTGCCAACATTATATCATTGTAATAAATGAATATTGCCCTGTCTTAATAATTCGCTTGCATTCTTAACTAAAAAATACAAGACAAGTATTTGATTATATGACATTAACTCTATAGAACTGTATCTTCTTCCCCTTTCGTCTGAAAACTTATTTTATTTAGCGTGTCACTTCTGTACGAAAATGATTATGACTCTCCACAACTTCCTTTCCTTTGTATCTCTAAGCAACTTTTGTCCCCTTACGTGCCCTCACAGTCCATGATCGGTCATCCGTTTACACAAGCTCGTTAGGTATTTCCTTTCCTCTTCTTGCCTTCAATATGTTCTGTGAGTGTCAAAATCTCCAAACCCACTTTCCTTATTAAGTATCCCAGAAATTTCAACTCTCTCTATATGATGTTATGTGTAGATTTTCCCTAATTTCCTTAAAACTTCTTCGTTGCTTACATGCTCCATCCATGGTGCGATAGGTTTCACAAACAATAAAAAGTGATCGTTTTGAAAGATGGTATTTAAAACTAAACGCTCCTAATGCTATCTAGCAACAAACACGCGCTAGTCGCCTTTGGCCAACCGAATAAATTCGATATATGTTTTTTTTTATTTATTAGACCTCGCTTCGTCTAGTAGAAATCCAGTGAGTGAGTAATTAACTATATATGTATTCGTCTGGGTGACTACCTTTGTAACCGCAAATTCTTGGAGACCTCGAGACATATTCACAGACATATTTACCGGAGAGCTACAAAGTATAGAATTGTATATTCTTTATAAGAACGCACGATTGTTCCCCTGAATCTATCGGCAAACTGGTGCATTGTATGAACGAAAAGTGAAGAGAAATATAAAAAATACCTCAGTACGTATTTAGAAGCAGTCTTATCTTAAAATGTCGCTTGGTGTTCGTTTGTCATGTAGTAATAGTAATTTGGTAATTTTCCGTTTTTATTTTGATAACCGGTGAATATGTTTCAGATAAACAGAGTCAGACGAATTACTTTAATCCGCTTCAGCTTCACACTCCGATATCAAAGAGATCGTCAAGTGTAACTAAAATTTATGAATAACTCTATAACTTTAGCAACAATATAAATAAATAGACTGAAAAATTATACAGTGAGTGTTTAAAATTAAGGCATTTATTTACTCGTTAATGTTATTATATTTATATCCCTTCCCAAAATTATGAGACTTATGGGTGAATTAACATTGAAACACCGGTTGACCAAATTTAGATAACGTCGTACATGATCAGTGCCTACATGAGTGACCGCTTTGGATTATCAGGGTGCTGTAAGGTTGGATATGTGGGTGGTGTAATTGTTAAATGTTCGGAATTGAAAGTCGAAATGCCGAGTTCCAATACAGGTCGGGCTTGTTATATTTACCTATGCGCAAATAGATTTGGGGAAGGCATGGATCCACCTTAATGAGAAAGACTTGTATGTGTGCTTAAATGGTTTCTAATGCTCGGATAGGTGTAACGTATGGCGTCTCGATAGGCATGTAGTAGTGTAACCGATGTAAATATTTATGAATTCGGTTATATATATATATATATATATATATATATATATATATATATATATATATATATATATATATATATATATATGAAGAAATATAGTCTTAAAGTGTGCTATATTTATGGGATAAAGTGCTCAATATCAGAGATACAGCGTGTGTAAATATAAAAGTGAACATAGAAGTCAACACTAAGAGGCGACAGTCTGTTTCATGCTAGATGCAATCATCGGGCCACCATGCTCAAGGATACATGGCACAGTGGATAAAGGCGTTGGTTAGATCCAGTGACAGACCCAAATAGTGTGAGTTCAATACCCGGTTAAGGCAGTGGAGAACTTTCAGAGGGAAAATTAGCAGGAGATAACTGATTACTGACATCCATCAAACATGGCTCGTGGAACTAGAACAGTCTACCCCAGTGATCGAAATAAAGGGTTCAGTTCGAAATTCCAACCACCTGAAGAAGGCCGGAGCGTACAACGGCTGGAACGTTGTGACAAATATGGCGACAAAGATGAGGACAATAGTCCGACTAATGTAAATACTGTATATATATATATATATATATATATATATATATATATATATATATATATATATATATATATATCATAAGTACTATTCTAGCAGTTATGCTAGAATAGTACCTATGGTTACTTCTACCACTGTCAACAGTAAGAGGATGAGACCTAACTGCCAATCTAGTATAGCGCTTAAATTCATGAAGTCGGGGTACCAAAGATGAGAACCTCATTATTATCTCCAAAGAGTTATTCCATCTAAAGTTATTTTTGGCTTTAAATAACAAGCAAAAGGTAGATAAGCCATAAAGAACAAATCGATCCACTAATTGCAATTATGGAACTAATTCGAACGTCATAGGGAATTTGCGATATTATGGTATTTGTAGTGTTAATGCTAAGAATGTATTAAGGGAGGGGGCAAGAAATATACTCGAGTATTTTGGTCACCGATTGTGATTACCTAAATTAAAGATGAACTAGTAATGACCAGCATCTTCCTTTCCCAATTTTCGGGCTGGTGTGGTCGCATTTTAGCGTCAATATATATTATTGATCGTTGTTGTTGATGCTATGCTTACCCGCGCTTCAAATTGTACATATGGGGACTAGTTAGGACTTCGACAGAAATTGCTGTATTATGATGTCTGCAATATGACGGAGAAGTATAAAAACAAGATTTCAGTGGCAGGTATGATATTGTAACAAACAACGTGGAAAGATAAGGCAGCAATGAGCCGTCTCCTACATCTCTATTGCTTGCCTACTTATAATAATAAATAAATTGAGCCATTTTATTTATTTATATAAATATAGAGTCCAAAAGCGTCTCCTTGTCCTTGTAGGTGACAAATTATTTTCAATCCTACGACCGCTTTCTCACAGACGAAACATAGCAAGCAACTCGCTGCTTTATCGTTATTTCCACGGAAAGTTTTGAGACAAACTACATTTCTCAATTGCACCAGTTGTAACATTCACGGTTAAGGCCGGCCATGCTAAGTGCATTGTATCGAATCACCATTATTAACTTAGTAATCCACTGGTGAGACGTAACTTCCAATCGAGTAGCTTCTTCATACTAACCGCTGCTTTGTGGAATTGACTTCCAAGAGTATGCTTCCTCGATCACTACAATCTTAGCCTGTTGTAGTCTACGGTTAATCGTTATCTTCCTCATATTATCCGCATAAACTATGTGTCTTGCTTTGTAACTCTCTACCTCAAGTGTTCCTCAGGTCTTGTACAGGGTGAACATCATTGTAAACTATTTATACATATATATATATATATATATATATATATATATATATATATATATAATTAAGTAATAAAAATCTTGGTAATCCGTATGGATAATCCCAAGGAGGATGAAATCCGGAGAGCTCAATGTTAAATCAGAGCGAATAAGTTAAAGAAAAACAAACCACTTTAAGGTTCTATTGTTATAATTTATTTCACCAGAGAGTTTTTTTCTCTGATCTCACTTCCAAGGATGAAAAAATGAATTTAAACGTTTGAAGGGTATTATTAAGGTTATGTAAGATGATATAGAGAGTGATGAGAAAAGCTGTGACAGACATTGTCGAAATTAGAGAGGGAAGGGAGAGTTAAGGATGCTTTTAAATTTATTTTTATTACTATTTTAATAGTGAGAAGGTAGGGTTAAGGATCAAACATTGACCTATTTAATAGGTCATCTTATATGTATATAACAACTTATATATATATATAACTTTATATATATTTATCTTTATATATATATATATATATATATATATATATATATATATATATATGACAACTTTATATGTAACCTTTTTAATCAATTCACCCCCAAGCAAGGTGATAATGCCACTAAGACGCAAGAGGCTACTGAAAATGAAAGAGAAGTAAAAGACTTTATAAGGAGCCGGAAACCCATTCCTTAACACGGAACAAGGAATAAACCTCTAGCCCTGGTCAAAAGACCGCGAAGGTGTGTGAACCGGACAATAAGCAAACCTATCTACTCCTATTATAAAAATATAAAGATATATATATATATATATATATATATATATATAAAAGAAAATAATAGTTGATAGTTTTAATATATATATATATATATATATATATATATATATATATATATATATATATATATATATATATATATATATATATATATGATTATGAAAAATTTATTGGTCAGAGTTGAATTAGACCAGGAAACAGAAGGATTAAAAACTGCTCTATACATGTAGAAAATAAAATAAAAATTTAACATGCAGAGATTTTGAATTAAAAAAAAAGTTAGGAAATCAGCCGATCACACAAACTTGGTTTAAACCTTTCAGTATTTTCAGGTGTTCCAGGGTAATGGTTAACAATACGTAAGGCCAGATGACGGTTTCCAGATGGGATACGCGTTCGATTCCTGTTGGGGAATGCATATTTTCTGTGGAATTTTTCAAATATTCAAGCCAGTAAATGTAATTAATGCTGTTTAATTAAAAACAGAGAATTTACTCAAATAAGTTGAACCTATAAAAATAATGAACAGTGTATATATATATATATATATATATGTGTGTGTGTGTGTGTGTGTGTGTGTGTGTGTGTGTGTGTGTGTGTGTGTGTGTGTGTGTGTACTTCGACGTTATATGCTCGAATAGTCCAATTAAAGAAAAAGAGTAGTTGGAAGCATTTTAATATTATATTTCCTTCAATGCAGCCTCACTTTTTTTTCAGTCGTCAAAGCCCTTTTATTCCAAATGGAGGCAAATATTTTATCATTATCATTTAGTAATAATGGAAGTTGAATTATTAAATTCTATTGAGTCCCTGACAGGTGTTGCTCATAATTACAAAATGAAGACGTAATTTCTAAGATTAAATAGCTTTACTAATTTTTCAAATTTTTTAAAAATACAATATTTTTAATTTAACTTTTTCATTTACAAGATTCCATTAGTGTTTTAATAGGTTCCTTAATTCCCTAAATGAATAAAAATTCATATTGGAAATTGGGTGTTTTCAATTTTTTTATCCTTTTTTTGTTCTCTCCGGTCAATGACAGTGACGTCGAAACAGTTTGGCGCCTAAACGGCTGTGCTGAATAATCCAATTATTTTCCTGACGCCGAATCAGCGACAACAAATGGACTACGCCGAAACGCACCAAACTCGTTTAAATGCCGCCTACATTTAAAAACGCGATTTATTTTGGTCCCAGTGAATATGAACAATTCAGGGAAAAAAATAATTAATAATGAGCGATGGGGATATTTTCTTTCTAAGATTTTTTTTTACTCTATTTACATTATTCGGACTGTTGTTCTCATTTTCATTGTCATATTCACGGCGCTTCGGCCGTTGTAAGCTTGGGCCTTCTTAGGATGATATTCCACTGGAATAGATATTACTAGTTCTACGTGCCATTTTCTGGATATCTCAGTTGCAGTTATTTTTGTTCACCTCTGCTGTGGCCAGGTATTGAACTCACAATTCAAGTCACTGGATTACTTCACCAACGTTTTTATCCACTGAGCCATATGTGTCTTTTGTGTCCTTAGGGATATCAGTGAATGAATTTTTGGTCGCAGTAACCATTTTTTTACAATTTTTCTTATGGAAAATATTCTTAAAGGATCCACCTGAAGGTTACTAAATTTCTGATCTTTCCGCCATTTGCCTTTCTTTTCCCTCTTTTTATTTGGTTAAATCTTTCAAAAACTTATTTTGACATTCCTTAATTCCGTTCCCTCATCTAAAGTACTAATAGTTTATAACTTTAAAACTTCTGTTTCGGTTTTCTGTCTCTTGTAAATGAATAAAGAAAAAACATTTGCGAGGCATTCGACACAAAGAACAGAACAACACCCGACATTAGAATTCGTTTTCTGTGTTTAGTCAGATGCAATTATTTGCCTTTCTGCTGTGCAAGTGTCACATTTAAAAGACTGGAACCTTTTCCCTTGCTGCGTCATGTTCCTAACCTGATTTGTTTCCATCCGGAATAGAAATGAGGTCCCGAAATATCTGATTAGAGCAGCTTCATTGGTTAAGACTAATTTCATTAACGATGTCTAAAGGACGATGTCTAAATCGAGAGAAGGCAGATTTTGCAATAAGACGATGAGAAATAGCCGGTGAGGTTGGAAAAGCAGAATGATATTTAAATCAACCATTCACCCTTACATGGAATACTGCTGCCATATATGGTCTGGTGCCGCCGCTGTTCGCCTTAAGGTCCTCGACAAGATCCAAAGACGGATATGCAATGTGATTGGTCCTGATATAGCATCTCGTCTTCAATCCTTTCTCACAAACGTGCCGTCGCCTCCCTCTGTCTTGTCTACAAATACTTTCACGGTAACTGCTCCGACGAGCTACTATCGTTAGTTCCCAGACTGCATGAATTTAAACGTCCCACCCTTTCTCTGTCGAAACAGTTAAATGTGGCCGTCTCCTCTACCCCAATAGCTTCATGTCCCGCACCTCCCGTCTGTGAAATTCCCTACCTATTACCTGTTTCCCTCGATAGCTATAATCTCCAACTATTCAAATGTAATGTCAATCGACATCTCCAGATGCCCTGAACTATCCCCTGCCCTTCTCTTCATTCTTTCCTCCATCACACCTCTTTACTCCCGCTCCCATTCTGTAACCCCTTGCATGGAATACTGCTGCCATATGCTTGGGGTGAAATGCTTAAAAATAATAATAATAATAATAATAATAATAATAATAATAATAATAATAATAAATAATGATTCCTGATATATCGTGAGGATTCTGGCTTTACTTAGATAATGATCAAGGCATTTTGAGAGTAAAGACTCTGATGATAAGCTCAGATGGCTTAAAACCAGAAGAAATCAAGTAACGATTATTCAAAGACACATTATAATGTCAGTTATAAGCAATTAAATGCCCACTCCTGATCATTTACATAAATGCAAGTAGATAACTAAGAGCCTATTAATTCTAATCCCGGTAACTATTTATCCCTGTCAATAGTAAGTCTGATAGGTTCGATAAAGTTAAATTGGCAGCTGATCTCAAAAATGACCTACAATCTGTTGTTAACTGGGGCAAGGAACGCATTGTTAATTTTCTTCCAGAATGCAGGCGAACCATCTAATCAGGTAGATTCTACGTTTGCCTCAAACATCAATTTTACTTGGAGCACAACTGGATGATATACTGTCACGTGTGCGACCAAAAATAAGATAACAAAAAGTAAAGGGAACGATAAGAAGACCAATTAAGTTTCTAGTTAACAAAACAGTAAACAAAAGAACTTAATTTAGTATTTTGGTCAGTGGACTAAAAGGAAATAAAAACGCTTACCGACGAGAAGTTAAAATTAATTCAAAGTAACTTCAGTCGGTATTTAATGGGTATTTGTGATATAGTTACATATCCCATGAATCAATCAGTTCTGAGCCAGATTTCTACGACAAATGACTTCGCCAGCCAACTCACTTCATTTTGTCACTAAACAACGAAAACCCAGATGAAGACCTCCACTTGTCAGGTCATCCGACTTCAAAGTATTATTTGATCAAAATGACCCAGAACTCAGAGACGCCTAATAAGTAAAAGGAGATTGTCTTAACAATACCAAGATCCCACCGTATGGTTCTGGGTTCACAAAGCACATCCAAATACATAGATATGGATTCAGTGATTCATTCGTTTTCTAGGGTTTATCAAACCTTTACAGGTTATTTAAAACCAGAAAATATTCTTTAGATTGTAAAACTTTTTTAAAGATTATAATGATTTAGTGATACAAGTCTATCTAATTAACCAATGTCTCCTGGGTGGGGAAGAAGAAATGGATCCACACCTTTCCCAAGAGTATTTGTACGTAAGTCAATATAACGAACCCAACGTGAATTGGAACTCGGCTCTCCGATTAACAATTCGCATCCATTATCCATTACACCAGCGGCACAGCGCCTGGTATTGCCAAGCGGTCACCCATCTAGGTACTGACCAGGCTCGACGTTGCTTGACTTTGGTGATCGTATGAGAACCGGTGCTTCAAGGTAATGTGACCGTAAGAAGATAGATAGATAGATAGATAGATAGATAGATAGATAGATAGATAGATAGATAGATAGATAGATAGATAGATAGATAAACAAACAAACAAACAAAGAAACAAATACTAGGTGTAGAAATCAACCCACGACGGTGATGACAGTCAATATATATTAAGATTTCTATTCCTGTTGAAATGCAGTCCCCATGTCATAGGATTGCATTTAAACATGAAACACACTATTGCTATCCAATGTTGGTATCTATGCCGATATATATATATATATATATATATATATATATATATATATATATATATATATATATATATGGATTTTTTATTATGAATCAGACAAAGTTTTATCCCTTTAAACGTCATTCTTCGTGTATACTAATGTGATAAAAATCTGTTGGAGTAATAAAAAAATACATTCTAAAATTCTCTTTGTTTACGTTTGGATCCGGAACTGTGCAGATATGAAAAACTGCCAGAGATCTATGATGGAAGAAATTTTGCGTGAAACCACGAAATTTGGCCTTGTCTGACCGACTGCTCTTTGTGACCAGGTCGGTAAGGCGAGCCGGGCTAAACGGTAGCTCCCTCTGTCCTGATTGACGCAGGATAGATTCGTGCCGGAGAGCGCAATTTTTCTTTAATAAGATTTCTTGAACTGAGTAACTCAACTCTCCAACATGACCGAGAGGGTAGAAGCGTTTGGTTGAAGTAATCCACTTATTTGATCCAAAGTGTTGTGAGTTCAATAACTGACCATAACAGAGTCGAGTTACTAAAGGAAGATAAGTGAAACTGACATATCCAGGAAAGGCATGGTGGATGAAATAAAGCATTCAGTTCGAAATTACCTGAATAAGGCCGGAGCTTTACATGAACAGGATCACATCAGTCCAAACAATGTAAATAATTACAATGCCTCATCTCAGAAATAGTACAGATAGTACTTGTACAATATCACATTCATCTAAGTCTTAAGTGATTTTTTAAAAATTATTTTACAAGTTATAATATAAAAATAAGCACAGATAAAAAGATACAATTTCTGATATACACTTATACACCGGGAATTCTTCAAGTTCTGCCTATTCTATTTTACACGATCTGAAACAGTAACATACACAAGATCGATCAATAGTAACACGTGCATAAGACGATCGCTATTGATTTCAGTGGCATTTGGGCGTAATTTCGTACGCCGTCTCTCTCAATCATTTTGGTCAACATTTAGCGATTGGAAGCCACAACGCAGACTCATTGACAGTGATAGATTCTTGAAAAGCTTCATCAATCTTTATGCAGCGAGATAAGTTTCGTTTCATTCTATGTTTGTTCTATCTTTCCTTTCGCTTTTCCTTCGTCTTATTTTACCTCTTTCCTTTCTTTTTTTTCGCCTATTTCTTCAACTATTTGTTTCTTCCTCCGAACAGGCCTACGGCCAAATCACATTGAAACGCACGTTCTCGCACTATCATCGAAATTAAACAACGTTGAGTCTGGTTATTAGCTCGATGTGTGTGACCTCTTGGGAATACCAGGTGCTGTAAGCTTGGATGTGCGGGTGGTGTAAAGGAACGCGGAATTGGATACTGAATAGGCAACTTTCATACGCCGTCTGACTCAATCATTTTGGTCAATAATATTTGCCTGAATTGTTTAAAAATGAATAAATTTGTATTAAAAATAAAACATAAATAAATAAAAAAAAAACTCTAAAAACACATCCACGCAATTTATATACTTCAAGCTACAAGACTGATTTTAAGTTATTTTTTTAATTAATTTTGTTATCTTTAGTTCATTTTCGTGCATAATCACTAACCCCAATTAATATACTTGTGTTATTACCTTAGCGGCTCGGATTGAGGAATCGGAGAGCCGAGTTCGAATTCCAGTCGAAACCATTACATTCACTTAAAGGTATGAATCCTCTTCTTCTCCCCCCACCCAGCTATGGGTAAATAGCAGGACAGACTAGATTCTATAGCCTTGGATGGCAATTGGTCTACCGCAGAAAGAAATGGCAACCTACTGCGGGAAAAAAATCTGCCTCGTCAGTCATGTATCGAAAGATACATGTTCGCCTAAGCGTGCATCACACATGGCACATAATTGACTGGCCATACTAAGCTGACCTTTTGAGGAGTCACGGTGTAGTTGGTTGTTTCTATGAGGTTTTGACAGCCTGATGTTTGGGAAATTTATCTATTTTTTTATGGGAGACGTAGCTGTAAAAATTACTTGAAGTACATAATATGAGTGCCATTTGCGTATAATTTTTTTAACTACCCAGTAATCTTTAAAATTTCAGAAAATATTAATATTCTAAAGTTTTATTGAATTTTAAGGAGTTTAAATTTACTATAATTACTGCACTTATTTTATGATAATGATGTGTATGGATGTCTAAATTTACAAAGATTAGCATGCTTATTATTCACTTTCGTGCTAATACCCTTGGGAAAGGCATGAATCCTCTTCTTCTCCCTACTCCCTAGCTATGGGTAAATAGCAGGACTGACTGCGTTCTGTAGCCTTGGATGGCAACGGGTCTACCGGAGAAAGAAATGAAAACCCAGTGCGGGAAAAAAATCTGCCTCGTCAGTCATGTATCAAAGATACATGATCGCCTAAGCGTGTATCACGTATGGCACATAACAACCATTTGGGAGGGTTTGAAAGCAAAAATATATTTTGCATTGTGAACATATTTTAGATTTTCTGTTTTCTTAATTCCTGTTCTTTTATTGTTCTCTCTCCTTAATAATGTTTTTTCCTCATATTTTCTAACGCTGAGTACCCCCCCCTTGCATCATAGTGGCTTTATTGCCTTGCTTGGAGTGAAATGATTAAAAAATAGTTCTTTCTTTTGGTGAATTTATTAGTGAATATTACATTATATTCTTTCTGAGAATAACAATGATTACTTGGGTTATTACGTTAACAGCTCGGGTTGAGGAATCGGAGAGCAGAGTTCGAATTCCAGTCAAATCCATTATATTTCACTTTTATGTTACTACTGTGTTATTACCCTTGGGAAAAGGTATGAATCCTCTTCTTCTCCCCTCAGCTATGGGTAAAAAGCAGTACAGACCGGGTTCTATAGCCTTGGATGCCAACTGGTCTACCGTAGAAAAAAATGGTTACCTACTGCAGGAAAAAAAAATCTTCCTCGTCAGTCATATATCGAGAGATAAATGATCGCCTAAATGGCACATAACTGACTGACTTTGATATCGATTGCTAACCACCAGCTCGAATTAATTTACTTTTACTTGTATTTATGGCTGTGTGCTTTAATAGCTTTGTTCGAGGATACCTGACTGCTAGGGCGGCAGACGCTGACTCAGTCACATTTGTGTTTGTTCAACATCCACAGAGCCCACCTGTGGTTTATACTGCAACTATGCTAATCAGACCGTAGTTTTCTGGGAGAGGTCGTGTTATCTAGCGTGATCAACAATCCGAACAGAGCCAGCACGCTCAAACCCTCGGTCACGATGACATGTGAATTCGTGCTAGCACAGCTATCGACGGCCCCCAACCCAATTTCACTCGCATGGCTTGGGCCAACCAGTCGTATTGCTTTCAGGCATTTTTCTAAGGTACTACACGCTGGGATCGCATCCCTCCAGACCGAAAGCATCAGGACATATCGACCATGTTGAGATTCGAACCCGAGTCTTGTGGCCTAATGGAGCTATGGTCAGAAAGATGCAACGTGAGTATTCTCGTTAAACATGTTGTAGTATATGCAACACTGAAACAATAACATTTTCTACAAAACCAAATGCAAAGTAACTATAAGCAAGACGAATCTTCACTTAAAAATATTATAAAGAAATACATAACTCCTGTTGACAAAAACAAAAAAATTAGATTAATTATTTATTATAAAATATTAAAACTGCTAACCTCATTGTCAAAAATAATAATCCAAAATACAGAGAACCAATATTATTTAAAGTATATATTTTTTAACTAAATAATTTTAAATATTTTTTGTTTCAATTTTCTCCAAAACTTCGTCGTTGCTCACGTATTCTGTCTATAGTAACCTCAGCATCTTTCTGTAGAACGACATTTCTCTTCTTCATCTTTGAGGAGGTTTTCACTGCTATATAGGACAGATATCACGTAACAGTTCAGTACTCTTTCCTTTGTTTCTAAGTTTTTTTCAGTTTCCCAATACTCGATTTAATTGTTAATTACTTAAATATTTGCGCCATTCTTTTTGTTTTAAATAGTACACTTAAATACAAATATAAATATAGAAACACAGAAATTCTTTCAAAGCCACACTTGACGAATCTACCTGAATTTAAGAATAAACTATTATGCAAATGAAAATTTGATCGTCTAGCTATTAACCAGTTTCAAATTAAGTCTTTTACGTGTCGAATATGTCAGGACTGCTATTTACTATTATGGGATATCCAAGAAGGCTGCACTCAAATCACGAAGTAAATATTCTATTTTATTTCTTTAAGAAGGCTTTTGCTGGATACTTCCCCTACGTCCCAAATGACTCAGGCATATTCAATAGAAATCATAGCAGGAGCCTGACTCGGCCATGGCGTTTACTTAATATATTCTTTTTTCTTTTTTTTTTAATCTAACGTTCTTGACTCATTTTATTCTGTTCATTGAACTCGATCCCCCATCGAAAGGACATTTTTTTGTTTTGTTTTTTGTTTTTTTTTGCTTTTTTTTATCAAAATACCCATCAGTGAAGATTGAAGGAAATCGCTCTGACAGAAAATATATCTGTTTTTCCAAAACTGTATTATTCCCCACGTAATCGAAAAGCTTTTAACAGCCACTGTCATCCCATATCATCAGAATCGAAAACATGTAACTTTTTTATACTGGACTGTGTGTGGTTTAAATAAACGTTTCTGGTTTAACATTTCCAACGTGTAGTGATTTCCCCAAGCGTAACTTAGATGTGGCACAAGGCCGAAAGTATGGGACACCCAGTGAGGATCGAACTCACTACTCAGCTGTAATTGTTCTAGCGAGACAAGTTTACACCGAGTCGAGGTGCCCAAATGATTTTCTTAGCGTAGCTTAGATGTGGCACAAGGCCGAAAGTATGGTGCACCCAGTGAGGATCATTAACCATTACATGACCTCGAGGTGCTCCATTGCCAACGTGTATATGGGATCAGTGGTTTTCAATTAAGTAGACCAGAGTTTTACCAGATAAGATGATAACATACAAGACCTGTAAGGTCCTTTTTTACAAATTCAGCTGCCTGATAGTTTCATATATCGATTACTTTTAACAGTGTCTTTCTTCTGGCTAAAAAAATGAATATATTACAAAACTCAATTAAATTAAAAAAATTAAAAAAAAGAAAAGGTTAATATCACCATTAGCATGTGGTAATATTTGTTTCTTTTTATACAATATATATATATATATATATATATATATATATATATATATATATATATATATATATATACATATATATTTATATATATATATAATAAAAAGACTTAAACACTACGATGCCAATGGAATACATTATGACCATGGAATATTAGTGTTTAAGTCTTTTTATTATATATATATATATATATATATATATATATATATATATATACTGTATAAAAAGAAAAAATAATTACCACATGCTAATGGTGATATTAACCGTTTCCTTATAAGGAAACTTTTCGCTTTCATTAACCGAGCAGCCAATACTGCATTCGGTTGAAATTTAGGGAATATTCTTTTTAAAAAATTTTTTCAGGAAAATGTTTCTCAAATCCAATAGCTGTTATCGCTCTTTCCAGTTTTGAGAAGATTTTCCTTCCTAGCCTTTTATTAGAAGTAGTGTGCGTAGTCAGTTCTTTGTGAGTACAGTTCTTTGTTTATCATTCTTTGTGAGTACAGTTCTTTGTTTATCATTCTGTAATACCAGTTAACAAGGTTCAAAGAATGATGGTCTTTGCCAAGCTCCACAGACTTTACTTGCTGTAAGCCATTTTTAACCATTGATCTTAGAAAACACAGCTGGCATTTTAGATATTTCTGAACTGGTTTGGAGCCATGCATGACATCCTTATGAAAATCTCATTCAGAGAAGGCTATTTAAGGACATTTTACTCGAGATTTCAATATGAAAAATGCCAAAAAGTTAAAAAGCTCCCCATAAAATCATGTTTGGTCATCTGGTTAAATTTAGGAGAAACGAGAATATAATGAGGCATTATGGGTAACAAGATCAAATATTTCTAGTTTATTGTGATATCCATAATGCCCCGTTGCCAACTTTATATAAGCAGTCGAGCTGCCACGCAACACATGACCCGAAGCATGAAACAGACTTTTGCCACCTGTTGCCAACTTCAGTAGCCACTCATATATGCACGCCCTCTATCCTTGATATTGAGTAATATAACACATAAATATAGCATGAATTGAAATTATATTTTTATCATATGTGTGTACGCATCATTATTTATGTATGACGTTGTGGGATACCTCACTTGGTTGTGCCAAAAGTGCCCGTTAGGTGGTGCTATTTATGTCTATAAAAATGCATGTATACTCCCTCACTTTCCTCTTGCTTCCAGATGTAGTCGACCTTAGATAAAGAAGGCTACCGACGGGACACGTTCGCTTCCTTGATCCTCTACTGACTTTTGAACTTTCGCACATGCGCACATACTAACACGTTTATTTCCCCCTCCACATACACACACAAAAAGAAGCTTATTCTTAGCGTCATATTTTTTTTCTTTTCACTTCAACTGCGTACATATGTAATTCATTTTGTTAGTAACATGCATTAATAGTCGTTTGTTTTAAATTTTAAATTCCATTTTCTCCATTTTACTTTTACCCAGGATCACATGATTCCACCAATATTGTTTGCGGGACTAATGTTCCAGAAGCCCATAAATATTTACTATAAAATGTTCATGCATTTGTATCAATAGTGTAAAATCCCACAACAAAGTGATGACATATTCTTACACGAACGTCATAGAATCCCGCGGCAATATATATATATATAAATATATATGTATTTACAAACACACACAGGCACATAAATATATATATATATATATATATATATATATATATATATATATATATATTTGTCATCCACAGACAGACTGTTTCGCTGTTTCACAGGTCATCAGTGTGACTAGACGTCCGGTTGCCTCTAGCTAGGATCGAAACACGACTGAATTGGCGTCAGTCGGAACTTCTACCACTAAGCCGTCGGCTCACGGCAGGGATGAAGGTGAATTTTAGGGTGTTTATTTTTAGATTTAGATAAACACAGAGTGACTGACAGTGACTCAATTATATATATATAATATGGAGAAAACAACTGAAAATTGCAAATTAAAAGAAAAAAAATTGAATGTTTTTTTTGTGAAAGTATTTATTTATATTTTATATATATATATATATTTGATATTTCAGATCGCCCCGATCTTTCGTCAGAAATTAATTAAATAACTGTATTCAGAATATATATATATATGTGTGTGTGTGTGTGTGTGTGTGTGTGTGTGTGTATATATATATATATATATATATATATATATATATATATATATATAGATATATATATATAAGATAGCGTACAATGGGTTCTGGTGGTAATAAGACACTGTTCGAATAGATATATAATTCTTTGCCCACCGTTTGATACAACTCTAAATTTCATACATGTGACTATCGTGAGGCACGGACTGAAAAAAACATCGTTCTAAAATTTAAAGGACAATTGTTATAGCCTACTGTTGAGTGCAGAGGAATAGTCCATGTACTCATGTAAAAATGGATTAAAAAGAAAAGTATTTTTTTTTAAATACAATCATTTACAAACATATAAATACATAAATATATTACCACACAACAAATGTCAGCAAATATACAAACATCTACACATCCAAGTCGAATATATATTTTTAAATACATACATACATACATACATACATATATATATATATATATATATATATATATATATATATATATATATATGGTCAATATCAATGCCAATACATATGTTCCCTAATATATCCGACAAATAAATTTCAAATTCAATTTATAGACATACATATTTTCAATTTAATACGCATATACATACAAATATAATTTATATATACAAATATATAAGGATATACATCCACATCTTCATAGGTATACATAGGTACATATAAATATGATATTACAATTTATATTTGCGTATACGTAACAACATACATACAAAGATATAAATACATACATATATATAAACATGCATCCATACATTTATATATAGTCCTAACACACACATACTCACACACACACACACATAAACACACATACACACACACACACACACACACACACACACACACACACACACACACATATATATATATATATATATATATATATATATATGATAAAATATAGTTTTAATATATGTGGTCAATATCTGGGACAGAGTGTATGTAATTAAAAAGTGGACATTGATGTCAGCATATATATATATATATACATATATAGTCAAACCTAGAGACCCAGACAAACCTACCAAGGTTTCACCTAAGCGGATCATCAGGGAAAGATCTACTTTTTTATTGTCCCTTTTTTAGTTAGTTGATTACTCTTATCGGTTTTTTTCTTTGGGCTTTGGACCTGTATGTTGTACGATTATTTTCGACAGACGTTCATGTTCATAGCTCTTTCTTTTTTTTAAACCTTTTTTTCCTTCCATATTGATTTGATCATTGGCAAATCAAGAAACCGAAGGTTTTCCGAAACGAGTGTAGTTACCTATATATATATATATATATATATATATATATATATATATATATATATATATATATATATATATATGTTTGTTTGTTTTTATTTCATACGTTATTTCATTGGTTACCCGTATTTGAATAGACGCTACGTTTTCTTGAGTACACAGGCCAGTAGAGAAATTAATCAGTGACTAAAATAAATGAAGCCTCTACTAAAATACGAGTATCCACTAAAAATAACGTCTAAAGGAATGAAAATATCAGATTAAAAAGATAAAATCTTTTAATTCCTTAAGTATTAACAAACAGAAAATTTCGTTAGAAATAAAGAAAATGATAGAGAAATGTTATGTAATGATAGCGAAGTGTTATGTAATGATAGCGAAGTGTTGTGTAATGATAGCGAAGTGTTATGTAATGTCAGTCCTCTTATATGGTAGTTGCCGGACCTGGGAAATATGAAGAAGAGACTTGAAGCAACAGAAATACAGTTCTGCTAAGGATACCATGGACCGAATGCCATTTAGCAAGGATAAAGTTTTAGAGAAAATGTAAACAAAAATGGCATTTATACTTAATATCATGAACAGACAGTTGAAACTTCTAGGGCCCATAATGCGGAAAAAAGGCTTGGAAAATTTGATACTCAAAAGTCCTATTGAAGACAAGAGGAAAACAATCCATAACATACCTAATAAACTTGAATAAAAGGATGGCAGAACAGCATTTAGGAAGATAAGAAAATGACAAAATTTATTAAGAGCTACAAAGGTCAGGAAATCATGGACAGCCTTGATCGCCAACTTCCTGAAGAGTCTTAAAAGATCTATGTAGATTTTTGTAGGTGTTTCTCTATGTATACTGGAATATGTTTTTCTACGTCGATATATGTATGCCTTTTCTATTGCAGGCAAGTGTTAAATGTCACCCTATACATGTTGATATGTGTACACCAGTGTGTACGCCATTTTAGATGTATCGTTTGCATCAGTGAATATATATGTATGGCTTTATTTCTATGTACGCATTGTATATATCCGCGTACATTTGCCTTTTAATATATTTAAACTTTTTTCTATGCGTGCGCCAAATTTGACAATCCTTTCACACTGAAAAATCTGTCAAGATGGAAATGGAAAATTTCTGGAAAAGAAAAAGAAAAAACAAATGTTGGTTTTTTTCTTCAATTTTTTTTTTTTTTGCTTTGTAGTTTTTTGGGGTAGTTTTTTTATACTCATAAAAGTTTCATATATGTTTGGTTTTCTTCATTTTTTTTTTTTGGTTTCTTTTTATTTACTTTGATTTTTAACCGATCAATATGGCGCATGGCATCACGATCATATGACCAAGCAGTCGTTGAAAAGCTAGTCAGGCCGGTACGAGTGCAGAAGTACAATGGCGCCAACTGATGGTGTATTGTTATTTTAGAGCTCCGCGAATAATTCTCTCTTTCTTCTCATCTGCGGGTCCGGTTTTCGGTACACATGCACCATTGAAGATGACTCTTCAATTTATTTCCATTTTTCTTTAAACTATTTTCAATATTGATATTTCTACACCTATCATATTATTATGTATTTACTACTCGCCATATGAGTCTTCTTTCTGTACTTGTAAAATCCGAATCAATTTAATTACTGTTGTGGGGCAGACCCCTTTTACACAAGATGGACTCAACCAAAGTATACTTATACTGACAGATAGAATACCTGCGGGTTGAGATACGTTGAGTCAGGGTGAGAGATACGGAGACAGTACACAGGGTGTTCAAAGAGAGTTATACGAGAGTCCAGCGAGAGAGATAATTACGGCTTCACTTACAGAGACTTGTACATATACTTTCTACTAACCCGCATTCCTGGACTATTAATCTTCACTTCAAGTCTGTATTCTTACGTTTAATACACTTAATTTTCTATCTCAATTACTGGCGTTTTTTATTTATTTGTGCAGGATTCCATTCCCGGAATCCACAACAATTACACACATCGCCAATAAGATTGCTGTGTACAGAATTAAACTTTTGAGCTATTCAGATTCATCAACATCTCACTCACAATCCCATTGTCAGGTGTGGAGACCGGGTCGCTGCGCAGCTGAGAGCCTCACCGCTTTCCTCCACCTACTTCGATTTAAAGCCGAAGAGTTATTCATTTATGCGTAACGTGTAACGTAAGACATGGCGGGGGATAATCCTTCTTCATATCAAACTACAGCTGATATCGTCTGACTTGAGGATTCACTTTATAGACGGACAAGTGGCCGTTGATTCAGTCGAAGGAACACTATCTCTTGGCCATTGTTTTCAGTCAAGGAAGCCCTCTACTCAGCCCTGTCGCATCATCAGTGAATACATAGCTATGGGACTTAGTCTATCCCATGGTGCTAGATGGTTGTCGACTCTGTAAAAGGTTTATTCATGTTTAAGAAACCATTTAAATAACTTACGCTTTACTACTTGCGCAAAAGTAAAGCAACCTTGGACAAAAATATCCTGGAATAGCTGGAATAGGATCATCATTTGATGTCTAATAAAAAAAAATATCGGTACTGTGGCTATGTCAACGGAGCTATACACAGAGTGAAGCCCCTTGGCACAGAATGATCCTGAACTCTATCGCGCATAAGCATTAAGTTATAACGTTCTCACTCGCTTCGTTGCTTATAGTGCTTGGAAGGAAAGTTTGTAGAGTGTGGTCATCTCACCACTCCACAAAGGTTCCATCTGTGGCCCTGGCTTGTGCAGCAGTTTTTGGCCAATGACAACATTCCCTATGTCCGGCAACTTTTTTCCTGTTCAAAACTCAAATGTCATTTGAAAGAATCAAAGACGCCGAGGAAATCCAAGGTAATGCGACGAAGCAGTTAATCGCAATCCCTAGAAAAGGAGTTCCAGGAATGCTTCCACCAATGGTAACCATGCTGGATAAATTGTGTGGCTTCAGAACGGGACTGCTTCGAAGGAGATTAAATGCTGAATTAATGTGTGTTGTAGTTTTCTTTTTTACAGCACCCTCCGGATACTTTTTGAAAAGACCTCGAATGTAAAGTCAAACGCCCCCAAAATAGTGACCTGCAATTTAATCCTTAGTTTCAAATAGAATATTCTCTTATGTACAACAATCCTCTTGGGGCATATTTACGCCAACCATCTCTTTTGTTCAATATTCAGGAAGTCCCCCCCCCGACTTATTCATTTAGATTAAAGAACAAAGCGTTTCAATTTCGATTATTATAAGCCAACCCTTTAGTCTAACAGCCCCCTCTATTTGAATCTCAAACGTAAAAATGTATAAATCCTATTTTAGGGTGGGATATACATGTTTGACTTGCTGCGAGTCTTTGATAGATTGATTCGTTTTTTTACGGCTTATCAACCATTTGCAGGTTATTTAAAGTCAGAAAATATTTTTAGATTGTAAGAATGTTTTACTTTTGGAGATACAGGTTTAGTGATACAAGTCTTACCAATTAACACACAGCTGGGGGTAGAAGGTGTGGATTCATACCTTTCCCAAATGTATTTGCACGTAAATAAGTATAAAGAGCCCAACGCCACTTGGAACTCTGCTCTCCGATTAAAATTCTGAGCCATTATTCATTACACCAACCGCATATCTAAACTTACCGCACCTGGTATCCCCGAGAGGTCACTCATCTAATTACTGACCAGGCACGGCGTTGCTTAACCTCGGAGATCGTACGGGAGCTGATGTGTCAACGTGATACTGTTGTAAGCCTTTGCTGCATAAGTATATTTGTCCAGATATATTCTAAGACTGCGGACGATTAGTTTTTGTGTGTGTCTAGCTAAATAGTCTGCAACATGTCCGTACAGTTTATTAATTGTGAAGATATTAACACTGTTTCTTTGTATCGAAACATAAAGGATTCTGCGCCCGAGGGGTCAATAATGTTGACAAATAGATAGGATTATCTTATTGATAACGAGGAGAAATGTTATCTTGATTAAATATAGCTATTAATGTATATATATTATATCTATCTATCTATCTATCTATTTCTTTCTTTCGTTCACAGCTAATTCATTTCTATCTATCTCGCTCGCTAGCTAGCTAGCTGTCTATCTATATTAAGCTATCTATCTATTTCTTTCTTTCGTTCACAGTTAATTCATTTCTATTTATGTATCTATCTATCTATCTATCTATCTATGCCGTATATACTCGTGTATAAGCAGACTTCATGTATAGTGTGACTTCTGAACTTTTCTGCATGGACTAAAACTACTTATGTATAATGCAACTGTTCACCGAAAATACATGATTTTAACCCCTCCAATAAAATTACCTGTTTATAATGCAACCCCCTCAAAACTCGTACTGTACAATACCCGGATATATACGGTATTTGTGTTTTTTTCCATGTTCAGTTGCAACGGGATTTTCATTGCCACCTAAACTGACGTAGCTAATAGTTTTACTGTAGAAAAGCACTGTAAATAATTTTAATAAACAAATACCCTGTAAATGATTTTTACTTTAGAAAATCAATAAAAAGCAGATGATCCGTTGCCAGTAATAAACGCAATTTTTAGTAACAGAACATGTATTTTATATGGATTATTTTGACAGTGATCACTTATGCCTAATTCAGGTAGGACGTTAATGTCGGACATACAATTTAACTCTGGATTGTCCCTTTCAACAAGACAATTTCATAGGAAACGAAGAAAAAGTTTACTGAACTGTTATATAATATCGGCCCTCCTCTCTATGGCAGTAAATGCTGAGCGATCTCATTGCAGAGGGTGAAGAGACTTGAGGCAACAGAAATATAGTCCGACAGAAGAATGCTCTGACTACCAAGGACTAAGTACTTGAGCCTCGTCGAAGTTTTAGAGAAGAGAAAAATAAAACAAAAAGGACACTTATATATGTAGTATCAGAAAGGCAGCTGAAATTTCTATGGCACATAATGAGGAAAGAGAGCTTGGAAAATTTGACACTCACAGGACACATTGAAGGCAAGAGTGGTAGAGAAAAAGAGCGCCTAAGTTAACTAACAAGTTTGTGTCAGCAGAAAAAAGATTGGGAGAGATAGTGAAAACATAAAATTTACTAAGACTACAAAGAACAGGAAGTTGTGGAGAGTCATCATCGCCCATGGCTTCAAGGGACACGGCACTATGTCAAAATAACATATATGAGACTAAAGAATGCTATTTAAGAAATCTCAATACTTATTTGTCGTTACAAAAGAAATTTTTGAAATGTAGTTATCAAAACTGACACAAAATTGAATATTATTAAGTGCGAGAAATTTTCCAGCAAAGAAAAACACAGCTGTCAATTTTGTATTCAATCTCCAGATTTCAGAACAAAAGTGTTTTGCAAACACTGACGCATAGCTAATAATTTAGTACCACCCAAGATGGGCGAACGTGTTGTGAAATAGCTTTCTGCGTATCAGGTAAGATATGCTCGATCGACAGGTGACAAGACGAGATGAGGTGGCAAAATAGAAGAGAGAGAGATTACCGCTGTTTCATATTCGATAAGGCAATCTGATTTATTTAGTGTTTATGAAAGAAGGTAAAGAATAAACCTGATTAACACCTTGAAATGCATAGCGTATCTCAACGAGAAGGCGGTAAATTTACCTGTAAATGAAACCTTCTGATTATGTATCTTTTATTCTAGGCCAACCTTGCTCAGCTTTGATGCAAGAACGATTTCAAACAAGTAGATTTTTCTCTATGTTATTGATTTCTTGACTTGTATTAGATTACTGCGAATGTCCGTGCTCGATTAGAAAATAACAAACAAAATTTTACATACAAAAATAACATCTATTAGGCGAGTCCTCCATTGTTTTTAACAAGTGTCTAACATCGTTCAACAGGCTTGTTGATTCCATTTTTGTTGAAACTTCATTTCTTTTTGTTGGAAAAAGGTTTTCAGGTAGATTTCCACTGACAGTCAAGAATCAAGTTTTTGTCATTTAAATTTTTTCTGTCGAGAACGGAACAAATGAAAATCCGAAGAAGCAAAGTCAGGAGAATAAGGTGGGTGCTTGAGAGTCTCCCATTTCAACTCTTCTGCAAGGTCTGTTTTGGAACAGGTGGTCTTGCGTAATCGTTGTAGAAAATGACAACATTTCCATTTGTCCAAATTGGCCGTTTTACTTGAATTCAAGCCTCTTCAAAACAGTTGAGATATCGATTTTCAAACTCTTAGCAATCTCTTCTGTCGAAATATTCGGTTTATTCTCCACGATGGCAAGCAGTGCGACTTCAACGTCGGAAGGCTAACCGGACCGTGGTTGATCGTCTAGGTTCAAATCACCGTGATGAAATCTTCCAAACCGCTCGAAGAAACATTATTTGCAAAATAATAATCGTTCCGAGCCAAATTAGAATCCTATCGGTGTGGTGAGTCGGGGGACTTTAAGGATATAAGTTAATTTTACGAGCACTTGTATTTGATACACAAAGGTACCTATCAGGCAAGCTTAAAAACGACCTTAATCACGCAACTATCGAGATACTTCGGCTATTAATTTTAGTCGCACTGGTGAAGTTGTTGCTGCAGATTTGGCATCCTAAACACCAGGTATCCCTCAAAGTGTTTTCATCAGACCCACTAAGTGAAAAGACGTCAGAGGAGAAGGAGAACAGATATTACACTTTGATCCAGTATTTACTCACCTCCTAACGGTGGCGGAGCTTGACACGAAGTTATTTAAAAAAAATCTTACCCAGTTACCGAGACCACTGTCACGTTGGCGTCGGAAGCGACCAACCGTATCTCTTTAGTGCAATGACGAAGTTGCTACGGCAGTGTTGGCATCCTTGGGACCAGGCATCATTCAGAGTTTTTTTTTTCCGTCAACTGTCCGAAAAAGGAAACACGACAGAGAGGTAAGGAACATACGCTACACAATTATTCTAGTCAGAAGTCTTAGTAAAATTGGCCTGAACGGACATTTACTCAGCTGATTTTGGGTACAACAGGTCACAAGCTTGGCGTCTTTTGCGGCTGAGGCAAAAGGAATATTTTAAACATCTTTTACAGGCAACCTCGTCCATCATTATCAAATAATAATAATAATAATAATAATAATAATAATAATAATAATAAAAGGTGAAGAAGTACAAGTAAACCATAATACACTTACTGTAGTTGCAAAGAGACTAAAAAAGAAAGCATCATCAAAATCCAATGAACCAAATGCAGAAACGATGACAAGATAAGCCTCTTCATGTTCAATATTCTGCCCGTACCAAACAAGATGATATAGACAGACCCCGTACCCCGTTACGTAGTTCAGGGTTAAAAACTGACCAATGATTGATAAATGGAAATTGTTCAGCATGCATACTGAAAAATTGTGTTAACCCGAAATGCAGTTTCTTTGAAAATTTTCAGAAGCAACTGACCATCTTGTATCAGGTTGAACAGTGTTAGCAGGAACTGAATATCAAACTCAGCATGATAGAGTGGGCCAACATCTGCACTAGAAAATGCAACTTGGTATGAACCTGGTTACAGAAAAAGGACCTGTAACAATTCTATGGGATTTTGCAATACACACAAACAGAACAATCAAAGCTAATCACCCAAACATCTTGATCAAAGACCACAAAAACAGAATGTGCTTTCTTATTGACATGACAGTTCCTCAGACTCTAATGTATCTTTGAATATCTTTTCCAAAAATAAAAAATAAAAATACAAGGATCTTGAAGTGGAAATCTTAAAAATGTGATACATGACGACGTCTATAATTCAAGTTGTAGTTGGCGTTCTCTGTTTGATTGGAAAAGGTTTGATAGACTCACTGAAGAGATCCCAGGTAGTCCATGCCTTAAAGAAATAAAAAAAGAATTGTAATCACAAGTACAGGTCACGCCTTGCAATGGACCTTATCTATGTAAAACGTGTATAGACTTGGGTTGTCTTTTCTTTTACAAAAATGCTCGGTGGAAAATGTCATGAGTACATTTCTGACCTCAGGTCTCTGGTTGGGACCCGGAAGGAAATGATTATGCAACAGAAGTCAAAGGAAACAATAATAATAATAATAATAATAATAATAATAATAATAATAATAATAAAATAATAATAATAATACCTACAGGCATAGCAAGGTAGTGACATATGTGCATTGAAAGGTATGCAAGAAGCACAAAATCGAAACAACTGAGAGGTGGCGTGAGAACCAACCAGAAAACACTATCCCAAAATAATGATGTAACTATCCTCTGGAGCATGTTAATTCAAACTGACCGGGAGATAAAAGCCAACAGACCTGACATTATCATAAAAGACAAGGAAGTGTGCGCTTATTGACATAGCAGTACCATCTGAGAGAAACACCTTCATAAAATTTATCGAGAAATTGTCCAAATGCAAGGACCTGGAAACCGAGATTAACAGGATGTGGAGAATGAAGACTGAGACTGTCGTACCAATAGTAATCGAAGCTCTGGGCCTCGTGAGAAAAGGAATGGACACTATTACTAACAGTTTCGCAGGTAACATCAACATAACAGTTGCCCAGAAAATTGCCGTATTAATAACATCCCATATAATAAGAAAAGTGCTATCAATTAAATGACAATTCTCCTATAGGGCATAAGGACTATAGTTTGGACTCGGCTCTACAGGATACAAAGCAGGAAACATAACATACACAAATAATAATAATTATAATGATAAGAAGTATTTAGGGCTTACTTTTAGCTTTATTGATTATGAGTGAAAAAAGTATAATTGCAAATGACTCGTCAATCAAGCTGGGTCGTAAATGTCGAGGAAAGATAGTGGAGTAGTTTTCCATTGTCTTCTACAGGCTTTAGAATTATTTTTCCTTGTATTAGATCGATTGCCACAAAGCTCAAGAGCCCAATCTATTCTGCTATTTAACCCATAGCTGGAAAGAGAAGAAATGAATTCATGCTTTTCCGTGGAGCATTTATGAGAAAGTGAGTGTAACATAATCGGTCGGAATTTGATCTCAGAACGCCGACTCCACTTTCCACGACAACCATTTGTTACGCCACCCGCACATCTTCTAATACAGTATAACACGTCAAAATCGCCAACAGTTTCCCGCCGAGAGGTGGAATATCCTTGTTGATTTGTACAAGAAATGCTAAACTTACTTTGTTGTGTAAATCAATAAAACCTAAAACTTTGAATAATCTTACCTTGAGCCTCAGGCTTAAATAGAAAATCTAAACTATTCCCCAATCAAAGATTCCCTTCAAGAACTGTACCTAACTTAAAGTTATATAATGGTGGACTTGTACAGATTCAAGAAGAAGAGCAACATTTTATAATAATTCATTCGGCCAGTGAAAAAAATATACGTTATATACTTAGGAAATGGATTAAATATTTTTTATTTATATTTTTAATTTGTTTGTTTAAACGCTATTTTAAATGGACACTTATAATTGAGTAGATGCTCTGTCATTAGATCTGAGATGCCTTAGACCACTCGGCCACGTAGGACCTCCTGACCATAAAAAACCCGAAGAGCGCTTTTGAACACATATCTTCCATTTTCTTGAAATATAAATATCTGCTCTGTTTCGTCTCCTAACGTAAACAAAGACGATTTTTAGACAATGGATTAAATCCGACATATTTATAATTTGTTTGTTTAAACGTTATTTTAAATGGATACTCATATTTTTAATGATACTCGTGCTTATTTTTTGTTTATTTATTAAACAGTATATTTATTTATTGACATCTACCTGTCTGAATATTTTTAAATTCTGGCTTTCAAATGAGGGTGCTGTGAACTTTAACGCTCACGCAATATCCCGATGCAATTTTTGCAAAAAGATATAGGCTTCTATATTTTAAAATATTTCTTTCTTTTCTTTCTTTCTCTCTTTTCAGGTAAGCGTGCTTTTTTTGTTGTTTTTATTGAAATATGGTTTTGCACAGGAGAAAATAAATACACTTCCCCCCACCTGACCTGGCACTATATTTGACATTCGAGATTGGAGAAGGTGAGTATATTGTTTAATATTAAACGAAAAACAGGAAAAAATACGAAATGCAACGAAAACTGAGGGTTTGATGTCTATAGACGAATAAATTTTCACGAGAAATTATGACAATTATTTAACTAAACCCTTGTGCAAATTTGCAAATTAATTGCAACATCCGCTTTAGTTTCCATTCTTTCACGATACTGGATTTCTTTCCTTATATTAGCTCATTCGCAGTGGTGTGCAGTAATAAGGATCTATTTTCGGGGTGTATGGTGAAAATAATTTGATCTTGAAAAATATTGCGTCATCCGTAATTGCATCTGATTTTCATCACATACAGACATTATTATCTCGACTATGGATTAGTTATCCTACGGCCATTGTCTGCGATGGACGTTACTCCAAGGAAGCGTACAAAAATTGAACGAACACAATGGCAAGCCTTACCAGTGATCAAATAAAAGTATTATACTACTCTCCTGATTAAAATCCAATAGAGAATCTGTGGCCAATATGCAAGAAATGACTTCGTGGAATGAACATAGGAAGTATTAACATGTTTCATTGGAAAAATACGAAAAATGTAAATAATAACGGAATTATTCGTTTTGTTTCAATTAATTTGTACAATGGTGTATGTATTGCATTACTTATTCACAGTTTGAATGTGTGATAATTCCCATTCAAATGTTGGGGTCTGGATTCTTACAGAAGGTTCACAAGCTGGATACACCATAAAAAGTAACGCGCGCGTGTCATTAAATAAGTGGGTTCTCAGGGTACGTTAATAATTAACGGGCTCATCTGGTTGACAATTATTACTGAATAGTAACATTGATATTTCCTTTTAATACCATTTCATTTCGGTACGGGGTACTTAGACGTGGCGTAATGGGCAGTGAGCTTGTCTCGCTTAAACAGTTACGACTTAGTAGTGTGTTTGATCTTCTCTAGGTCTTCCATACTTTCTGCCTTGCATCACATCTAAGCTACGCTTAGAAAGTTACCATTCGCTTTCAGGACGGTGGGGATCATGATTCTCTAGGTTCCTTTTCAGTATTCTCTATGAAATGGTATGACATCTTGGAGAAATGCTGAAGTGGTTTTCCCCTTTCTTTTTCTCTGGATTAGAATTCAGATTCGGTTGCCTCCCAATGCTGGAGTGCCCAGTCTACCCTCCTATTTATCTGATTGCAGTATTTACCACAGATCTGTATTCGGGGCTAAAGATCCCCGGATGTACTGCTATCAACGTCGATTCCAGACAAAGGAATGATATTTGTGAGAAAGTGAATGCAACGTCCTCGGCTAGGAATTGAACTGGGGACGCCAATACGTATTTCCACACAGATTACTGCTACGCAACGCTAGGCCGGAAAGTGAACACGGGACGCCGATTCTACTTTCCACATCGACCAAGTTTTGTTCCACCTACGCATCTTCATATATACGGTATAACACGTAAAGATTGCCAACGGTTTCACGCCGAGAGCTGGAATATCCTTGCTGATTTGTACAAGAAATGCTAAGCTTGCTTTTTGAGTAAAATCAATAAAACCTAAAACTTGGAATCATCTTATTACGTGCCTCAGGCTAAGAAGTAAAGCTACATCGGAAACCGCCCAGATGAACGCACAAAGATCTCTTAAGTAAACATATACTCTAACTAGTTCTCCAACGAATGAGAATTTTTTTTATGTTTTCTTCAACATATCGACACTATTTTTTGTTCCCGTTTCGCTTTCAGATGCAACGCAAAATTTCATTACTCTCCTATAAATCTAATGTTAATTTTCTAATTTAGCCGCCATTCTTCCAGGTTAGAACGAAGATAAAGAAGACTGTTCTGGAGAAACTCGTTTGTAAGAACATGGAGTTAATGTCCACTTGATGCTTAAATTCAAATTCCATCAGCGCTTTAGAGATCTAAACCGTGATCGGATTCGAAACTGTTCGCACCAACCATATGCAGAAATTAAACAAGTTCGCAGAATCGTTTCTTAAATGGCCTTGACTTTTCTACAGTAATTAGCAAATATACCATAAAAGCCGATTCTTATGTCCTTTCACGAAGCATATCTATTTTTAATGTTATGTCCCTTCAGGACGTAGGCGATCATGACTCTCCACAACTTCTATTTCTTTATTATCTGTGAATTACTATCATAACTGTGGCAAATACAGTAGAGTATTTTCCATTACCTTCTACGCTGTTTGGAATTAAGTTTTCCTTCTCCTAGACTGTTTGCCATCAAAGGCTCGAGAACACAGTTTATACTGATATTTAACCTACAGCTGTGAAGAAAAAGATAGATTAATGCCTTGGCCAAGGTCCTTTATGCAACCGACTAGGCAGGAAGTTTACTGTCTATTATACAGGTACATATAATGATGGGATCTAAAGGGGCTTGTAACGGTTCGTGCAAACCGTTTAATATAATTACACCAGTTTGTGGAACAAGTTCTCATATTCAGTTGGCCTATATATAAATTGACAAATAATAATTATACTGGATTAAAATATGTAGGAAGGATCGTTTCCCAATTTCATAAACAAAAAAAAATGGGATGTCAAGAAGTGAGAACCTGTCCCAGAAATATTTGAACCCTACAGGTAAAACCAAATATGATTGAAATAAAAGCTCGACATTTCGGTGGTAAATTAGAGACAGTAAAATCGCGAAAATTCCAGCACGAAGCAATTCTTCAAAAGAAAGCATTTTTTAATTCTCAAACAAAATACGATGTATGCTTACTTCTCTCACGGCGATTATTAAAATTTGAGACCGTCTGAAATACTTTAACAGGATGCCAACTAGTGAGGACAGAACTACTTGCAAAATCTAATTCCATCTGCAAGGCAAACAGGTTAGGCATCGAGATACAGTAGGCGTCATGATACCATCTACTTTATCTTAGTCTGCTACTGTGTCGGTTAAAATAGCGCTGGAGTCAGGGAATTGTGCTGGTGTAGTTTTTCAAGTAGAGACAGCTTTGCTTAAAAATAACTTGTCACTCGAACCAGTTGTGTCGGTAAAAAAATAAAATAAAATAAAATAAAAACACTCTCTCAACGACGAAACCGGCAGTAAGCATATCTTAGACTAGTGGGTTATCCGGTCAGGGTCGAACTCGCTAATGCTAGTGAAAAGGTTCACATCAGAGTTCCCCACTGTTTTTTGCGCCAAGGTCCGATGTGATGAACAAGACATGTTTCCCCAGGCCGGAATGTTGAGTTGGTGTTAGTCACGTGCATAATAAAACACAATAAACAAAACCGCCATAATCAATAAACTGGGAAAAAATGTTTCTTTGTGGCCCGTTACCAAATAGTCCACGGCCACATGTGGTTGGGGACTTGTGGTTTACATTACGTGTGTTCTAACCACAGAATTATAATCGACAGCAAACATCAGATAAAAATTTAAAAAAAAACAGTCGGGATTTGAAATCCGCTCTTTCAGGAAACAAAGAAAGATGTCTTTATTCATAATGTCAATAATTAGTGTGCATATATATACAAAGTAATTGAAAATGACTCCCTATTTTATATATGTGTGGCCAACCAGGAGTCCTGACTTAGGACCCTGTGACTTTTTTCTTTGGAGTTCGTTAAGGGAGAAAGTCAGCAATATCAAACGAAGACGTTGGAAAAACTTGAAGGACGAATACAAGACGTTGTCTTCTACACCACAAGAGTTTCTGGTGAAATCCACAAACGCGATTCCTAGACAGCTCGAGAAGCTGGTAGCGAAATCTGGTGTCCATATCGAATTTGAAATAATAATCCATGCTAACCGCTTTCCACTCAAATCCATTTCTTGTAAAAATTATAGTTAATAAATAAATTATAATTATTTTAAAATGTGGAGTTACATTTATATCACCTTATATATATATATATATATATATATATATATATATATATATATATACATAAATATATATATATATATATACATAAATATATATATATATATATATATATATATATATATATATATATATATATATATATATATATATGCAAGAATATTGATAAAATAAGAAAGAACCGTTAGATTGATAATCCGAAGTTCTTTAGTATTTTTGTTTTTATTTTTTTAAAATAGTGCTCGATACACAAGTAGAGCCTAGATTATAATTATTTTTTTTAAAATATGATTCCATCGCTACACAGGAATTACCATGTTTCAAAAACAGAAGCTAAAAACTTCCAATTCAATTATAGAATTAAATTAAATTAAAGCACCTAGTTCTGTTTCATTTTCAAGCGAATTTTGGAATTTTGTTTGGATTCCACAATTCGCTTGAAATTGAAACAACGAATTGCGAATATTTTTTGTCAGACATATACCTAAATTTATCGATAACCAGATGGAGTCTGATCTTAATGCAGAAAAAGTTTAAGATTAATGCCAAGGGAGAGCGTGCACATTGATTCGATGAGGTAGGTTAATGAAATCCATCCAAAGGTTTTACTTAATAATTATTGAACACCTACACAAGATACATTATTTGAAATTCGTTAACGCCGGTCAGGTGTATGAGGATCGGAAAAACAAAAACAGCCGTCGACCTCTTTAAAACGATTTGCCGCTTGGGAGTAAAACAGGTGTATGATAGCACAGGTAATACTCACTAATGGCGTCTTTAATGGAATAATGTACCGAGTCACACGGGGTACGTAATTCCCTAATAATCAGGAGTGCTCTAAGCGTGTCACATACGGTTGAAAAGAATTTTCTCTCACATTTGTAAGCAAAATGTTGCATATAACATTATTCACATGGGTTAACAGTTTCTGCCTTGAAACAGATACGGCGTTGATTATAAATACGAGCGTAAAAAGTAACCGAACACCCGCATATATATATATATATATATATATATATATATATATATATATATATATATATATATATGTATGTGTGCGTGTGTATATATGTGTGTGTGTGTGTGTATATATATATATAAATGTATGTGTGTGTGTATATATATGTGTGTGTGTGTATATATATATATATATGTGTGTGTATATATATATATGTGTGTGTATATATATATATGTGGATATATATATATATGTATGTGTAGATATATATATGTGTGTGTATATATATATATATATATATATATATATATATGTCTGTATATGTATATATATGTATATATATATGTGTGTATATATATATATGTGTGTGTGTGTGTATATATATATGTGTATATATATATATGTGTGTGTGTGTTATATATATATATATATATATATATATATATACCTACAAGCACAAATATTTATATATATGTATTCTGTTTGCGCGTGGCAGACAAATCCGTAAATCGGCATAAGAAATTTCTTTCACGTGAGCTTTATATCTACAGAAAGTATTTTGTCTTTTTTCTCTATTTTTTTCTAAATAGACTCTTCTAAACCTTCTTAAATGTTGGCATTGTTAGATTTGGGGGTTCATCAAGAAGAGTCGTCGTTTCCAATTTGCTGAGCCCCAGAGAAGCGCTGGCTTACAGGAGAATTTGACCGTTTGGAACTGAGCCAGCTGTTGTTTATGTTATCTCCGTGATTGGATGCAGTTCAAGCAAATTGCATCTGAGTCTGTAGGAGTGCTCTAAGCGTGTCACATATGGTTGAAAAGGATTTTCTCTCACATTTGTAAGCAAAACGTCGCATATAAAAGTATTCACATGGTTTAACCGTTTATGCATTGAAACAGATACGGGGTTGGTTATAAACACGAGTGTTAAAAGTAGCCGAAGACCTGCATATATATCGCCGCTGGGTGTTGACTTCAATGTCCACTTTTATATTTATATATGCTCTATCCCTGATATTGGGCACGTTAACCCGTAAATATAACATACCTTGCAACTATTTATTATAATATATATATATATATATATATATATATGAAGAAATATAGTCTTAAAGTGTGCTATATTTATGGGATAAAGTGTTCAATATCAGAGATAGAGCGTGTGTAAATATAAAAGTGAACATAGAAGTCAACACTTAGAGGCGACAGTCTGTTTCATGCTAGATGCAATCCTCAGGCAACTAGTGCTGTTATTTTTCTCGGCTATTTATATATACGGGTCAGTGGTGCATTTTGGGTAGTCTATTTTGGCGGTTATTTTTACCGGAAGTCGTTTATTTGTTTATTTATTTATTTGTGTCAAATTATTTTGCTTATTTTTATTTAATTTTATTTTTATTTTTTATCTTATATGTTTATTTATTTATTTTATTTTGATCGGTGTTTTTATTAACGTAGTAAAAATTTGTTTATATAGCTTATTGTGGGTAGTCTATTATGGCCGTTATTTTGCCGGAAGTCGTTTATTTGCTTATTTATTTGGGTCAAATTGTTTTGCTTGTTTTTATTCATTTTAATTTTTATTTTTTGTCTTATATATTTATTTATTTATTTATTATTTTTTTATTTTGGTCGGTGTTTTATTAACGTAATAAAAAATTGTTTATATAGCTTATTTAATAGTTTTGTTTTTGTTTGGGAAGATAATTAAAGCTATTTGTTGAATTTGGGGGTTGATTGTTGTGGTTTGTTCTGACTATTATTTTGGTGGGAACGGTTTTTAATTTATTTATTTGGATTGATTATCTTTATTTGTTTTTTCTAAACGGCTAGTTTATCGGTATCTGTTGTTAGTTTATTTATATATTTGGATGTATTTAGATCAATTTATTATACTTCATTTTTTTATCGTTATATAACACTTATAGCTATTTTTCGTCCGACTTTTTGTTTTGATGGTTTATAGTCTAATTTAACATATATATATATATTACTTCAAACGTTATTATAGTATATAATCCATTAGTATTTATTGAATAAATGGCCAAGCAGTAAAGCACGCTGGATCAAACGATGGTTTCCCCGAGAAAGAGGAATGCAGGTTCGATCCTTACAGAAGAATGCATCTTTCTTTAGTAAGATACATTGTTTAATAAATAAAAATAGGTCATGTAGCCTAGAATACTTAAATTAAGAGGAGAAATATATTGAGAAAACTTTCAAACTTCTCCACTACCCATATCATTTTATCTTCAACGCTAAAATCGAGCTTACAAAATCCAAAAAATTGCACAATAATTCATAATCCGGCCCTTCAACCCTCTTTCTGCTAAACTCGCAAACAAATTAGACATTCCTAATACTAGGATCGTTACCACCCCCAAGACAATCGGACATATAGTTAGGAAAATAAAAAATAAACCTAACACCAACTCAAATGCCGTGATTTTTCAAATAAATTGTTTATATCATAATGATCTTACTCTCTCGTTTTGCATCGAAACGATGCTGGACATACCTTTGATTTCACTAATGTCACCCTTATTAAAAACATAATTCTTTAAGGAGAAATACATTGAAAACTTGACACACGCTTAAATGACATCGCCATCTTTCTTTGAATCCATTCTTAAAGAATCTAACTTGTATCTATCTAATACAAAGAATGCATGCTTAAAGAGGTCAACCATGTGACACCCGGCTGCCAGGGATGGCCGGACAAAGGTGAAGAGATCAGAACTCCCAGTAGACAAACGCGCATACGTAATTACGAATACTCATTACCATCCGCTGACCAATTAAACATACAAGAATCTTCACCAACTTATATACACATAGAATTATCTACGGTTTTAATGTACGTGACATGTGACCAATGATAAATGACCTAAACATAACTGAAAATACCAAAGTTTCTGTCTTTTTGTTTGTTTTCTCTTAATCTCAGACGAAACTTCTTAAAAAGTGAAACTTGTTAGATTGATATACGTTTCCTACTTGTTCTTTATTTTATTATCCTCTCGGGTTCTGATGTATATTTGATCTGCATCTAATCAGAATTCATATACATATATATGTGTGTGTGTGTATATGTGTGTGTGTGTGTGTGTGTGTGTGTGTGTGTGTGTGTGTGTGTGTGTGTGTGTGAGAGAGATAGAGAGAGAAAGAGAGAGAAAGAGAGGGTAAATTATTTTCAGATAGAGTGTATCTGTGTCGGAACAGAGGATAAACTGATTTTTGCCGACGCGTTTCGTCCGGGGGTGGGGACCTTATCAAGTTAATGTAGGATTTATTTTGTTACACGAGTTTATATGCAAAACCGAGGATGTCATTGGTTTGTCAAGGCTTTTAACTTACTTTGCCTATATAAAGATCTTCCAAGGACGAAACGCATTGTCAAAGTACAGTTTTTCTTCTAGTCTCTTTTTATTCATACATATATATATATATATATATATATATATATATATATATATATATATATATATATATATATATGTTGCGGTGTCCTCCCTCTAAAAAGTCTATGTTGAACTCTTCCGCCTACTATAAGATTAGTAAGAGAGAAGGCCTTGGAGGAACAGTCGAATAGATTGAACGCTGGGTAAACGGACACACTTTCACTAGTCGTGTAATATTCTTCTGTTGTACTTACTGTTTAATATATGGTATATCTGCAACACTTGTTTTGTTATTTCTTTAACCATTTATTTTGTCGCAACAATATATACGAGAAATATGGAAACGCAAAAAGTAGAATGCTGAGAAAGAAGGAAGAAGTGAATTAGCCGATTCAGAAAAGAAATCATCACTGCTGAAGAAATTGAATAAAATAACCAAAAATAAAATGTTATAAAATTAATTAAAAAAAAGAGAGTAAATTATAAAATTATTGAGAATAAATCCAATTATAAAAAATATATTGCGTCTTCGCAGACAAAAAAAATAGTAATTAAAAGCAGAGCATTAAATGGCTTCTTTCATTTTGTCTGGAAGATCATCTTGTTTGGATTCAGAGGAAAAATCGTCAAAGCCTTGAATGGAATCAAGGAAAGCAAATGAGTCTTTCAGACATTCCTTTTCTATTTATTAAATTACTGTGGCGAAGAAAAGAAATCATTTTCATATTAAAAATTAATATCTTATTTCATACAGCCAATTTGATTTTAATCACCCATGCCACCGTCGATACTGTTATTATTATCAGAAAATTGTTTTTATATCTCAGGTTTCATTAACTCTAAATTAGATTCTTTAAATTGACGCTTACTTTTAAACTATCAATATATTATTCCGATTAATTAAATTTTTAATATGATTGATTAATTAAACGATTCTAATTGTTATATGACTGGTATACCTAATGCATAATGAGCTTAGTGATTATGCATATACAGACAGTTTGAAAAGTAACTCCCTATTTTATGTATAAAGGAATCTCCCGTCTATAATTATTACGAGACGGGAGAGTCCATCATACAAAAAGTAGGGAATTACTTTTCAATCACCCTGAAATTAAATACACACACATACGCACGCACGCACGCACATATCTATCTATCTATCTATCTATCTATCTATCTATCTCTCTCTCTCTCTATATATATATATATATATACATATATATATATATATATATATATATATATATATATATATATATATATATATACTGGATAATTGCATAGTGCGTAATGCCAGCGTGAGGTATTATATATATTTATTAATATATATATATATATATATATATATGTAGATGTATATGTATGTATGTATAATTTAGCTCTTGAAAATACATTTCAATTGAGCACTGTTGAGTGATAAGCTAATTCTATAAACAACAGCCACCTGCACTAATGCAAAGCTCTTCAGTAAAATGAATTGAGCACTTTGGCTGATTGGCATTTGTTTACATTTGTAAAAACAATATGCTAGATTTAGTTGTGTAACTCTATCGAGTGAAGATAGCTCTGGCTGACACCAAATTAGTTGTGTTTCAATCCTGGCTTGAGGCATTCGGAAGTCTAGTCGCACTGAGGAGCTGCGATACAGCGAAACAGTACTGTCTGTGAATGACATAATTTAGCTCTTGAAAATACATTTCAATTGAGCACTGTTGAGTGATAGGCTAATTCTATAAACAACAACCACCTGCACTAATGCAAAGCTCTTCAGTAAAATGAATGGAGCACTTTGGCTGATTGGCATTTGTTTACATTTGTAAAAACAATATGCTAGATTTAGTTGTGTAACTCTACCGAGTGAAGATAGTTCTGGCTGACACCAAAGCAAATTAATTGTGTTTCAATCCTGGCTTGAGTCGCACTGAGGAGCTGTGATACAGCGAAACAGTACTGCCTGTGAATGACATATATAGATAGATAGATAGATAGATAGATAGATAGATAGATAATACTAGTGGTCAATATATATATATATATATATATATATATATATATATATATATATATTTCATTAAAAACGACTGACAAGGTGCTTTTATTTAGTTTTTTATATAATTTCTCGTGCGATCTAATAAAGTTTTTCTTTTCAGAGGATAAATTATATAAAAATAGTTCTTTTTCCGAGCGCTTTCGGCTATACATTTAGCCATTTTCAAGGATTATATTTCAACTGTTAGAATTAGAAATAGTTTGTTATGTGTATGTTTTATTTCTAATTCTAACAGTTGAAATATAATCCTTGAAAATGGCTAAATGTATAGCCGAAAGCGCTCGGAAAAAGAACTATTTTTATATAATTTATCCTCTGAAAAGAAAAACTTTATTAGATCGCACGAGAAATTATATAAAAAACTAAATAAAAGCACCTTGTCAGTCGTTTTTAATGAAATGTGCTTGAAAGAAGGATTGCTGCCTAAATACACAAATATATATATCTTATTCTCTTGCAAGAGAATAAGATATATCCATTGAATATGGATATATCTTATTCTCTTGCGAAGAGTTAATAAAAGTGAAACATGTTAAATCTATAAACGTTTCCAATAATGTTTTTTGATACATTCTGTCGGATTCCGACCCATATTTGAACTGTATTTGACACCATTCTATATACATATAAACACACACAAAGACACACACACACACATTATATATATATATATATATATATATATATATATATATATATATATATATATATATATATATATATATATATTAGTGGACATTCACGTCATCATCGACTGTAAACACTATGTTTAATGATTGATCTCAATCTTCAGATGATCTGAAGATTGTTTTCAAGCAAAAACATTGAACACTGAGGTCAACACTGAGTGGCGACAGTCTGTTTTGAAAGCACGGAATAAACGCTACTATTAGTGTCCAAAACGACCCCAAAATAAAATACATCTTAAACAGTCAAACGTAGAGAGAAACTGACAAAACCTAAAACAACCACCTTAAAAATTGCTAAAGAAGTGGCAGAAACACTTTGGACAATGCGAACAATTTTTGTACTCTCTTACTCCCGCCAAACGG
>OZ038496.1:52769472-52819472 GCA_964036315.1 Acanthosepion esculentum
CGTGCTGATGTTGCTAGATGCCTTACTTCTTGCCTATCTCACACTGCGAATTTTTTCTAGGCTCTATACTAAACATTAAATCTGTTACGAAAAAAGAACTAAACAAAATGAACACAAAACGATCAGCTTTAAAAAAGGACTCGTAACCTGAAAAACCGAATGAAAAAAGAATTTTAACAACAAATACTTTTTCACACCCAACCCAGTTCTGCGGAATCACAATCAACATTGAGTTTAAGCAAACGAATGAGCCAATTGGAGTAAAGTACCATGCAGATTTAAATTTTTCCCACTTATGACGTATGCAGCTATCGATTTTTTTTTCATGCTAGTATGCTAGTTAACATTCGTGTCAGTCAGCTGTTGCCTCTTACGCTGGCCAATAGAATCTTCCTGCCTATTCGTGGCAGCCAGCTATAGGCTCTCACTCTGTCCAGTAGAAAATGGCCACAGACTACATGAAAACTACCGTAGAAGCATGAAAAAATAGATTATTTCCACTATCGATCGGAGTTGGGAAATGGAAACTCGGTCTTGGCCTTCTAACTAACTTGGAGCATGTGCATGTACATTTTGATGCAAATCCGTCGAAAATTACGGCCGTGCATTCGTTACACACACACACACACACACACACACACACACATCCTGCCTTTTACATACATACATACATATATATATATACATATATATATATATATATATACAAAAAGTTGTCTTCCATACTACAAGAGTTCCTGATGAAATTAGTTGACGCGATTCTTGGGCAGCGCAAGAAGCAGGTAGCGAAATCTGGATCCAATATCGAATTTTAAATCAAACCTCCAGCTAAAAGCTTTCCTCTCATATCCATTTCTTGTAAAAATTGTAATTAATAAATTATAAGTATTCTAATGTGGGGAGTTAGTATTCAATCACCCTACATACACACACACACATATATATATATATGTGTGTGTGTGTGTGTGTGTATTATAAATTAACTTTTTTACTATAATATATATATATGTGTGTATGTATATATATATTATAAATTAACTTTTTTTACTATAATATATATATATATATATATATATATATATATATATATATATATATATATAACTTAACTTTAAATATCAACCTTTTTGTTTTCTTCGACTTCGAAGATTCTTGGTAATGTACATTTTTCAAGTGGTTATGTTTTTTAAATATTTACAATTTTTTCTTCCGTTTTATACACGTGCGCCTTCATGAATTTAACGTTTATTAATTTCTGCTTTTGCTTTCGTTTTTATTCCAGGTGTTTATTTTTTGTTCGAAATTAATTTTTTATGATTTATATTGAAGTTGCTATGTTATATTAATTATTAAATTGTAATATTTGTTAGTTTGTATCATTAATTAAATTATATTATAATATTGTATTTGATTTATTATGTTATATTCTTATTAAAGTAACAAAGTAAATATTTGTTAATATGTCGACATCGACCGATTATTTCGATGCCGAAATATTTGCCGACATATGTCCGAAAATATGGGACACCCATTGAGGATCGAACTCACTATTCCGTCGTAAATGATCTAGCGAGACAAACATGCTAGCCATTACACCAAGTTGAAGTGCCCAAATGATTTTCTAAGCTTAGTTTAGATGTGGCACAAGGCCGACATTGTGGAGCACCCAGAGCACCCAATCTCACTATTCAGTCATAATTGATCGAGCAAGAAAAGCTTGCTTAACTATTACACCATGCGTCCTAAGCTTATTGACTCACACACGTAGATTTTATTTTTGTCTCTTCACAGCCATTTTTTGTCATTCCGATGTGTCTTGTCTGTTATTAATAGCAATTACCTTTCTCAACTAAGGTGTTGTTTTTTGTTTGTTTAGCGGCATATCGATTCCTTATGGGTCATTTACTGCCAAACTTTTATTGAGAGCATTAGAAATTTTATTTACAAAAATTGTATTGTTGGTAATTTTTTTCAAAAATGCAATGCTGGTAATTTTTTTAAATTTATTACTGGTAGTATATTTTTTTCTTAATGTATTGCTGGTAATGTTTGTTAGATATTTTTACAGAGGCATTGCTGGTAATTTTTTATTATGAAAATGTGTTGCTGCTATTTTTATTATAAAAATATTTTTTCATACTTTCATAGTGTTTTGAAAATATTTGCCCACAGTTGGTACCCTAACAGGTGCTACCACCCCAGGTCAGCGTGGACAGGGAAACAGCAGCAATTAAGACATGCTTCCACGCTCCCCAAAACCTCCCGATCAGAGACCTTGCTGCCGGATGGAGTTTATTGTCATGCCCAGTAATCAGCTAAAGTGAACTTTACTCATTAATGTTTATATTTTGTTAGCAGTTCCTCTTATTTTGTCTTCTGATTTCTTCGTGTAGTAGTTTTTCTTCCTCATTCCTTGGCTACTTTTTAATTTTCGTCATCCGACCTTAGCCCCCTTGTCCGTTCCGCAAAGATTTCTATTTCAATCTATCATTACTTTACCTTGAAGTGCCTTAAAAGTGTTGAGAATATCTTTAATGCTGAAGAGAATTCTTTCTGCTTCATTTCCTTTCATATAAATTCTATCAATATCTTCCCTGCCAGATAAGGACTCGTCGACAATCAGCATTTTTTTCCGTCCTTTGATATCCAAATGCCGCTTCTTGCAAGCAACTCAGAAAGGATCTTGAATATCGCTCTATGAATACTGCCTATGTGTTTACACATTAAAGAATGCGTCCGAAAACCAGTCTTTGCACCTAATTTAAAAGATATTTCTCTCTATCGATAAGTTTACATCTTTTAAAAGGTTTCTGCTATTCAATCACATCACAAATGTCTTTCCTTTGCCTCTAACATAAATTTTGATGCACAGAAACATGCAAAGACACACACACACACACACACACACACACACACACACACACACACACACATATATATATATATATATATATATATATATATATATATATATATATATATATATATATATATATATGTATTTATTGAGGCATGTAAAAATGAATTTAAATTATAACACTTCAAATGCAAAATGTCATGCTGGAAAAAAGCAATATATTGTTGAATTTCAATACATCATTCATATATATATATATATATATATATATATATATATATATATATATATATATATATATATATATAAAAACAATACGAAAAGTCTTTTTGCCTCATGCAAGGAATAGATTATTTCGGCAGACGATAAAAGTGAACCGCTTCTCAGTAGATAGATAGATAGATAGATAGATAGATAGATAGATAGATGGATAGATATTGGTTGACTCTAGACTTAAGGGGGTTAAGACTGTAGTAGTTTCGAAAGACTCACCATGCGAGTCACCATTTACAGGTTGGAGTTGACAGACCAACGCTCAACCGATTTCAATTCAAAATTGTCACTCACCTAGACTGGTTAGCATCCAAGACTAGAAAGTCCAGTCTATCCTGCTATTTAACCCATAGCTGTAGGAAGAGGATATGAATACATACCTTTTCCCCATGCGTATTTGCGCGAGATAGTGAATGAAAGGGCGTCGAAAGCAATTTGAACTCAGCATACTAATGCAAATTTTGGCACCGATAACCGCTACGCTACGCGCGTATATATATATATATATATATATATATATATATATATATATATATATATATATATATATATATATATTTTAGAATATATATATATATAATTTATATATAATATTTTATATATATATATATAATTTATAAAACAAGCATAAAGTTGTTATATATATATATATATATATATACACACACAAATATATATTGTGTTTGCGCGCGCGCGCGCAAACACAATACATATATATAAATTTGCGCTCGCAAATATCTATATAAATTCGCGCGCGTGTGTCTGTGTGTGTGTGTGTGTGTGTGTGTGTGTGTGTGTGTGTGTGTGTGTGTGTGTGACAGACAAATCTGTAAATCGGCAAAAGAAATTTCTTTCACGTGAGCTTTATATCTACAGAAAGTATTTTGTCTTTTTCTCTATTTTTTTCTAAATAGACTCTTCTAAACCTTCTTAAATGTTGGCATTGTTAGATTTGGGGGTTCATCAAGAAGAGTCGTCGTTTCCAATTTGCTGAGCCCCAGAGAAGCGCTGGCTTACAGGAGAATTTGACCGTTTGGAACTGAGCCAGCTGTTGTTTATGTTATCTCCGTGATTGGATGCTGTTCAAGCAAATTGCATCTGAGTCTGCGAAAAGCCAAGCAAAATACCCGAAGACAAAAGATCGGAACTGCTCAAAGGAACCATTCAAACGAAAATAAAACACTAAAAACGCTGAAGCATCGAAAAACGGTCAATCGTCTTTTAGAATGACCTCGTCTTTTTGTACCGACCGCCAACATGACTGTAGGTGCATTATTTTTACTAATTCACCACAGAGCTGAAATGCAGGCGGGTGTGATGAGGCGAATTACATTGACATGAAAGTCGGACGATGAAGAAAGTAGAAAGTTTAGTTTTAAAGCTTATGGCATAAAAGACGAAAGACGTTACTTAAGTGTATACAACCATTTGATTTGGTCGTGAGTTCAGGCTGTGGGTGAAGTAATACAATTCATATCCTCTAGTTCAGTTGAGCGAGCAGAAGCCATTATGGCGACGATGAATCGGCTAAGAATAATTAACAGATACGAGATGTCTTCTAGCATAGACAGCTGAATGAGAACAATCTATTGTCGTGAATTGAATAAAGAGCTCGCTTCTAAATCCTAGAAGGGTTACCGGATACAACAGACATTTGAAAAAAAAACGGAGGTCTATCTGCCGAAACGTTGTCAGTATAAAAACCAAGATGGTGACACAAAATCTTTAAAGATTTAGTTACTAACACACCGACTTTGTAATTATTCTCGATATCTTCTACTATTTCTATGTGTCTTTTCCATTCAAGACATAGTCGATCATGGCTCTCCACAACTTCCTATGCTAGGCGTTGTTTTTTTTACTGTCCCTCCCAATCCTTGTACTGTCATCCGTCTACACAAGATCGTTAGACAGGTTTCTCGTTGCTTCCATATGTTCCTCTTGGTGTCGATTTATCTTGCGAGTGTCAAATTTTCCAACCCTTCTTTCCTCATAAAGTGAATTAGAAAAAGTCAACTGTCTTTTACTACAATATTATTTGAGCTTTAAAACAAAATGTCGCCAATTTCTGTACCATTAGGCTTCTCCTACGCGCACACATTATAAAAATTTGTAACCTTCATTTACCAACTTACGAATGCACATACACATTTAGAAATCACCTCTTGTCAGATAATTGAGAAGCTATTTGGTAACAGATGAATTGACAAATAATCTGATATCCTGGTTACCAAAATTATGCTAAATTAAATTCTTAATTTTTAAATCTTTCCTTCCATCCGTCGGGGAAAATTGCGAAAGTTCTTTCCTTTCAGCAAGATGTAAAGAAATAAAAGGCGATGCTGTGAATAACACCAACTTAATAATTAAAGTCCGTGTACAAGCGTCAGACTCCAAACATGATTAAAATAGTATTAAAAATGTTCGAATTTAAACAAAATAAAACATAATTAGGCGTGTGCTAAATTTCTCAGCACTGTTTTTCCTTCTTTTTTTAAAAATAGAAATTAAATATATCATTGAAAATCGGTGTTCGCTGGAAACGTCTGCGCGCACATTGCATAATATCTGGGATGATTGACATTGATTATTAAATTTGTCTGTTAAAATCTGCGTCTGTCTGACAATTTCCAAATGTAAGGCATAAAAATAACTCATGCATAAGAAATTTTTACTGGCTTCGATGAGGAAAAGAGAATTTTCACTTGGTTTTATTAATACTTCAGTGTTTGTATTAACATCGGGAAACCGCTCCTGTTGCTAATTTACAAGTGGTAACTTTTTAAACTTTATTTTATTTTTATTCTTTATTTTTTTATTTGATTCACTAATTTTTAGTGTATGCATTGTATTTTCGACCTTTCTACAATGTAAAATTTAGTTTCAGGCCTTTCACTGTATAAATTTTATTTACAAATATTTCTTCAATATAGATTATTTTTAAACCTTTCTTCTATATATATTTTATTTTTAAGTCTTTTTTTCGGTATACATTTTATTTAAGCCTTTTTCGATATACATTTTATTTAAGCCTTTTTCGATATACATTTTATTTAAGGCTTTTTTCGATATACATTTTATTTAAGCCTTTTTCGATATACATTTTATTTAAGCCTTTTTTCGATATACATTTTATTTAAGCCTTTTTCTATATACATTTTATTTAAGCCTTTTTTCGATATACATTTTATTTAAGCCTTTTTTCAATATACATTTTATGTAAGCCTTTTTTCGATATACATTTTACTTTAAGCTTTTTTTCGATATACATTTTATTTAAGCCTTTTTTCGATATACATTTTATTTAAGCCTTTTTTCGATATACATTTTATTTAACCCTGTTTTCGATATAAATTTTATTTAACCCTGTTTTCTATATACATTTTATTTAAGCCCTTTTTTCGATATAAATTTTATTTAAGCCTTTTTTCAATATACATTTTATTTAAGCGTTTTTTCGATATACATTTTACTTTAAGCTTTTTTTCGATATACATTTTATTTAAGCCTTTTTTCGATATACATTCTATTTAAGCTTTTTTTCGATATACATTTTATTTAAGCCTTTTTTCAATATACATTTTATTTAACCCTGTTTTCTATATACATTTTATTTAAGCCCTTTTTTCGATATACATTTTATTTAAGCCTTTTTCTATATACATTTTATTTAAGCCTTTTTTCGATATACATTTTATTTAAGCCTTTTTTCAATATAAATTTTATTTAAGCCTTTTTTCGATATACATTCTATTTAAGCTTTTTTTCGATATACATTTTATTTAAGCCTTTTTTCAATATACATTTTATTTAAGCCTTTTTTCGATATACATTTTATTTAAGCCTTTTTTCGATATATATTTTATTTAAGCCTTTTTTCAATATACATTTTATTTAAGCCTTTTTTCGATATACATTTTACTTTAAGCTTTTCTACTGTATAAATTTAATTTTTAAGCCTGTCTATTTAAATAAATCTTATTTTTAAACCTTCCTACCATACAAATGTATTTTTAAGCCTTCCTACAATATAAATGTTTTTTTAACTCTTCCTACGATATAAATCTTATTTATTAGCCTTGCTACGATATAAATGTTATTTTTAAGCTTTTCTACAGCATAAATTTTATTTTTAAGATTTACTACTAAATAAATGTTATTTTGAAGCTTTTATTATCTATAAATTCTAAGGCATTCGTATTGCATAAATTTATAGGGAATGACAGAAAAAAAATTATGGTCATATTGACGAAATGAACCGTTATTTTCTGATTACTAAAATATCTATTAAATACCGCTTCTGGGCGATCTCCGCGTGAGTTACTAGTTAGCGGAAAAGTCGAACGTTTGCAGTGACCTCTCCAATCTTATGGTAAGCTAGTATTAAAATGTAACAACTGTAGGTTTTTAAGAAACTCTGTTGTTAAAATCAAATATATTTTGTAATGAAATCTATTATCATCTGTCTCGAAATTTAAACCTTTAGAGGAAATCAAATTGTTGTCGCTATAAGTGATGGGACGTAGATTTCTAGCTGTGCTCGTAAAACCCGCCATTCCCTCGCAAAGGGATCTGTTCATACAAGTAGACATAAAACGACCCCAGGTACCATCAATGGATCTCCAGGACTAGATTTTGAAATAAAGCAAGGTTTACAGAAAATCTACTGTACAAAGAACTGAAACTATCAATGCAGATTAGCTCATAAAGCATTCTCTACGAACCGAATACCGTGTAAATAACGTAAATGACTCCATTTGAGCATAAACCGTGTAAAAGTGTCCTACTTTGTTTGATTAATCCACTACACTTATGTTGTAATCTGTATAATGTGAATCTTATGTTCTATTCAGATAACTATTTATTATCTTTAGTGCTTTCCACATGCAATTGCATAAATAAATGGATATTAAAGTTTCAGAAAGCGAGACTAAATTCTGCCTTATAGGTAAATACACTGATTTCTTTGTCAGGTACCAACGCTTACCAAGCAACTGGAGTTGCGTGATTAAACAAGGGGAATGTTCGATTAACTTATTTGTATTGCCAGTTTCAAATAAAGCTCAGCATCAAATAATCACGTCTTGTTTATTCAAAAGAAATTTTAGGCGAGAATCTCAATTATTTACATTGCTGATAGAAGAGAAAGAAAATTCAAAATGGCCAACTTTCGTCTTTTCTTTTGCGGTTTATCTTACACCGTAGCACGCATGCGCAATAGAATTTTTGTGGACTGTCAAAAAAATATCTCAACCATACGCTTTTATTTTTTCTATTTCATTATTATTACTTTTATTTATTTACATTTATCATTAATATTATTTATTCTTTTATTCGTTACTTTTAGCTTGTTGTTCGCTTGTTTGACTGGCTTGCAAAGATAATTAAAGATATACAATGTTTTCACTTTCTTTTGTGATGTAATTCTGTCTGTTTCTCAAACTAATAAACAGACACGGTGCTCAGCCCGCAGCTATGGTCTTTCGCTTCAAAAAAAAAACATATACAGGAAAATGTTCGAGAAACACACAAGGGCATTCAAAATTCAGACACCTGCATTGCCACAAAAAAAGATTTACAGGTTATCTTCACTAAATAAATATATACCGACACATCGGAAAATAGATTTTTTTAAAAAAAACATCCATGCACATAGATACAAAAAAAAGAAATATCTGTAGAGGCGAGTCCATGGGCAAGACAATATTTTAATGAATGTATCTCCGATTCTTGAACACAGACACGAAGACGCTTAGTGGGTATTAGCAACGCTGTATTACATAATATAACCATTTCTCTTTCTATTGATCTGTATGTGTGTACGAGTTTATATATATATATATATATATAGTGAACTCAGAAAGATTAATGGAAGGAGCAATGTTAGGTATGAATTTAAGAGGCCAACATAGGATCGAAAACAATGCATGTTAAAAGAAATCTCATCGAAGCGATTAATCAACAGACAGAAACAGAAGCCGGCACCACACATAGCAAGAAGCAAGAATAACAGATGGACCAAAAGGTTGGTTGAATTCCGTCGAATGGAAAGTATATACAGTGATAGAAAAGGTCAGATGAATAAAAACCACTGCATGGTCATTATTTTAGATCGACTCGGACCTTCCCTTCTCATTCACAACCGCAGGTACAATCTATGCAAATGAGGTATAGAAATGACCCCGATAGGGGAAATGTTTCATCTGTAGAAAACTCAATGCGAAACATCCAACTATAAGGTGGAAATTATTATTAGAAATGTACAATATTTTAAAGAGACTAAAATCTTTTGAACGGTACAATATATATTGTTTCATGTGTAGTGGTGCAATGTATATAAACATATATAGTTTTTTATTAAATTTCATCAACATGGTATATCTAGTCCAGATTTTATTATATCTTTTAAAATTTTCGATTGACTGATAGATTGATTGATTCGTTTTCTACGGCTTCTCAACCCTTTGCAGGTTATTTAAAGCCAGGAAATATTTTTAGATTGTAAGATTTTTTTTTTTAGATAATAATGATTTAGTGATACAAAACTTACTAATTAATCCTTAGCTGGGGGAAAGAAGAGGTAGATTCATATCTTTCACAAGTGTAATTTAGCGTAAGTGAATATAACGAAACCATCGGGAATTGGAACCAGGCTCTCTGAATAACAATTCCGAGCGATTATCCATTACACCACCTGCATATCCATGCTTGCTGCACCTGGTACTCCCAAGGGATCACCCATTGGGCCCGACTTTGCTCAACTTCGGTGATCGTACGAGAACCTCTGTTTCAATGTGTTGTGACCGTAAGCTCAATTTTCGAATGAGTTTGGTACATCGGGATTGAAGTTGTGAATATGAGAGAATGTTTTCATTTTATTTGGTTCGCCCCAGCAATCAGGGGAACTAACACAATAAGAATCAGATGTGGTCTTTTATCCAAATCTTCAATCCCGATGGTAGCACCTCATTCGGAAATTGGAACGATATAATAAAAAGAAGTTTAATAGAAAGACTTTATCGGGGGAATTTAATAAAATTTGTATATATATATATATATATATATATATATATATATATATATATATATATATATATATATATATATATATCAAATATGTAGTGCAGTTCATGCCACGGTGAGTGATAAACTCCTACAACACAAAATTCTCAAATTGCCATATTAGTGAAAACGCGCTAACTTAAATTTTAAGAAAAACTCAACCTTAGCGTTGCAACTGCACGATCCACAAGTTTGTATCCGTTACCAATGACACATTTTTTAAAAAAATACATATTTCGATTTGCATTATATTTTTTCGTCTCGGATGCTACCTGAATTTTACCAAAAACAAAATAATTTCCATGCCGGATGATGTCTGGACGTACAATCGAAAGTACTTGCGTATTTAAAAAAGACCTAATACGGTTTATAATTTTAAAACACAGAGATCATAACATTCATGGTTAATGCATCTTTAAAATTTAGTTAGCGAAGGGATTTCGCCATTTTATATTATTAAGTTTACTAATTTACATTTTATATGAATGATTCATTGTTATATATATAGAAGTGTGTATGTGTGGTTGAGTGTGAGTGTGTGTGTATGCGTGTGGTGTGTGTGTGTGTGCGTGTGTGTATATGTGTGGGTATAAAGGCAAAAAGAAAACTTATCTTAGCCGACGTTTCGTCCCCTGAACGACTTTATCAGAGAACGAAACGCGCTGGCTAAGATAAGTATACTATTTGTTTTTTTTTTTATATTGTTTTTTTTACAGACATATTAGCAAATAGGAATTATACATATATATTTATATTTAATATATATATATATATATTTAATATACATATATATATATATTTAATACATATATATATATATATATATATATATATATATATATATATATATATATATATATATATATATTAAATATATATATTTTTTTTTTTGCCATAAATGGTATGGTTTTCAATGACTTTCCAAATGTGACCCTCCAGTCCGATAACACTGGGAAGTCAGATTCCCGATAAATCGACCATGGAGAATGCGAACGTTCTAACCATTCGGACACGTGCCCATTTTATGTATATACCTGTATTTACGAGTACATTATATAAATACACAACACCCAGACTATATATATATATATATATATATATATATATATATATATATATATATATATATATATATATATATATATATATATATATATATATATATAATTTATAGGAATAAATTATATTTGTTCTACTCTGTATTGAGCACTCTTTTAAAAATACTATTTTTTGTTATTGGAATTTCTTCCGTATACACCAATCCTATACTTCTGTACATATATATATATATATATATATATATATATATATATATATATATATATATATATATATATATATATATATATATATACACACACACAGACACATATGATTTTAAGTATTTTATATCTACTTATATTTGATATAAAATTACATATATATATATATATATATATATATATATATATATATATATACAATTTTGCCTCCTCTTCATATAAATATATATAAAATCCATTTTTTACAACTCCGTCTTTAAGATAAGTTCGTTTTTTCTCCTTCGTGTATCTAATGTATCAGCTTCCGTTTGTTTCTTATTCCAAAATAAACTCATCTTGTGCAGAGTGACTTCTGTCTACATGTTGTTGCAAGTGTTGTCTATTAACCTTAGCTAACTTTAGTGTAAGACCATGATTATGAGACTCCTAGTGGAAAGCAAACTGACTACACAATCGTAATAGTCAGCCAGGTGCGTTCGCTAGTCATTACCCCATTCTGAATATTCCTTCTCCCTGTTTACTGTTGAGAGGTTAAGTTTGGTTGGTTGATTTTAAATAAGTGCTGAACAATTATGTTAAATTATTTCTCCTATGTAACAGTGAGTGCGAGACGCAAACGGACGAAGAGAAGACTTGAACCAACAGAGATGTTTTACAGAAATATCCTGATGGTGGAGTAATGGATAGCGGCTCGGATAGAGGAATCGGAGAGCCGAATTCGAATTCCAGTCGAATCCATTACATTCACTTTCGTGCTAATACCCTTGGGAAAGGTATGAATCCTCTTCTTCTCCCCCAAGCAGTAAATAGCAGGGCAGACTTGTTTCTATAGCCTTGGATGGCAACTGGTCTACCGCAGAAAGACGTGACCTACTGCAGGAACAAATTTGACTTATCAGTCATGTATCGAAAGATACAAGATCACCTAAACGTGTATCATGTATGGCACATAACTGACTGACCATGGACGTAACGTGTGAACAATAAAGAAGTTTTTAAAATTCAGTAAATATATAAAAATAGAAGGAGCCTACTACCGTGATAGTGAGGTGGTCTCGTGAGAATTAGAAGTTCTACCAGTATTTATTATTGGGGTCCATAACCTTAACATGAGATATGCAGATGATATATTGTTGATAACAGGCACAGAAAAAGAACTACAGGAATTCCTACAGACGGTATTAAAAGAGAGTAGGAAGTAAAGATTAACAATCAGTGGTACGAAGATATGTATGGTCGTCAGCAAGAGGAACAGCCCAAGGTTCAAATTATGAATTGGAGTTAATAAAAGATAGTGTGACGAAAGGACTAACTATCAATTGTAAGAAGACAGTGCGTGTGGTTGTCAGTAAAGTAGCCAAAGTAACCCAAGATGCAAACTATGATTTTGAGGTTGTAAAAGAAAATGTGAAGGAAGGACTATCATTTGTACGAAGACAGTGAGTGTGGTTGTGATTAAAGGGAACAAACCAAGATGCAAACTATGATTTGGAGGTTGTAAAAGAAAGAATGAAGAAAGGACTACCAATTGTAAGAAGGCAGTGTCTGTAGTTGTCAGTAAAGGGAATAACCCAAGATGTAAACTATGATTTTCGAGGTTGTAAAAGAAAGTATGAAGAAAGGACTAATTATCAATTGTAAGAAATCAGTGTCTGTAATTGTCAGTAAAAGGAATAACCCAAGATGCAAACTATGATTTGGAGGTTGTAAAAGAAAGTGTGACGAAAGTACTAACTATCAATTGTAAGAAGACAGTGCGTGTGGTTGTCAGTAAAGTAACCAAAGTAACCCAAGATGCAAACTATGATTTCGAGGTTGTAAAAGAAAATGTGAAGGAAGGACTATCATTTGTACGAAGACAGTGAGTGTGGTTGTCATTAAAGGGAACAAACCAAGATGCAAACTATGATTTGGAGGTTGTAAAAGAAAGAATGAAGAAGGGACTATCAATTGTACGAAGGCAGTGTCTGTAGTTGTCAGTAAAGGGAACAACCCAAGATACAAGCTACAAATAGGAGACAAAAGTACATCAATTTTACTGTCTGGAAAGTGCTTTAACGGAGTACAGGAAATGTGACAGTGAAATCCGAATGTGCATTGGGATGGTGAAAAATACTTTCCAAAAGCTAACCAAAGTATTATGAAATAGTTAATAACAAAGAAAGGTGTACTGATCTGTTACATAACATATCTCTTCCTATCTAGCGGTGAATGCTGAACAATCTCATCACAGATGGAAAAAAAAAGACGTGAGGCTACATAAATGTGACTCTACAGAAGGATGCTGAGAATACAATCGACTGAACATTTGAGGAAAGACGAAATTTTAGAAAATACGGAAGCAAAAAGGACACTCTATACATCGGATCAGAAAGAGACAGCCTAAATGTCTAGGGTACATAATGAGGAAAGGGGTCTTAGACAAGTTGGCACTCACAGTGCATATAGACGGCTAGAAGGACAGAGGAAAGCTGCGCACAGCCTACCTAACGAGCTTGTGTGAATTGCTGGCTAAACGAGAGAGATAGCAAAATGTTAAATATTACCAAAAGAACAGGAATTTGTGGAGAGACATGAACACTCACGTCCAAAAGGGGTACTACGCATAGAAAAATAAGTATTCAGGAATAGGTCAAAACCAGTTCAGGTTATATCCTTTCATGTATGTAAGTATTGGTCATGCATACGTGCATATGTCTGTGGACATTGTCTTGGTTGGTGACTATTTATAGATGAATTCAACCTTCTGCGGAGGATACATACTAAGCAAATTTCCATATATTATTTATATCTGGTTTCTATCAAAATATATTGGAACCTCGATCCAAGAATTTAATTCGTTGCTGAAGGCCGTTTATGACACAAAATGTTCGTAAACTGAAACTATTCTCTACATAAGAATCGACCAATAAAAACCATCTAATACAGTTCTATTCCCATCATAACACAAATAAAATCCGGAATGATCGTCTGATTCTGGTTAAGAGTACTTAGAATTTGCAACCCTCTATATTTACATGAAGTGGAGAAATATATTGAAAACAGTTTCAAGCTTCGTCAGTGCCCTATTTTATATTCAATGAGAAACGAAATACTCCTAAAATATTTCAAAATAGAAAAAAGGCCCCTAAAATATATGGTTCTACCAACTAACTCTATCACAACTACAAGTGAAAATAATTCATCTAAACTCAACACAAAATGTGTTACAAGTACATGTAAAACAATAAAATACTTAGTCAATACAAAACAAAACAATAAGCTAAAGCTTGAAGGAAGAATTTACTCATTTTCTGTAATAATTGTCACAAATAATACATAGGAGAAACCTCAAGGAATTTAAATAAAATATATGAACACAAAAGGGAAATTTAACAGAATAATGCATTAAATTCATTAGTTACTCACCGTAACGGGACAGGCCACAATTTTGATATAAAAATTGCAGCACTGATCAAAGGAGCAATAATTCACTAAGACGAAAATGTTTAAAGAGTACCTTGATCATTAGACTATCCACAGTAAATTTGCGCCCAAGCTTTTAAAACATTTCACCATTCCTGTTAGATCTTCTATTATCACAGCGTGGGACATCTAATAATAAAAGTGATGGAAACAAAAAGTATCTAAATGAAATCGGCAAGATTATTGTATACCCAAAACACATTAAAAAAAATGAAAAATTCCCAGCATCTCTCGGCCGTGTACATGTTTAGTCGTACCAACATAAACAAATTTAGTCCGATGAAATCCTAAAGGACGAAACGTTTCACACGAAAACTTTTTTACCACGTTATCATACATCTTCCCCAAAAATTGTCTTATATATATATATATATATATATATATATATATATATATATATATATATATATATGATTATCCATCATGAATCAATGTATAATGGATTAATCCTTTAGTGGATCCCAGGTGATTGCTGATGTAAACTTTGCAACAATACTTTGTGCACAAGTCCATCCGCAAAACCAATGAAAATCATTAAATCTAACACAAAAAACGATACTAAATATAAAATATAGACGAAAACTTAATTTAATTTTACCGTACCAGTACGGAGGGGAGTTTGGGGGCGAAAGTGGAAGCTGATGAGGAAGGGGAGAGATGTTATTGTTCGGAAGAGGAGTACCCTTTCATAAAAACATCAGGTCACTGTCTCCCTGGAGTTTCCTTACTCGACTCTGTTTGAGACTCTTTGAGTCTCGCTAAAGTTCCGTCAAATGAGATTTGTTTTGTCTACGTTTTCTTTTAAAACGTTTCTAATACGAGTCATGGCATTGAAATTGTTTATGCTGCGGTTTGCTACTGCTTTATAGGGGGTCATATCGTTCCACGAAACATTTTCACCTCGCCCCATTTTACAAAAGATTTCTCTGGCTTACGTGTTCGTCGCTGGAGACATCGTTCTTCACTCGGATTTTTTTTTTCGGGTAATTCGTTCCACTTATCTTTATTTGTTCACTCTCTCATGCTTACTGCAGACATATCTTTTCAGTTTTCATCTCGTTCATTCTTCTGCCCCCACCCCTGCGTTGAAATCTATTGCTATCTTTCATATACTGCATATTTGTTGAACCTCCAAAAAGATCGTGTCTGACAAATTTTGGTGTTGATCTGGTAGTTTTGAGCGTCTTTTCTCCATTGAGTATATATGGTAATGGTAGCCCTTTCCTTACAAGGAGACATTCGGCATTCATTCATACTTTCGGTGAAATTTATAAACCCTTTGTCTTAAGATAATTTTTCAGGGAAATAATTTTCTCAAGTCCAGTATCTGCTATAGCTCTGTCCAGTATTGAGTTGGGGAGGGGGATCTTACCCGACCTCCTATTTGAAGTAGTTTGAGATTATTTATTTTCTCTTCGAGTTACATGTACTATACTTGTTAGTTGTTGCAGCTGTTGGAAGTCCTCAAGTGATGTAGTTTGTGTTATTTAGTACATTTGGTTGTGATTCCGTATCCCCACTCTGCATGGTTCACCAAGAACAACAGGCATCACTGACTCAAAGAAAGAGTTTGCATACAACTGACAGTTTAGATATTTCTGAATGGGTTTAGCGCCTTGCATGGCATCCATATGACCATCTTGATCTGACGTGGCTATTTAAGAACATGAATCGAGTTTTCAGGTTAATGCTTGGGTTCTTTTAGCAAAGCGCAGTGTTGGGTGAAATTACCCGCAGCACATCCTATTCTATGTTCAATTTTTTTTTTTTAAGCTTATCACCCCAAGCAAAGGCTGGAGGCCACTAGCACGCAAGGGGTTACAGAAGGTTTGGAGGAAGAGCAGATAGGAGTGGTAAAGGAGAGGATGTGGAGAAAGATAGTGGATCGATCAAGGCAAGGGGGTTACAGAAGATTTGGAGCGAGAGCAGATAGGAATGAAAGGTGAAAGGATGTGGAGAAGGGAAGTGGATAGATCAAGGCAACTGGAGATGTCGATTGACGTTACACTTAAATAGTTGGAGATTGTATTTGTCAGGGAAACAGGAATAAGGAAGGGAGTTCCACAGGCGAGATGTGCGAGACATGAAGCTATTGGAGTAGAAGATACGTCTACATCTAACAGTTTCAACGGTGAAGGGGTGGGGACGGGATGCCAGCCTCGTAGGACGTTTAAATTCCTTATCTTCTTTACTAAATTTGTTATAAATGATTCATATACCGATGTATTTGAAGTTTTTAGTTCAGTCATGAGCCAACTGCGCCCCATTTAGACTTTCTGAATTGCACCCTTAATTTCAGAATGAAAATAACGTTTCTTAAAATGTTGTTCTGTTTCGTTCTCACTTGTTCACTCACACACTCTCTTCTACATAACCAAATACATAAACAATGATTAAGTGCCATGTTTCTTAAAATTTGTAAAATTGTAAGGAAGATAACGTTTTCATTATTTTAAACCATTGGCGATTTTCACTAAGGAAGATCGTACGTGTAAACATCTTCTGTTTTGAAACAGTAAACATTCATATTGTTTTCCTCTGGAGAAGAATTTTTTTTTAATTTTAAAATGAATAAATCAGAAATAAATCACACTCGACGACATGTGTTAATCACACTGTCATCAGTGATATTATTGTACCAAGACTTTTCGTTTTTTAATTAAAGGAAAAAAAACTGTTCTCCCCACCCAAATCAAAGTGACCCAAATGTCTTCCTGAATTCAAAAAGACATTTGTGCCACTAACACACAAAAAAGAGAATGTCTCATATCGAGAATATTTAACATCGAAAAACATAAGAAAAAAATTAATTATTTTTAATAATATGTGGAAATCCCCACGCTTTGCCTGATGACGGTCGCGACACCGGAAACAAATGTAGCAAAATTATGGAAAATAAATCATAATATTATAACCACTTCCGTATATATATATATATATATATATATATATATATATATATATATATATATATATATAATTTAAATAAAAACAGACTACTTTAAGGTTCCATGTAATAAATTATTTCACAACTGACCTTTTAAAGGACTGCGCATCATCAGACTTTACTTCCAAAGGTTGAAACAAAAAATGAAAAGAAATTTACACATTTTTAACGGGCAGTATTAAGCATATGTAAATTAACGAAGTGATGTAGTGAGGGGGAGAGACATGATTGAGTTAGATGTTATTTAATATTTCTATTCTTTCATACTTAATATTACTTGAGGAGGTCCAGACATTGACACATTTAATCGGTTAACTTAACGGAAGTTATAGATTGATATAGAAGGGGGAGAAGAGAAAAAAAACTAAAAAGAAAAAGAGAGAAAGAAGTCGTGAGAGAAGGTGTCACTGACTTTCTTTGGAATGAACGAAATAGAGGCAGTCGTTTTGCTTTACTTTGAAAGTGCTATTTTGGGGATTTATAAATATTATAATGTTTGATATAAATTTGAATGTTTAAGCAGTCTACAAGGAATTTAATTTGATGTTTGTTAGCGATTTAAATTTTTTAAAAACTTTATTACAAAAATTTTGGGGATTTAATATGAAATAGTCGATTAGAAAAAATATTCATAGAATGTAGATTAAAAGAATAAAATTTTATTTTAAATTATAAGCTTACTTCTAGTTGTAATTGATTATTAAGGTGATATCTCTATCAGTTTGAATTTTATTCATGAATTTAATTCGTGACTGTTTTTAGATGCGTAATTTCTTTTACTTAAAGTTTAGTAAGTTAATATGGAGTGATATTTGAAGGTAATATTAGAGATCTTGCTCTGTCATATATTGTATACACACCCATGCAAGTTTCACATACACATACGTCCCTTTACATGTCCAGTCACTCATACAGATACACATGTACCGATATACACGGGGAATTTCATGTATTAATACCTACATATATCTTTTTAAATGTTTACACATACTTACACATATATATATATGTGTACTTATAATTTCCCTAAAAAAATTTTACAGTTAATATTAGGTGATGACTTTAGTATTCAAATATCAAAACATCTTTCCAATTTAAATATTTTATCATCAATAATGATTATTAAAGGGTAATACATTTAAATTTTAATTAAATATATTAATTAAATATATGTACTCTTTTTAGTTTTTTTTCTCTTCTCCCCCTTCTATATCAATCTATAACTTCCGTTAAGTTAACTGATTAAATGTGTCAATGTCTGGACCTCCTCAAGTAATATTAAGTATGAAAGAATAGAAATATTAAATTACATCTAACTCAATCATGTCTCTCCCCCTCACTTCCTCACTTCGTTAATTTACATATGCTTAATACTGCTCGTCAAAAATGTGTAAATTTCTTTTCATTTTTCGTTTTAACGTTTGGAAGTAAAGTCTGATGATCCGAAGTCCTTTAAAAGGGCTGTGGTGAAATAATTTATTACATGGGACCTTAAAGTGGTCTGTTTTTATTTAAATTATTAGCTCTGGATTTTATCCTCATTGGGTCTACCCATACGGATTACCTAGTTTTTCATAAACTAAATATATATATATATATATATATATATATATATATATATATATATATATATATATATATATATATATATATATATATATATATATATATCGCTCGTTCCTCATATTTCTATTTCTTTCTCTATTTCTTTATCTTTCTTCTTACCTATCTCACTTCCTCCCTCGTCTCTCCCGTTTAACTTTTTCGGTGTCTCTTTCTGTCTTTCCTTCTCGCTCTTGATTTTTACCTCCCTCTTTATAGATTTCGCTTTCTCGCTCTTCTTCTCTCTGTATCTTTCCCTGTGTCTTTATATTCCTTCCTATCTATCTATCTATCTATCTATATATATATATATATATATATATATATATATATATATATATATATACATCTTATTCCCTTTCCTCTCTATCTCTTTCTCTATCTCTCTTTCTACTTATCTCTCTCTCTTTACTGCGACCTATTTATTTCTACTGTTCTCTTTCTTTATCTCTTTCTACTTTTTTATTTACTTTTCTATATAGACATTCCTCAAATTTTGTTCACTTTAGCTATATCTTTCTTTAAGATTTGCTCTGCCTCGTCCTCAGTCAGTTCTGTGCCATACGTGATACACGCTTTGGCGATCTTTCGATATATGACTGACGAGGAAGAATATTTTTTCCCGCAGTTGGCTGCCATTTCTTTCTGCGGTAGACCAGTTGCCATCCAAGGCTATAGAACCTGGTCTGTCCTGCTATTTATCCATAGCTGGGGGGAGAAGAGGAATCATATTTTTCCCTTTTCTCTATTTCTCCCCCTCTCTGTATATATCTACATCACGCTCCTCCCTACTTTTCCGTAGTTATTTTTCTGCATTAGTTATTTTACACACGCTTAATAACGAAAGAGTTATCTCGAGCAAAAATGAAATAATCCTTTAACCTATCAAAGGAAAAACGTTTTTTTTTTTTTTTAAATAAAATAAAACTTAGGAAAATGAGAAATGATAAAATAAAATTAAGCAGAAAACCTTATCATTCTTTTGAATATTATTTTTCACTTTATCTTCACTGGCGAACGACCAAAATGCTGTTTGCTTTTCCCCGTCTTTGCTTTTTAGAAAAACCAATTAAATATATAACAACACCTGCTTATCAAAGTCTCATAATCTTAGGCATTTCAAAATATCGACGAAGAAAAGAACCATCCTTTATTTCGTATTTTTGCAATATTTATAATGACAACTGTATTCATATTTCCTATTTTACACTTTTCTTCCCTATTTTATTTTTCTTCCACCAAAGCGGTGCTATAGATCAGGATATGTTTACAGTTTCTATTGTATTATAAATAATCAATGTGAAAGCGTGTTTCGTCTTTCTTTTCAACGTCTGTACTCGCGGGAAACGCCATTTTTAGTTATTAACGCCCAACCAATCGAATTCTCTTTTTTTTTTTTTTCGTTGGCATCCAAATACATTTTCATGGCAGACTATATAATTTGCCCAACCGTTCTTTTCACTCATATTTTCGTTTATTCCATCAGGAATTGCATGAAAATTCGTCGTAATATTATTAATCTGTAACTAAGTTTTACTCTAACTTATATTATTAACGTTCCTAACAGTAAACGTTTTCAATAATATTATTTTATTACCACTTTGACTTCATCTTGTTTTTGTTACTTTTTAGGTGGTGCATTTTAAGTATTATAATTTCAGTGCGAGTTTTACAAAATTTTATATTTGTCAATTTGTAGATTAAGTATTTTCACAAAATTGTATAAGTAGTGATATTCTATGATAGAGGGGGTTGCAAAAGGTAAGTACAGAGTAAGTATTATAACAGTAATACTTTCATTTTGCTACATTATCATTTTCCACATTTTTCACAGAAATATTTCATCTTAGAAATATCGAAACTGCTATACTGTTCTGCATCTTCTTCTTCATATTAAATAGGCTTTGATTATTAGGCTAAGCAACCATTCTATTCGCTGCAAACATTCTATTAACACCATTTTATTAGCAGTTCTATGTTCTATTTACAGACATAAAATAGCGTCTTCCACTGAAAAACGCTCAAATTATTTGTTAGGAGACACAAACACACATTCTCACACACACGCATATACACACACACATATATATTATATCCTATATATATATATATATATATATATATATATATATATATATATATATATATATATATATTATATTCTATAATAAAGTTCAAATATATATATATTTATATACTTTATAGAAACACACACACACACACACATATATATATCCTATAATATATATATATATATATATATATATACAGTGACACGCATAAGTATTGGATACATGTTATTTTCTGTTATAACTCTAGTTTATGTTCGCCATTTTGCCTGATATTTGGTAAGTAATATATTGTAAAGTTGTTTTACTTGTATGTGGAAGGAAAATTAAAAACTCATGGTTGAATCCATTTTTTTCATCAAAGTTCAAAATTACCCGATGCAAAAGTATTGGATACATCAATTTAATATTTTGTTGCGTAGCCTCAGTTTTGTTTCACTGCTTCCAGTCACTTTTTATAGTTGGCCACAAGTTTTTCACACTGATCCACCGTTACTTTACCCCATTCTTCCTTGCATAATTCCTCTAATTGCTTGATATTTTGTGCATTCCGCTTATGAAAAGTATTCCACAAATTCTCAATTGGATTCAAGTCAGGAGACTGACTTGGCTAATTGAGAATACTAATACCATTGTTTTCAAACCATTCCTTTGTAAGTTTTGCGGTATGTTTGGGATCATTGTTGTGTTGAAGCACGAAATTCCGACCATGTCCTAAAGAAGTTGCAGATTTCTGAAGGTTCTTCTCTAGAATATCCCTGTACATGCTACCATTCATTCTACCATGGATAACTTGTAACTCACCAGTTTCCTTGGATGAAAAGCATCCCCATATCATAATGGAACCAACCTCAAACTTAACTATGGGGATGGCATTGTGCTTGTTGACGGCAGTGCCATTTATTCGCCAAACACGTGTCGCTGTGTTCCTTCCGAATAGTTCAACTTTCGTTTCATCCGACCAGATTACCTTTTCCCAAAACTGTATACCTTTCTTTTCATAAGTTTCGACAAACTTTAATCGGTCTTTGACATGTTTGGTTTTCAGTAAAGGCACTTTTCTTGGTGATCTTGAATGAAAGGCTGTACGATATAGAGCTCTGCTAATGGTATCCTTACTTACATTAATTCCAGCGACCTCAAGATCAGTTTTAATTTCAGAACGAGTAATGAAGGGGTTTTTTTTGCACATTTCTGCTGATCCACCTTGAAGTACTCTCATTTATTTTTCTCGGTCTTCCATTTCTTGGAAGGTTTGCTGTACCGTCGCCATACTTCTTATACTTTCTGATGATATTTCCTACTGTACTTAGTGCTAGATTCATTTCTTTGCTAATTTTTCGGTAACCTTGTCCTCCTTTGTGACGTTCAATGATTCTATCTCGCATATCTCTGGATAATTCTTTAGTTTTTGCCATTTTTAATCCTTGAATTGCAGAATGCACATCAAAGAGTCAGATGATTAGTAGCACTATCTTGTAAACAATTGTGTGCTTCTCTGATTGGTCAGAGATAACATTCCATATACTATCGAAAATTTGAATATTTAAAGTCTTTTAAAATACAAAGTTTGGATGGGAAATTTGAAAAAAGTGTCATGTATTCAATACTTTTGCATAGGGTAATTTTGAACTTTGATAAAAAAAATGAATTCAACCATGAGTTTTTAATTTTCCTTCCACATACAACTAAAACAACTTTACGAGATATTACTTACCAAATATCAGGCAAAATGGCGAACATAAACTAGAGTTATAACAGAAAATAACATGTATCCAATACTTATGCGTGTCACTGTATATATATTCTATCCTATAAGAAACTATATATATATATATTTTATAGAAACACACACACATATATAATATCCTATAATATATATATATTCTATTCTACAATAAAGTATATATATATATATATATATATATATATATATATATATATATATATATGAGAGGTGTTCTAATCGAAACATGAATTTATGGATTATGTATTTTTTAAGTAACTGATTAAAAATTTAAAATAACAGGTGGTTAAAAAATTAAAGGAAAAAGGCTAAATTCATAAGCACTGGTCACGTAAAAATTATATACTACATAAATTTATCTTATACTAAAATATTAATTGCATAAAATAAATTCAACATCATTTCGTTTATTTGACATTAATATTGCGACACTTAGCATCCGCCATAATTTAGCTAACGTTAACCTGGTGAATATTCATGTACGTCCCTAAAATTTATTTTGTTATAAATACTTGTTGCAGAATAAAATCCTCACATTTGCCTTGATATCAGAGAACCAAATGGGTCGGTTAAGATAAGTTTACCACTTGTCTTTATTCATATATATATATATATATATATATATATATATATATATATATATATATATATATATATATATATATTGTCATCTACAGACAAACTCTTTCGGTGTATCACAGCTCATCAGTGTGGCTAGGCTTCCGATTACCTCAAGCATCAGCCAAAGATTCTACCTCTGAGCTATGAGCTCCCAGTTGAGAGGCAGGCTAATTTTTATGTTCTTATTCTTCGAATAAACACGCCAATGACCGAAATAGCTCAATTCAAGGAAGAGCTTTGCAGTTATATATATATATATATATATATATATATATATATATATATATATATATATGTGTGTGTGTGTGTGTGTGTGTGTGTGTGTGTGTGTGTGTGTGTGTGTGTGTATAATTTACTGTTTTTGTATTTTTTCTTCAGTTGTTAATTGTTGTATTTGAAGTAAGGTTTATTAGATTTAGGCTATATGATTTTATTTTGTTTTGTGACTCATGTTTCAAGAGACTAAATAAAATTCATTGACTGAACGTGAAACTGACAGTTACACTACACTTTAGGTCCGATGCCTTCACTGCTTAGACCTTCAAAATACGTCTTCAATATTGACATATATATATATATATATATATATATATATATATATATATAATTGTCTGTGTGCTTATCACTTTAAAATTTATTTTCAGTGGATGTCCGTATTTTAATAGACGTCCCGTTTATTCTAAACCGTATTTTATTTCATCTACTGGACTGAATATTCGAAAACCTTTATTAATGCAAATATGCGCGTGCGGGGTGTGGTTAAGGTGTATTTAGGTAACAACAATTCATTCAGAAAAGTTTTATTAAATTGCACCGACAATGTTTGCCTATTCAATATTATATTATATCTTACCAATTTTCGAATGAGGTGTACTATATCGGGAGGGACTTTTTCGAAAAATCGTCCAAAGTCTATTTTTTCTTCACTATTCACGAAATTTTCAAATACCACAGTCACTGTCAATAACTGGGTGTTGTCAGTATAGTAAGCAAGATTTTCTTACGAAATTCTGGCGTTTTGGGAATTGTAATTGGAATCACTTCAAAGTTCAAAGTATCTTCACATGGAACGGTTAAACAGAAAAGCATGTATGAATATCTACCCATATATATATATATATATATATATATATATATATATATATATATATATATATATATATATATATATACATATATATATATATATGTATATATATATATATACATATATATATATATATATATATATATATATATATATATATATATGCCGGAAATATGTCTGAATCAGTTACTAAGGTAAATTTATTGCCAGATTAATCTCTATCTAAATATCTCATACTAAAATATTCGCTCATTCATCATTGCTTCCATAAAAACTCTCCTAATGGATAAGACACAAGGACCTATTCTTAAATACTTATATACAAACAATATATATATATGTGTGTGTGTGTGTGTGTGTGTGTGTGTGTGTGTGTGTGTGTGTTTCCTCACACCAAAACAAGGATAAAAGTTCATATAAACATATGTCCGCAAATCCTTTGTTTTTTAGTCATTACTTTTAAAGAAAGTTTACGGTAGTTGGCGCTATGTGCCACGTAGACTAGGTTACATTTAGTATTCGTGTACATTTATGGCTAGTCTGCCCTGAGACCAAAACAAGGAAAAGGGTCCCGTATAAACATACGTCCAGAAATCCTTCGTCTTTGTATTATTAAAGAACGTTTATGGTAGATGGTGTTGCGTTGCCATATAGACTAGGTTACATTTGTCATTCTTGTTAATTTGTGGCTAGTCTGTCTTCAACGTTTAACGTGTGTAGTAGTGAGTTAACTGCAAAGTGTTCCGCTTAACAATGGCAGGATATTCATATCGTGAACAGACAGATATGATTTTTACATACGGTCGCCCGAATGGTAATGGACGCGAGGCTGCACGGCTGTGTCAGATTACGTTTCCAGACTGAAGGCAACCGAATCATCCAACCTTTGCTGGTGTCTATCGTTGCGTTGTTGAGACAGGATCCGTGGCACCACCATTCTATAGATCGAGAAAGACCGAGATCCGCTCGTATGTCTGACCACGAAGAATATATACTACAGGCCTTCGCAGATGTTCCTGGTATCAGCACACGTCAAGTGGCCCTAACATGTTGCCCATCTCATACTACCGCATAGAGCAGGTCCTGCATCCGTATCATTTTCAACGTGTGTGGCGTCTTTCGTCTTCTAATCACTCGGCACGAGAGAACTTTTGCCGAGGTTTATTACACGCACTGCCGATCTGTTCTTTGCCTCTTCCGTCTTGTTTACGGATGAGGCAACATTTGGAAGAGATGCAATAACAAATTTACAAAAGCAACATTTGTGGTCGAATCGGAATCCACATGGTATAATACAGGCTTTGAATTGTAGGTGACTGTCTGGTATATCTATATGTTCTCCTAGCACGTCTTACAGGTGCTGTCTACAGGGACTTTATTTCGAACACACTTCCGGACCTGCTAGAGGATGTACCCCTGCTAGTACATATACGCATGTGGTTCATAAATTTGTGGCTCCAGCTCATTTCAGTCACATTATTCGCGATGCACTGCCTGGCATCTACCATGAAAGATAGATAGATAGTGGACAGGTTCTATGGCCCGACCTCAGTCCTTTTGACTTTTTATCTCTGGGTCCATCTGAAACAATTGATTTATTCAGCAGACTTTAATAATGTAGAGACGCTTCAGCAACGTGTCATGGGAGCCTGCGAGAGCATTCAATACCATGTGGGGGTATTTTAAAAGGACTGCCAGTCAATGATTCGACAGGTGCATGCGTGTGTAGAAGCAAGGGAAAATATTTTAAACATTGGTTATTGGTTGGTGTGTTGACGTACAACGATGGCCTTTTGAACATATCTTCATATGGACATTTTACCTTGTTTTGGTGTCATGAACCCGCCCCCAAAGTTTGTAAAGTATTTATAGGTTGTATCTTGTATTGTACATTTAACAGGGTCCACTCTAAACTTTAAACTGAAACTCCAAAACGAAGGATTTGCAGAAATATTTTTAAAAGTATTTTTGATACAGTCTCTCTCTCTCTCTCTCTCTCTCTCTCTCTCTCTCTCTCTCTCTCTCTCTCTCTCTCTCTCTCTCTCTCTCTCTCTCTCTCTCTCTCTCTCTCTCTCTCTCCATATTATATATATATATATATATATATATATATAAGAACTGGGGCAACGTTAGTAAACAGTCCAGAAACAATTGTTACAAACCGATATATATATATGTATATATATATATATATGTGTATATATATATATATGTGTGTGTGTGTGTGTGTGTGTGTGTGTGTGTGTGTGTGTGTGTGTGTGTGTGTGTGTGTAATTATTTATTTCTTCATTTTTCACACCTGGTGTCACAACAGTTAAAGACATTCCAAATGTTGGCATTTCAAAAGGTCGATAACTTTTATTTGCTGGCAGAAATCAATTTGAACATATATATATATATATATATATATATATATATATATATATATATATATATATATATATATATATATATATATATATATATATATGAATGAGATAACGATATATATTTTATATATCAAGAACAGTATTGCGCAAAATTGTGTGCCAAAGGGGAAAAAGGTTTCTTGTAACGCGTTTCCTCCTCTAAGACTTCATGAAATTAAATGTGAAATGTTGGGGCGATTACACATGCGCACGAACGACTGATTAAAATATAATTTTAAATTCCCAGCATCCCTCGTTCGAGTGCGTGTGTAGTCGCACCAACATAACAAATGTACATTGATGAAGTCCTAAAGGACGAAACGCATTATAAGAAAACTTTTTCCACTGTTTCATACTTTTTCCCCAATCTATATATATATGCATATAGGAGGAACAGTGGAGTAGTGGGTAGCGGCCCGGACTGAGATCCGAGTTCGAATTCCAGTCGAATCCATTACATTCACTTACGTGTTAATACCCTAGGGAAAGGTATGAATCCTCTTCTCCTTCTAATTAGTCTGTTAGCCTTGGATGGCTACCTCTCTAGAAGAAGGACAACTCTAAATTCAAAACCTGCGAAGGGTTGTTTGGGGACCTTGTGGCACGTAGTGCACGAGGTCTCTGTATTCAGCCCTTCAAACAGTGTGTTTGGTTTTCCACAAAGCCTTCACCACTGTAATCAAATCAGATGTGCTGGTGACGGTTCCTAGGAACTGAGATGCTTGACCCTCATACGTCGAATACGACAGGAGAGGCCACCATATATATATATATATATATATATATATATATATATATATATATATATATATAGCTAAATAAAACATTTTAGATGCATCAAGGGTGGTCTTCAGTGATGCACTGTCCTGATCGCTGATTTCGGGTTTTGCATCATATCGGCTCCAACAGCAACCCCGACCTGATTTAAGACGAGTCAGGCCGCCTCCTTGAAAGCGTCGTGCTACGCACCGCGACATTGCAAAAACAGTAATCATATGCCGAGCAAGCAAGGCCGGACTTCGACCGTTCTTATTGACATATATCAGTCAGCGTCAGCCAATGAAAAACAGGCCTTTTCACGCCTCTCTCCTATATAGTGTTGTCTTTTTACTTCATCCGGTTTAGTTTTGATCTACTACTTCCGGGATCCATAACGAGGTGAGCTGGTATCTTTATTGCATTGTTTAATCCAATGTTTTACATATTAAATACTAATCCCATAGCGATACTAACTCTTTGACTAAACCTACACGCGTACCCAACCCAAATCTGTCCTATACTAGCACTTTCTAAAAAGAAATTCGCTATTCTATCAGGTCAATCTTAAAGTCTACATTTACCTTATATTCTTATTCAAACAAAATCACGCACACAATAAAAAAACCACATGCATGTACGTTCCCGCATCTACACATAAATGTAATATATATATATATATATATATATATATATATATATATATATATATATATATATATATATATATATATATTGATGACTATGATACTCTTTGTTTATATTCATGTTTTTTTATTTATTTGACATGTGGGAGTAGAGTATTTTTTTAAAATTTCCCTTACCTCTGTAGACATCTCGTTATTGAATAGTTTTTGTTTGTTTGTTTGTTTTTTAACTGGGCTAATAAGAGAAAGGGAAAATAGTTCGTTGCCAATTATGGTTGAAGTCATCTAACCGAAGGAAGAGACAAAAAGCGATAAGACGGAGAGAGGCAATAGGCAGTGCCGCGAACAAAGTATCACTGATGTCCGTACTCCGCCCATTGACGTCCATTGGAGTTGAAATTTAGCACAGTTAAAAAAGATTTAGAAATGTCAGATCAGACCAAAAATGGTGTGTTTCGGCTCTATCTGATCTACTGCTACTCAATCCTCACTTTTCTGCCTTGACAGTGTTAAAAAACATTTACGATACCCTGTGGGTGAGGAATTATTTTCAGTCCGGCAGCCCCTTACCCATAGACGAAGCATTGCATGTCTATCGCTACTCTCTCGCTATTTTGATGGTAAATGTTCAAACTAGTGACATTCCTTAGTTCCACCAGTTTAGACCTTCATAACTAGGCCCCGCTTTACCACATACAAAGAGTTTATTGTCATCCTCTTTGTATCCCATTAATAAAAAAGCAAGTTACGCTCAGCGTCTTCCCGAGAAGCGATACTCCGTGGAACAGACAATGCATGTAACAGCGACAAGGCTTCTAACGTTTTAGAGTGTACAGATGACGGAATATAATATTTTACGAATTTAGATTTAAATATTTTCCAAAGGTGGCAGTATTCCCGCCTGCCGATTTGGAATTCTGATTTAGACATCATCCTGACATTTAAAAGTGCATTTCCTATGAATAAAAGCACTTCGTGATATTTTTGTAAGCTCCCTGTCTTCTTATTGTGATATTGTGATATTGAATCAAGATAATTCGTTGGTGATGAAGACGTGATAGCACTGATTGTCCTTGAGCGTCTGTCGAGATATTTCCCTGATAGGGCGTCACACAGTCGCATTGAAAGTGCATAGAAATCTCAACGAGGGAAAAGTCACACTTTTCACTAAAATTAAAAATAACCGATTGGAGGCTGAAAAAGAAACAAATCTATTCTAGGCCCAAATGATTGAAAAAGTCTATTTATTTATGAACACTTTACTGTGGACTACAGTAACGTACTGCAAAAGGGAATCGACCCTGTAGGTCTTAGAGAAAACTTTTCATCTTCGAACCTTGTGGAATGGCGCTATAGAATTACAATTAAAGAAATGTAGAAAATGATAGAAACCACATTAGATGAAATAATATATTAACAATGTCTACTTTCCACATTTCTTTTTAAATAATGATACATTAACAATATCTACTTTCCACATTTCTTTTTAAATAATGATACATTAACAATGTCTACTTTCCACATTTCTTTTTAAATAATGATACATTAACAATGTCTACTTTCCACATTTCTTTTTAAATAATGATACATTAATAATGTCTACTTTCCACATTTCTTTTTAAATAATGATACATTAACAATGTCTACTTTCCACATTTCTTTTTAAATAATGATACATTAACAATGTCTACTTTCCACATTTCTTTTTAAATAATGATACATTAACAATGTCTACTTTCCACATTTCTTTTTAAATAATGATACATTAACAATGTCTACTTTCCACATTTCTTTTTAAATAATGATACATTAACAATGTCTACTTTCCACATTTCTTTTTAAATAATGATACATTAACAATGTCTACTTTCCACATTTCTTTTTAAATAATGATACATTAACAATGTCTACTTTCCACATTTCTTTTTAAATAATGATACATTAACAATGTCTACTTTCCACATTTCTTTTTAAATAATGATACATTAACAATGTCTACTTTCCACATTTCTTTTTAAATAATGATACATTAACAATGTCTACTTTCCACATTTCTTTTTAAATTTTATATTTTATATTAACAATGTCTACTTTCCATTTTTATATTAACAATGTCTACTTTCCACATTTTTATTTTATATTTTATATTAACAATGTCTACTTTCCAAATTTCTTTTTCCTCCATGTGCTATGTCCCTTCAGAGGCGGGCGATCATGACTATTCACAATTTCCTGTCCTTTATAGCCCTTAGTAAAATGTATCTTTTTCTTATCTCTCCTAAACTCTATTCTGCCACCCATTTGTAGAAACTCGTTTTTCTACGTCCCTCTGTATGCCCTTTGAATGTCAAATTTCCAAACTTTCTTTCCTCGTTATGAACCCTGAAGTTAATTATAAGTGTCCTTTTTGCTTCCATTTTCTCTAAAGACTTCGTTGCTACTACATATTCAGTCTATCGTATTCTCAACATCCTTCTGTAGAAACACATTTGTATCACTTCAAGATTCTTCTTCATCTTCAAATGGTCCAGCATTCATTGTCATAGGACTGATATATTACATAACAATTCAGTACTCTTTTCTTTGTTTCTAATAAAACTTTCCTGTTTCTTAATACTTTCCTTAGATTTTGGAAGGCATTTTCGCTATCCCAATACACCTTTCGATTTTAGTGTCAGACTTTCCATCCTCTGTTAAAACACTTCCCAGATGTTGAACTTGCTTGATTTTGGCATCTCCAATTTGTAATTTTGCATTTTGGGATCTTTTTTTTCTTTTTTTTTTTTCTTTTTTTTCTTTTTTTTTTTTTTGCCGACAACCATAGATTCTTTCTTCTGGCAATTAATGCCTACTCCTACTTCAAGCAAATGATCCCATCAATACTGGAAAGAGCGATAACATTGGGTGGACCTAAGAAAAATATTTGCATGAAATATTGTTTTAATAAAAAAAAAAGATTTTATAAGTTTCAATCAACATTATGAATGGCTCTAAATGCCAAATGTTTCCTTATAATGAAACAGCTGATATTCTTAAATATAATACGCCATATATATATATATATATATAGAGAGAGAGAGAGAGAGAGAGAGACTTTGTCTGACGATCGCAAACAGCGTGAAACCCAGGGTCACAAACTCACATCAATCCAACTAAATTTGTCAGCTCTATCACTGATATTGAGCGCTTTCTAATAAGTACCGCGAATATATAATATATAATATATATATATATATAAATTTCTCATATATATATATATATATATATATATATATAGTGTGTGTGTGTGTGTGTGTGTAACAATTGAGGGCAGTGTACAAAATGAGACCCATGAGACCCCCCATTTACGCCCACATAATTCAAAGTGACCGCCCCAAACAACTGCGACAAAGTTCACAGTTAGAACTAGATTCTAACAATCTCTCGTATCCCCCGTTACAACTAAAAACATGCACACGCATACTGACTCATTTACACAAACAATGAGCCACCCGCCTAAGTTCAAGTTATAATTGTTTTTGAAAAGAAAAAAAAACATATAACAACATTTCATTGTTTCTCACATACGTACATAAATTATATTTGTTTATTTCTCCCTAATTAGTACTAAAAATGAAATAAAATTCAGTTAAATTCGTAAAAAAAAAATAGTCAACACGTCTAATGTTGCCCGTAACTCATGTCTGTCACTCATAATTTTTATTTAACTAAAGATCATTTTTTTTCTTTTCCCCAAACAACTATAACTTGAATTTGGGCGGATGGGTCATCGTTATTTTGCCCACTACCCTTCAAATTTTAGATAGAAAAAACTGTACTTGGGTTAAACGAAAATTACTTACAATATAATATATATTATAATAATTCCTTCTTGCCGTCAATTTTGATGGCACGAGTACTCTAGTTATTGTTATAATTACCATTTAGGACATCTTGTGGCTTTGTGACACTGAAAACTTGTAATAATATTTTCAGTGTCTAGTTTTCCAGAAAAAATCTCGAAAACGCTATCCATCAATGAAGAAATCTTTTTACTGCAGTCGTGGCCAGAAGTAGAAGACTGCTCGTGATTTAAAAAAAAAAAACATCCAAATATCTCAACAGCAAAACAATAAAAGCCCTTACCCACTTCAACGCATGAAATCAGAGGAGAATTTGCACCTTGTGCCTCGAGGGATCCAGGTGAAAGTTTGATTTAATGTGACCTCGCAGTCGCCGAGTGCAGAATTACGTAATCTCAAAGATGCAGCTGAGTTGCGAACGTGGTACGTATTACAAGGGGTTTTATAGATATCCACCCTAGAGAAGCGATGGGAAAGTTTATATTGCAACTAGGAAAGAACGTGTAATCTAACGTGATCAACAATTTGAACAAGGCCAGCACGCTCAAACCCTCAGCCACGATGACTTGTGACTTTGTGCTAGCACAGTTATCGACGGAACCCACACTCACAAGTCTTGGGTCAACCCGTGGTATAGTGTTCAGGCACTTTTCAAAGGTGCGGCACGCTGGGATCGACACCTCAAGCCTGATAACATCAGAAAGTCTCCTTCCTGGCAACTCGACCATGGTGAGATTCGAATCCGGGTCTCATGAGCAGAATGCGAACGTTCAAACCAATCGAATGCACTCATGTACATATATATATATATATATATATATATATATATATATATATATATATATATATATATATATATATGCGTGCATTCGATTGGTTTGAATAGATATATATATATATATATATATATATATATATATATATATATATATATATATATATATTGATCTTAGACATCTATAACTAAAAAAGCTATGATGTTGTTGTTGTTATTGTGGATCAAAGATCTTTAGGAAATAATCAAATTAGCATATATATATATATATATATATATATATATATATATGTGTGTGTGTGTGTGTATGTATGTATATATACGCGTGTGTGTTTTGCGTAATATTCAAAGGCATTCGAATAGAACATCTACAACGTATATAGTACACGTACATATTCAGTTGATCTTGCTGAAATAAAGTTTAATGTGTCTTTAATTGCCAGAGTGAAAAGAAGATTTGTCCGCAAGACAATTCTTGGAAGTTAGAAAAAAATTCACTTTGAATCTATCGAAAAAATCAACTAGAAAATACCATTTTTTTTCACAAGTTATCATTCCCTATTTATTTTGCTATCACTCTCATCTTCCATTGTTGTTTTTCTCTGACTCTCCACTTCTCTTCTCTCTTTCGTTTACTCACTCTCTTTCCTTCTCATCCTTTTTCATTAATTTATTTTCTAAAACGTGAGGGAATTTCTTGTCGTCTGCTTCACATTTTTACTTTTCTTTCAGTTCCATTTAAAATAATTGACTTCTATTCGTTAAAGTTTTTTTTACTTTGCATTTAATATTCTGATTTCGTTTCTCCAGATTTTGTAACTCATTAATTTCGAAAAAACACAAGAGAATAATTAAACTTGTCAGAAAAAAGAAGACAATAGATAGATAGATAGATAGATAGATAGATAGATAGATAGATAGATAGATAGATAGATAAATCAACACTTAAATTAGAAGAATTACATTATATTTATATAAGATATGTCATTTATTTTGTATATATGAATTGATTTATTTTCATCTTGATAAGTATCTTGTTGGCCCTAGTCACACCACCGCTGCTATGCCTCCAGTACACGTGGTATCCCAACGACACTAATGGATTATGGGACAGGTGACGTGATGACGTATCCTGTGAGCCTATAGATCGAGTCCAAGATCTGATAGAATTAGTTCGAATGGTATTTATTCTATAAGGGAAATACCAAAAATATAACAATACTTCCAAGTGACCTGTTCCTACAGTTTGAAACTAGAAAGTTATGTCGGTACAGTACGATTCCACTAAATTAGTTACTTACTTAACCTTCCAACAGATGAATGTGTCTATGTCTAAAAGATGATATATGATTTTAGAAAAAGAGTCCTCATGCTGTTGACTTAGGCCGATTTATCCGTTATGTTTATGGAATAGATTCTTTATACGAAAAATAATTGCCGAGGGTACTTTAAAAGTCATAGAAATAATGAAAATGCGACTTTGGCTTGTAATCTGCAAGGAAAAAATATCTATACCGTACAAATTTTAATTTGGAATGGTATCTACATAGTAAAACATAATAACATATATATATAACATTAGAGAAAATGTAATTAAAATATTAATTAATTGATTTCCTTGTTCGTGAAGTAGTTTCCTGAAACGTAGATAACAAGCCAATGTAGCACTAATAATGACTTTAGATTAAGAGCTGCGTCACGAACAGATGGTCCGGTTGAGTTTATCGATGGCCTGTTTTGGTCTGAACTCAATAGAAACGATGTTTTTAGAGTGAAAGGACGAGCACAAAAAGCGAACTGATGTAATGCAACAGTTCGTCGTTATCCGGAACAACTTAGAAAAATGTGTAAACTTAGACAAATGAATTCGCTCTAATTTGACAGAAGACAAACATAAAGCAAAACTGGACACACGCTCGAGAAAGCATCCCACCATTTCTAGATAGATTAGTGAATGCAATTATAGAGGAAGAAGAAATGAATGAAGATAGAAATTCCTCAAAACGTGAGCAAATATAAAACCTTTCTATATATAAAATTCTGTGACTTCCGTTAGTCCGTCTGTCACATCCTCTAAAATAGTCATACATTGACCCATCGAAAACAAATTTTTGGGAGAAGTGCAAACAGGTAAGGGGGTACAAGTACAGTTGATTTTACTAGAGTGCGTAGCTTAGTAAATAGATTTTCATTCATTTTTTCTATCATAAAAACTTCTACTATTCGAAAACAAACATTAATAATTAAAATAACAAATACTTATTTAATAAAAATGCAATATTGTTTTTTGCATATCGTTTCTTACAAGAATCCAGTTTCCATGTCGCCCTGCGTTTGCAAGAACTATAAACAAATCCCAAAGCCAAACGCTTCATAAAGTTGGAATTTGGCTCCAGAAAGAAATAATTATGCATAAGCAGTTGTGTGTTGCATGCACAAGAGTAAGAAATCCTAATATTTTATTCTTCGTTGTTAAAAATGAAAAAAATATTCTTAAAAATATTGTTTACCATGAAGTTTTATAAAATTAAATTAAACTAAAAAAAATATTAAAACACGACGTAGGGTTTTAGCCAAAGAATTTTCCAAACAAATCAGCTTATTCAAATTTCATCGTAAATTGTACAACAAAAATATTAGCGATAACTTCAACAATATTGCATGAATGAAGATAGAAATGTTGCCAACATTCCACAGGGCCTCAGACTCAACACGGTGGCCCAAATCAAGTGCTTTGAGTAGGTAATGCTACCCTGTGTCAAGAAGATGACTACTGAAAGACCCTATGTCTGGCAACAGGATTTTGTACCATGCCACATAAGCAGTATAAGCCAAATCTGAGGATTTCAACACGCGTCAACGTGTTCCAAAAATTCTTGTAAATGAAAAAACTAGAAACCCGATCTATCTTAACCGAACTACTTGGGGGAAATACCGCATCGGAGACCGTCTAGGCAGACTGGGTTACTCGACTTGAAAGTATTTCTAACTAGAGCCCACAAAGTTATGAGCTGCTTTCATTAAAACCTGGCACCACATTGCACACATTTATCTGTGATATATGTGATTTCCATTTCAGACTGGGTCGCATGATTAGTATATAGGGTTTCGTATATCTGTGCCCCAGGATCACTTTGTTAGCGTGCTGCACCCTTACTCATTAATAATATTCTTGCTTTCAAGTCAAGTTTGAGATTCAAAACATTAATCGTTAACTTCTGTTTTATTAATTCCTGTTCTTTTATTGTTCACACTTCTTAATAATGTTTTTTTTTTTCTTATATTCTTTCGGACTCAGTAACTTTCCTGCGTCCAGTGGCGTTATTGCCTTGTTTGGGGTTAAATGATTCAAAAGAAATGTTGCGGTAATTTTAAAGCTTGCAAAATCCTCTTGAGGAACTTCTTTTTCTATGCGTCCTGTCCCTTCAAGGCCATGTTTAAAAATTGACTATGTAGAAACAACAATCTCTGGATTATTTTCTGGTGACCTTTTTTTCTTTTATATGCCATGAACATTCATGACTTAGTCTCGTGCATGACTTGCCATAATTTCTTGTTCTACCATCTGTTCAGACAAACACGTTAAGTAGTTTACTCGCTGTTAATACCGGGTCTCTCTTGCCATCATTACTTCCTGAGAGTTTTAAACTCTTCTGGCCCTCTTTTCTCATCATGTATCCCAGAGATTTCAGATGCCTCTTTTTGATTGTAAGAATACATTTTTCTTGTAGTTCCTCAGATCCGTAGACTTTTACAAAAACTGTATTATGAAGCTTTCTAAATATTAGAACATGTTTGTTGGCACTGTTGATTGAAATTTATAAAACCTATCTCTTAAAACAATTTATAAAACCTTTCTCTTGAAACAATTTATAAAATATTTCCCTTAAAACAATTTCTAAAACGTTTCTCTTTAAACAATTTATAAAGCCTTTTTCTTAAAACAATTTATAGAGCCGTTAAAACAATTTATAAAACATTTCTCTTAAAACAATTTATAAAACATTTCTCTTAAAACAATTAATAAAACATTTCTCTTAAAACAATTTATAAAGCCTTTCTCTGAAAACAATTTATAAAATCATTCTCTTAAAGCAATTTTTTATGAAAATTGGTTTATGAAGTCTAGTAACTGTTATTATTTCCACCATTTGTGGGGGTTTTCTTCCTAACCTTTTGTTTGAATGCGTGTGGAACATCACCATCTTGAAGATAATCTACGTTAATAAATAAATTATAATTAAAAATTAATTTTTGATATCATCCTTACCTTTAATCCGAACATTAATTGCAGCATAATTTGATACATAACTTTCTATATTTTATATATCAAAATATAATAATAATAATAATAATAATAATAATGATAATGATAATAATAATAATAATAATTTACATATTTTATAAATAAAAATAATAATAATAATAATGATAACACTTATTGATTTTTCTAAATTTATGTAATTTAACAAATGTCAAATTGAGTAGAATTTTCTCAGTAAGAGTTTTTACAAGATATCTTGAGCAATAATTATTATCAATAAATAAAATGTTCTCGATATTTATCTAAACCAACTAAAAGTTTCGCCATAATGACATTAAGGAGACTTAATATTGCGAAACGTTTAGTCGGTTTCTATCGAGAACTTTTATATATCATTAATATTTCATTTATTAATGGCATCGCGCGCCATCATCAGAAGAACAGTCCACCCCGCAGCTCGAGAAGTTGAAGCAGGAAACTGACCCTCGTCATCCGCTTCACAGCTGTGAACCAATGAGAAAGAGGCTCAAGTCAAGATGCAGCTTTCTATCTTCAGTTGAACCACTGAACAACTAGTCAGTCTGTCACTGTGGTACAAAACACCTTAAGAACATGAAACACAGTCTCTCCCCCCCTCTCTCTCTCCCCTCTCTCTCTCTCTCTCTCGCTCTCTCAGCCATACGGAATCCCTCAACCCTGCTTCAAGTGATGCCTTGCCCATCTGGTTCTGTCTGAATCGCCTCCGAACAGCTATTGGTCGCTGTAAGGTCAACCTTCTGAAATGGGGTTATGCCATCAACGTTCATCCCAACATGCTAGTGCGGGTAATCAAAAAATTTGGAGCATCTTGAAGATCCATGCACACTGAACGACCTTGAAACTTTAACACCCCAAGCAAGGCTTTGGGTGCAATACTGGATGGATGTAGTCTAACGACTCGATAATAAAAATTTCATATATGACATGTTTTATGAAAGTAGGCAAACATTAGGGTATATTTTGGGAAGATAAGTATAAGAGGTAATCCAGGGTAATGTAACGAGTTATACTTCCGCTTGTTACTATTTATATTCACTGAGTATCGACGTCGGTTGGATAATCTTAGTTCTTTCGCGAATTTCGAAATCACCTTTCTATATTTCTGAGGTGAGGTATTATGTACACTATTTACATTGTTCGGATCTTCATTCCAACCCCCTAAAGAAGGTCGGATAGTACAACACCCGAAACGTTGTAACAGATATGGCAAACAAAGACGAGGACAATAGTCCGAACAATAATTTTTTGTCTCATATCTTTTCATCTAATTATCTTATTTGTTTACAGGACTGAAACCTAGGTGTTTGCACAGTTCCCGGTGAATGGCTGTTCCTACTCTCTCATACCTGATTTTTATATTATAGTTAAAAGAATACAAGACTCAAGTGTCACCCAAATAAAAGGGTTATTGAATGGGTTTACTGTAGGATAGATAAGGGGTGACTCGATTTGAAAATATCCTTTTCTATCCTTTTTATTAAGCGAGAAACATCAGAGTTCTGGAGAATACATCTAACGTAATATCACAAACAAAGATGTGTTCCAAATAACAGAAACCACATTACTTGTGAACTTCCAACAGCATCTAGCACATGTAACTCGAAGAAAAAATAATGACATAATCAAGGTGTTAACATTCCACACTAATTGAAATAAAAGGTTAGGAAGGAAATCACCATCAATACTGAAAAGAGAGATAACAGATACTGGTCAGTATCTAGATGAGTGACCGCTCGGGAATACCAGGTACTGTAAGCCTGGCTATGTGCGTGGGGTGTAATGGATAATGAATGAGGAACAGGCGAACTGAGTTCGGCCATTAAGCGATAACAGCTACTGGACTTAAGAAACCTATTTCCCTGATAAATGGTTTTAAGAGAAAGATTTTATAAATTTCAACCAATAGTAGTACTGGCTGTTTGGTCGATGAATGCCGAATGTTTCCTTATAAGGAAACGGCTAATATCACGATTAATATGGGGTAAATCTGCATTGCGCCAATCTTCCAAAATAAGATAACATGTCGGCTTTGAAAATCAGAACTTGATAACATGTTTTTTGTTTGTTTATTTTTTTACCTCTGTTCAAACACCGTCATATGTATGACTACCTCGTTCACCAAGTAAGATGTGTGTGAATGTATTCATATGTCTGTGTATGCACACAAGTGTTAATTCAATGCGGGTTTATTTGAAGTACCTTCTTTGTCTTTTTTTCTTCAGGGTCAAATATTGAAACGACAAGTGGGTCAGTCATGACCCTGCCTAATGTTTACTTATCTTGTTGATATTTTATTATCGAAATTAGGACAAATAGATAGATAGATTCAAGATAAGTCATTAGTTGGGGACTTTCAACAGCAGCAACAACTAAAATGGAAAGCACATATAAATTAAAGAGAAAATAATAACATAATAAAGATGTTGACATTCCACATTACTTCAAATAAAAGGTAAGGAAGGAAACCCCCATTTATACTGGAAAGAGCGATAATAGCTACTGGACTTGAGAAACCTATTTTTCTGAAAAATTATTTTAAGAGAAAGATTTTATAAATTTCAAGCGAAAGTAGTACTGCCTTTTTGGTCGCTGAATACCGAATGTTTCTCTTTAAGGAAACCGTTAATATTACCATTAGAATTACTATTCTCAATACTCTCGCTGTTTTCTCTCTTACAGAACTGCTCCGAGCAGTGTATTATATATTTTTCTTCTTCATTTTATTAATAAAGACATAGCCGTCATTCACTTTACTGTTTTACAATTGGTATTGTTTGAATTTTGTCTCGGAAAAAGTTCCAGCCACTAAATATGGCTGATTGTTGTGTACTTGGTAGTATTTTAATCTACGCCAGCTGCCAACTATGTCAAAAGGAGAAACTGTTGGAGATTCCTTTCTTGGGGAATATTCAAACAACTGTATATCGATAAGGTAAACATAATTTAAGTAAATCTATTGATAAAAAGCCAATTCCTTTCAACTACGTTTTGGTCGCATATAGACATATGGAAGAAAAGTTCACAATAGTGTTGCGATGAGTGGCGAATAACAGCAGGATATTTCCTAGGGTAATCACGCAACACGAATACATAATATATATATATATATATATATATATATATATATATATATATATATATGCGTGCGTATGTGTGTGTGTAGGTGTGTATGTAGTAAGAGAGAGAAAAAAGAATAGAGAGACTTAGAGAAACCAATAGTGAAAGAGGCACTTATGTTTACACAAAATCGCTTTGATTGCCATTGCACTTGATACAGTGATGAATATTATTCAGAAATCGAACATTATATAGTGAATATTTAAGATAAAAATTATTACTTGACGGTCTCTTCGCAAATATATATATATATATATATATATATATATATATATATATATACATATATATATATATATATATATATATGAGAAAAATAGCATGACAAATTGAAAAAAGTTTTTTGACGGAACGCGACATAAAAACTTTTTTCCAATTTGTCATTCTATTTTGCTCAATATTTTTTTTGTATATAAAATTATATATTGTTATGTCATATATATATATATATATATATATATATACCGAAATTTTTTGAGCGTGACTTCTCAATCTACCGGTCGGTAAACAGTAATGTTATTGCTAAAAAAGTCATATTTACACGTGTATACCTACTAATTATAATATTTTTCGTAGTAAAAAATAATCACAGATTAAAAAATCCATTAATTATATATATATATATATATATATATATATATATATATATATATATATATATATATACCAAATGTATCAGCAAAATTGTCCAAATCGAGTAACAGCAAAATTGTTCAAGTGTTAGTTTAAGCTTTCAACCGTTGTAACTTAGAAATGATTAAAGATATCTTATTGGAATATACCGAGTTTTTTTATAAAATTATTGGACTCTATTTTGAACAATAAGAATGTATTTAGCTCTAAGTTGAAATGGAGATCCCTCTTTCTGTTGGGACGTCCTGATCCATTTTTCTTTCCTACTATTCGCTCTTTTTTAAACTTATTCACCGTTCTCTTGATTCTTGAATGGACTTGAATGGATGGAATCCAGTGTATGAATGTTGGTACCATTACTGAAGGCCTGAATGATCTTTTTCCTCTCACCATTGCTCAGTTGGGAAGACAAAATGGGGCTGACACGAAACGATTTTAACCTTTTCTCTTTCTAGCTGAATATCTCAAAGAGGTTTTTTTTATTCTTACGACAAATGGTGTCACAATGGCTAAACATCTTATCTAAAAACCTGGAAAAAAGAAACTCAATTAGTTTTTAGATATTAAACTTTTTCTGGGATTGATAATTATCCCATGCTGTTACACGATTTGGACAATTCTGCTGTTACACGATTTGGACAATTCTGCTGTTACACGATTTGGACAATTCTGCTGTTACACCCGGTATATAGGTTCTCAGTTTGCTTCTGTTGTAAACCACATTCGATTTTAAAGTTTCTTTAACAATGAAAACGTTCGTTTTTGCAAAAACTGCATCGTGTAAAAGATCGTGTTTGAAATAAAATATACAACTGTACAATTGATATTTTGATTGGAGGATAATGTCGTTAGAGGCTGACGGACGCCTTCGTCGACTCTTATCACATTATAAGTCAGCAGACACTGAACAGTTGCTTCTCTCGACAATGTTCATTCTTCAAAGCCCATAATACTAGAGACGGTTGGAAGCAATAAAGGTACAAGCGCGAGTGAAGACGTGACCAGCATTTCTATTGATCTTAACTACCTGATGGAATCAGGAAGACATTTATTGATATAATTGGTGACACGAAGCAACGTTCGATTTTATAAACGTCTCGAAGGAACGGACTTTTATTTATTGATTCAAAACTACCTACAAAATGGTTGTCTCTTTGTTTTTATGATTCAAGTTTCAAACTTAATATTAGGTTTGAACACATACTGAAGCTGTTTGTCGTTCATAGTTAATAGTACAGGTACGGTGAAGAGTTGCCGAGAACACACTTTTCTGTATTAGCTGTCTTTATATAAAAAATTATTTTCGCTAGTTGAACTATAATTCCAATTGCGATAAATTAGAGTTACTGATTTTTACGACTATACACGCTTAGAAACTCGGGATTGCTGGAAAGTTCTCGGGACGACCCACTTCTTAAAATCTAATCAAATGTACATCAGAACCTTTGGCACGGAAGGATTCATGTTCAGGTCAATAAATTTCCGGCATCCTCGTATACAGTTGTAAACATTTACGCACACAGGCACACATGAAATTTCTTTCTCTCCCCCCTCTCTCTCTCTCTCTCTCTCTCTCTAACGCACACACAGACTCACAGACACACACACACACATACTCACCACTCTCACACACATACACACATATATATATATATATATATATATATATATATATAGCTGACCACTCGTATTCGAGGATACCCACATACTAAGGCGGCTAGCAATCCCTATTGCAGACGTATGCCTTCGTTACATGCATTTCTGTCGTGTGTATTCTGATTCTTATGTTACATATATCACCTGTGTTATATTATGCGGTGTATAAAACCTAATGTTACAGATCTATGTATATGTCTCCATTTTACGTGGTATTATCGTTGTTATCTATCAGGTCATCCCATAAGTTCTGTCCGAATTTTGAATAAAGAAAACAAGTGACCAAATTTTACATTTAATTACAGATTCAATCAACAATGTTTTTCCCTGATTATCTATGACTTCCTTCCATCTATTAACAAGCTTACTAATTCCATTACTGTAAAATTCTTTTGGCTTTTATTCGAAGAACTTAGTTTTAACCTCTTCCTGTGTTACAAAAGCTGTTTCTTCCAAATGATTCTGTAAGCTACGAAACAAATGGTAGTCTGAAGGAGCAAGGTCGGGAGAATAAGGTGGATGAAGAATTTTCTCCCAACCAAGTTCTTCGATCTTTTGTGACGTGATTCTTGCTGTGTGTGGTCGCGCATTGTCCTGATGAAACATCACCCATTTTCGATTCACTAGATCAGGTCTTTTTTCCATCAAAGCTTATTTCAAACGCTCTAATTGCTGACAGTATATTTGAGCATTAATTGTTGCATTAGGTGGTAAGAATTCAAAGTGGATTATTCCTTGGCAATCCCACCAGATTGAAAGAAGAACAGTTTGCCCATGAAGTTCCCTTCTCGGCTGTGGCTGGGGTCCTTCCCCTTTACCAAGCCACTGTCTACGACGCTTAACATTTCGATAATAGATCCATTTTTCGTCACCAGTCACAAGTCTATCCAAAAAAGGTGAAACAAGTTGGCGAGAATGGAGAGAAGAGCAGATGTCAACTCGGGATTTGAGGTTGTTTTCAGACAATTCATGAGGCACCCATTTTCCAAATCTAGGAACTTTTCCAAGTTGTTGAAGATCACGATGAACAGTTGTATGGTTTGAACTGAGAACCACTGCCAATTCCTCAACTGATAAAGCAGGATTTTCTTCAAGAAGCTTTTCATCAAACTCAACTGGACGTCCGGTTCGATCTTCATCTTCAAGGGTGAAATCTCCACCTCTGAATTTTGCAAACCATCTTCTGCAAGTTCTTTAATTCACACGTTCCTCTCCATAAACTGAGTGAATGTTTCTAGCCGCTTCGGCTGCTGAGTTTCCTTTCTTGAACTCATAAAGCATTATGTGCCTCAAATGATTCTTGGGTACTTCCATATTAGCAGGGTTTTAATCAAACAAAATTTAATTTTATTGTTCTCTGAAATAAAATTTGATCAGTTTAAATGCATCTAAACATAAAAATAATGTTCAGCTCCATTACACATTATAAAATACTCTTTAAATTTCGTTCATTTTAACAAAAAGTTAAAATTCGGACAGAACTTATGGGATGACCTAATATATTGTGCATTACCTATGTCATCTACGTTATATATTTTATATATGCTGTGCATAGATTTACGTTACTTGTGCCATCTACGTTATCTACGTTACATATGTTATGCATAGATTGGTGTTGTTTCGATTGCATATAAGTGGCATTTACTTATGCACAAATACTCTTGGAAAAGGTATGATTCCATCTATCTCTTCTCCCCCTATGGATTAAATAGTAAGATTTGTGGCTGGGAAAATTATTTATTCTCAGAAAATTGTAATGTGATATTCACTGGGAACAAAAAAGAATCGTTCGTACAGTCCAAAATATCATTCGGCTTTAAATAACTTGCAATGGGTTGATAAACTGTAAAAAACAAACCAATCAATCAATTCATATGTTAACTACGTAACGCATACATTACCCTGTTACTGATATCATCTACGGTATCTATGTTATATACTATATTAAAAAATCCCTATGTTATCTATGCTACACATGGTATTTACGTTACTGTGTTATAATTGTTTTGCATAGATCCTTTTTATCGTTGCCCATGTTATGTGCGTTAGTGTGCATAGGTTGTTATTTTTGTTATCCATGTTATCTACATTACTGTGCTATCTATGCCGTTCGTAAATCCCTACGTTATCTACGTTGCTCATGTAAGGTATTGTGTTATATATGCCGTGCATAGATCACTATGATAGCTTTGATTTCAATCTTATCTACGTTACTATTCTATTTATCTCCTGAATAGCTACATACGTTAAATATGTTATCCATGTAATTTACATTATTTTATCTATTATAAATATCTATCCTTATTTTATCTTTTTTGTCAATGGTATCAATGTTAACTGTGTACGCTTCGTAGATCTCTACGTGATCATTGTTACGCATGTTATCTATGTTACCCACAGATCTCTATGTTATCTATGTGTTGTGAGACCGATACTTTCCTACATCATGGACTCTCCCAGTACTATATTATTATGTGAATGGTAGTATCATGGGAGTAGCACCAGTAATGCGCAGCCGCGTACGATACCAATATCGGACACCACTGGATAGTAAGCTCTGCTTACACTATTCTTTGTAACTTTTCTGTTTAATATATCTTTCTTACCTCTAACCCGTGTTCCGTGTTTTCCTTCCGTGGCCCCTACTTTGGGTCCACATCACTATGCTACCCATGTTATCTACCTTTGCGCTTTGACTCCTATGTTACCTATGCCATCTATGTTACATATTTCTTTTGTTTTTTATTGATTGCCTATGTTCTTAATGTTACCTGTGTTATATTTATTACCTATGTATGTTACCTGTTATAAATTCTCACCTTGGTATCGATGGTAAAACCCGGGTGTGATAGGCTCTCCAGGCTGGTTTTGAATTCAAAGTTTTTCAAAGTTTTTCAAATTAGAAGGGAGAAGAGATGCTTTTATACTTTTAACAATTAGCCTGTAAGTGAATATAATAAACTCGGTTGGAATTCGAACTCGGCTCTCCAGTTCCTCAATCCTGAGCCGATATCCATTACTCCACCGTGCTCCCTTATTTAATAGTATTAGCGAAACGATTCTGACGAATTCTTACTGCTTTCTTTATTACTATTTTCTGGGCATCCGAAAAAGAATTTGCCAAGATCGATTCATATATGTGTTGACGAAATACTGCCCACATTTAAAGGTATATAAGCGCAGTTTTTCTCGACAAATATTATCTTGCTTTTCCATAATGATTAAGTAACCAAAAGCACTCGATCCAAAAGCTGATGTTGCTTTTTAACACCTACAAACGAATGACAATCAAATAGCGTAAGATCAATCATAAACTCAGAATATGTTCTGACTCAAGATGTTTCATTTCTTGAATTTGTTTGAGTCTCCATAATTTAGGCGTGTAATTACATCGTCAATCAAATGAACCAAGGGCTTATAAATAATGATATAAAATTGATCAGCAAAATATCGATTTTCAAAATCAATATAATATAGTCTCTCTCTCTTATAAGTTTCTATGACTGTTGAACATGTACCTTCTTCCTTGCTTTTTTCTTTAATAACCACTTTCCAAAGAGAATCGGTCAGAAATCTTTTATCAATATAGAATACTAATTAATAAAAATAAATCAATTAAAAAACTTAAAAACTAGATTCTTAAAAATGTTTTAATAATTTGACCCCCCAAGCAAGGCAATAAAGACGCAAGGGGTTACTGGGTGTTAAAGAATACGAGAAAAATAATATTATGGCGAGAGAACAATAAACGGATGAGAATTAAGAAGACAGAAGAAAACAATTGACACTGCATTAAAATTTATTTTTTACAGTGAGGGTCACCCTTTGCAAGGCCTGGGAGCCACTCGAGGTAGAGTATTACGTTAGGAGACCATTTGTGTGTATAGGTGAGGGAGATAATGCTTAACTATAGCCTTGAATATGTTAAGATTGTAGTTATTGGGGAAAACAACATGCTGGGAGTTGATTCCACAGGGCAGTGGTACGCGGGAAGAAGCTGCTCGAGTGGAACGCACTTCTCACCGATGGAATACGGAGAGAATGTGGGTGGCTTGCTACTATATTTGCGCGTTCTTGCCATGAAGCTTTGCCTTGGAGGGGCCAGGGAATGTAGTTCACCCGACTACTTTCCACGGAAGTAGCGGTAGAACAGCGAGAGGGCTTGCCACACCCGTGCCTGTGGGAGAGAGGCTGATAAGTGTAGAAGAATTCGTCAACCACGAGAGCTTGGAGACGCTTTTGAACTATATCAAGATTGGAGAGAGAGGTCTTCGCAGCTCCTGCCCAAATATGGCAACAATACTCTATTTGTGGCCCTATCTGGCATTTTGTAAAGTTAGTGGATAGCAGGAGGAGCCAGATACTTACGGGAGCGGTACAGGGCGCCGACTATTTTAACTGAATCATTAGCAATAAATGGATTTTCCAGAAAAATCATTTTTTTTTCTGTTATAATTTTGACTTCCGTCTTTTTTTTATCGGATAAGATCGATTCTGTGGGTTTAGTCATTAGAACTAAAATCTAGTTTTACCCATTCCAGGTTTGTGCTCAAGGCCCCGAGGCGCCTGGGAGAATGGATAAACTTCTTTTCGCCAAAGGAAATGCATAACATTCAAAAGATGGCGTACACAATAATAATTGACCGTTGTACACATTGTAAACGCCGCTGTTGTTTGTGTTATCTAAGAACTGGCCATTTTGTCTACTGAAATAAATGATTTATTTTCGGATATAGAGACGTTCTTATTTTAGAATCTTCGGCTATTATCGAATTACAATAATAAACTTAAAAAAGAATCAGGAAGGAAATACTTCCAGTGAAAAGACATCAATAAATGAAAGGTAATCATAGTAAATTCAACTGTTCCTTTGCGTAGTGGTTTCTATCTGACTGTCCGGCTATACCTATATTTATATCTATACCCATCTATCTCTATACAGTTATTAGATATTTTTGAGTCATTTTGGTAAATATATCTATTAAAATGAGTTGTCACTGTTATTTTCGTTTTTGCGTAATATAGACGACAATTTATCCATTTCACACTATATATGTGTGTGTGTGCGGGCGTGTTTATGTGTGTGTCTTGAACAATAAAAATGTTAAAAAGTTAAGTCTTGAACGATAAAAAATTGAAATTTCAGACACACTGGAGGAAAAAAATCTTTACTTCTTAATAGCAGTGAACTACAGGAGTGAATAACTGTCTTTGAAGAAAGTGAACATTATAGTTTTCATTTGTTTTTTTTTTAACGTTAATTTTGGTCAAACTGTTCCTTTCACTTTTTTTTTTTTTTTTTTTTAAGTAGAGGCTGGGAGATTCATGAGTCTCAGAATTCCCTCCTTAGTCATTTTGACAGCCTTATTGGTTGCTGGGAAGGGGATATGTGTATTAAGTGTATGTTATCTTTTAGGTTTTTGAGAGTGTGTGTGATGTGTGTATGTGCACATATATGTGTGAGTATGTGTATGTGGGAGGCCTCAACACCTCCGCAAGCATGTCTGTCTAGAGTATTTGAGAAATGGGGGTGGGGTTTGGTCTATGAGATAATATATTAATTCTAGTGTTGTTTAATCTGTTATATATATATATATATATATATATATATATATATATATATACACACACACACACACACATATATATATATATATATATATATATATATATATATATATATATATATATATATATATATATATATACACTAAAAAGAAGAGAGAAACCGCAAACGTTTGGTTGTAATGTGGATTTAAAAAAAAAATATTATGCTTTATTTTCCATAATTTTGCTACACGTGTTTCCGTTCTTACGATCTTAATCAGGCAAAGCGAGGAGATTTCCACACACACACACATATACACACACACACACACACACACACACACACACATATATATATATATATATATATATATATATATATATATATATATATATGTAACCTCTGGATCAGGAGGTGGCTTATGAGGTGACGCAAGTGCCACTCATGTAAGAGGGGTATTGAATGAGTTTGCTGTAGGAAAGATAATGGCTGATTCGACTTGAACTTCCAACACCAGTAATAGCTAAAATGGATAGCACATGTGAGTCTAAGAGTAAACAATGATATAATCAAGATGTTGACATTTCACAGTACTTAAATAAAAGGTTAAGAAGCCCCCCCCCATCAATATTGATAAGAGCGATAACAGATACTGGTCAGTACTTAGATGGGTGACCGTTCGGGAATCAGGTGCTGTAAGCATGGATATGCGGGCGGTGTAATGGATAATGGCTCGAAAGTTCGGAAAGCGAAATTCCAATTCGCTTTTGTTTCGTTATATTCACTTAACCAAATAACCTTGGGAAAGGTATGAATCCACTTCTTCTTCTCTTCCCCCAGCTATGGATTCATTAATACGACTTGTATCACTAAACCATTATTATCTCAAAATAAAAAGAAATATGTATCTTAACTCGTCCAAATTTTTTTTGATGTATCATTGTCATTAGTATTACATTTTTTACACGTCTTTCTTTCATTTTATTTCTGTTGGTTACTAAATAGGACTAAAAGTAAGAACTAGACGAGATATCCCGAGACCTGGGCAGTGGAACGAGAACAGTCTACCGCGTACATTAAATAAAAGGTTTCACTTCTGAATTCGCTGTAAGTTATCCGGATTGACAAACACTTGATGAAGGCCGGGAGTCTCAACGGCCAAAATGATGTGATAGCAACAACAAAGATGAGGATAATCTGTCGCAATGTAAATAGAGTAAATAGAATCTTTCTCGACACAATTAACTCTATTGTCCGATGTAAGAAATATTATTTTTCAATCGTGAAAAGTAAAAATATCCAGAGAAAGTTAACCTGGAACAA
>OZ038496.1:52821972-52844472 GCA_964036315.1 Acanthosepion esculentum
AGATAGATAAATAGATAGATATGAAAAGACTCAGATAGATAGATAGATAGATAGATAGATAGATAGATAGATAGATATGAAAAGACTGAGATAGATAGATAGATAGATAGATAACTATGAAAAGACTGAGATAGATAGATAGGTAGATAGATAGATAGATAGATAAATAGATAGATATGAAAAGACTCAGATAGATAGATAGATAGATAGATAGATAGATAGATAGATAGATAGATAGATAGGTGTGTGTGTGGTTGTTTATCATTTATCTTCCCTGCTTAAGCATCACTTTTTTCTTTTTCCACTTAATTCATTTTTTAAGTCGAGCAGATTGCAAATGCAATCTGACTGCATTATTTTTCTTGGGGTTTTAAAGAAATTCTGCCTCAATCCATTCTAAATTTAGATAATCATCTTGTTCTTTTCGATATTCAGTATTTACTTTTTCTTCTTCACTTCCCCCTCCTTGACATCTACTTTTTCCTAATCTCCCTCAGTCTCTTTCTCATCTTTTTACTTTTATCTGAGTTACTTCTTTCTTTTCCATTTCTTTCTTTCATTACGTGTTTCTTTGTGTCTGTCACTATTTCGCAATTTCAAATTTTCTCATTTTCTTTCTTTTTCGCCAAGTTCTTCTTTATATCTTTCACCATTTCTAATTTTCATATTTTTTCTTTCTTTCATTTTCATTATTTCATACTGTCTTCCTCTTCCTCCGTTTCTCTTTTGTTTCTCTTTCATTTTTCCTCGTTCTTTCTTTCCCTGTTTCTTTCATACTGTTTTCCTCTCTTTTTTCTTTGTGTCTTTCACCATTTCTCAGTTTCGGTTTTTTTCTTTTTTTCTCATTTTTCTTTTTTCTTCCTTTCTTTGCGTTTTTCTTTCTTTCTTTCTTTCTTTCCTTCGTTTTCTCTATCTTCTTCTTTGTACCTTTCAGAATTTCTCATTTTCAGATTTGTCTTTCTTTTTCATTTTATCCCTTTCTTTCCTTCTTTTCTTTCTTTCTTTCTTTTAGCTTGTTTCTTTTTTATTTATTTCTTTCATTCTTTTTCTCTATCTTCATATCTTTCACACTTTCTCATGCTCATTCTTTCTTTCTTTTTTCTTTTTCTTCTTTGTTTGTTTGTTTCTTTCTTTCTTTCTTTCTTTCTTTGACACTGTCTTCCTTCCTTTTCTTTTTGTATGTTTCATTATTTCTCAGCTTCGTGTTTTTCATTTTTTTCTTTTTTTTCTTTCTTTCTTTCTTTCTTTCTGTCTGTCTGTCTGTCTGTCCTTCTTTCTGTCTTTCTTTCTTCTTTTTTTCATTTTCTCCCTTTATTTCTTTTTTACTTTTTGTGTGTTTGTTTGTTTCTTTCCTTTCATTCATTTTTCTTTCTTTCTTCCACTTTCACTTCCGCTTCCTCTTCCTCGCTCCTCTTCATTGTAGCCTCCTTTCACATTGTCTTTCCCTCTCTCTCTTTCTCTCTCTCTCTCTCTTTAAGATTTTCTTCGTCTTTCTTTCTCTTCTTCTCTTTACCGTTCACCATTTTCCTTTTTTCTTTCAGAATTTCCTTCTTTGTTTCTCTCTCACACTTTTCCTTTCTCTTTTAGGTTATCTACTCTTCTGTTTTTCTGTGTATCTTTCACCATTCTCAAAAATGATATCCTTCCATCTGCGCTTTCTCTCTCTCTCTCTTTCTCTCTCTCTCTTTCTTTTCTTTCTTTCTTTTACACACACTCGTGGTCATTCTCGCTCTTCTATGTATTGTTCTCATTGTTATCTTTTCTCGTCATGACCATCTCTCACCCTTCTTTCTTTCACTCTCTCTCTTCTTCTCTGTATTTTTTTTACTACCTCTTCTCCTTTCTCATTATCTCTTTCTCTCCCTTTCACCCTTGAACGATCTCTTTTTTCCCTCCTCTACGCTTTCTCATGTCGTATCCACCCTGTTACTCTTTATAAATAGAAACAAAAAGCTATATTTTTTTCGCAATATTCTTTTTTTTTTCTTACTATAATGCCCACTTCTTTACGGGAAATATTTTTCAATTTTCATTCTTTTTCTGTTTTTCATTTTCTTTTATTTTTTGCAGATTTCCATTTCGTATGGGGGTGGAATCTCATTGCTATTTTATAGTCTGAAATAGGAGGAACCCTTTTTTATCATGTCTCCTGTCAGAATGAAAAAAATGGATCAAGCTCAGAGCTGTCGCCCTCTCTCTCTCTCTCTCTCTCTCTCTCTCTCTCTCTCTCTCTCTCTCTCTCTCCCTCCCTCCCTCTCGCTCTCGCTTTCTCTCTCGGATGATGGCTGTTCCTTCCAAGGTGACACTTGACGTCACTGTATTTGGGTTTAATAATTGGATGGCAGGAAGGTCAGAGAAGGGCAACGGAAATCATTTGTTGAACGGTTCCGTTTCTACTGACGCTGCTACTGCCGCTATTAAATCTCATGTCACGAAGGCGTTGATCCTAAAAGATCCACCTTGCCCCTCCAGCTCTCACGGTCTTGGCAGAGCGTCGGAACACCCTCCTGCGCCAGATTAATTTGCTAGCGCTCCTGGCGAACAACGTCCCTCTAACGGACCCGTAGTCTGCCGCGAGGTCATCTCCAGTCTGTAGATGGCTGTTCAAACTGGTAGATGATTCTATTGGAGTGATCAACAGGTCGTCGCAGTACGTGACCGAGCCAGCGAACACGGCTCTCTGCGTGATAGTGCGGAGGATGTTCGGTTGGCAGGTCCTGCAGCGGAGCTCCTCATTGGACTCAAGATCGAATCAGTGTGAATCCTTTTATTGTGACGATACTCACCAGAGATTTTAAATTCTGATAAGCATAATGATTATCTAGATTCGTAAAACGAAATTTATCTATTCTATTTTTTTATTTGTGTCATGACACTGGAAGCAATTTTAAAAATTAAAATGTATTTTTTTTTTTCATTTAATAAGTAGACGCTTATAAATCCATATGATGTTATTATTACGGGTATTTCTTTCATTTAATTTCAGTTACTTTTTTATTGCAGTTTCATCATAGTAGAGTCGTTAGTAAGCAATCTTTTTATATTTACCCTTCTGGACGTAAGCGGTCATGGATCTCCACAGCTTCCTATCACAAAAACTTGTTAGGTAATTGGTCCATTGCCTTCGCTTGTACCATTTTCTTTTGACATTTCCTGTGAGTGTCAAATTCTCAAAGTTCTTCTTCCTCCTAATGTGTTCAAGAAATTTCAATTGTTTCTGTTAATTGTGAGTATAAGTGTCATTAGAATTTCCCTCAAGTCTTTATTGCTTACCGACTCAGTCCATTGTATTCTCATCATCCTTCTGTAGTACTACATTTCTGTTGCCTCAAGTTTTCTCTGCGTCTGTGATGAGATTACCTAGTATTCACGGTCATTGCAAGAGAATTGATATCACATAGTGAGCAATGCGAATCTGAAATACAGAATTAGACTTCTGTGAGAAGCTACCTTTTCCTGTAAGAAACTTGTCATAAGGAGACAGCTGTCATGTCAGTTAGGTCACGGTGAGCTTCGTCAGCAATCAGTCAGGTTTAATAATATCTTCTTCTTTTATGTGACATATCCATCAGGATAATACCTTCAATACGAAACTGCTATGTTTTAACTATCATAGAAAGCCACATTGCATATTCTTGGTCTCACGTTTTCTTCTGACATGAAGTTGAGTGATTGTATTGAATCAGTTTCTACGTCTACTTCTAGGAAGGTTTGTTCATTATGTCGTTCCAGACAATCCATCTTTCACATTTATAAATCCACCAATGTAGATTCTTGTCTTATCTTTTGCTTTCCTTGCAAAAATGGTTCTCCATGATGATTAAAACACAGCAGTTTAATTTTGGAGGAGTTATCTGAAGGGCAATGACACACCCATTAGAAATAAACCTGTTCAAACATTGTTCCCTATTTAGAGACCTTGTTGTGACATAGTTCATATAGAATGTAACTTTATATTATTTCACGTTTTCATATACATTAGTTGAGTAGTTACAGACATCGCTTTATTAATTGATTCTTCGAGATTACGGTGAATCCATGATGGTTTCAAATGTTTCAATTGTTATTCATAGTAGCCTTCACATCACTCCATCATTCCCCGATTGTAGTTAGAAATTCGGCTTTGTAGTTAATCTTTTTTTTTTTAATTTGATATTGATCTTTTTTTAATTTGAGGGTAAAAATAATGTGCTTTCTTTTAATCATCTGAGAGAACACGTTTTGGCTTCCATCACTATGGCTGAAGTTAACTTCCGGGAGAGTGACTCATTGCGCATAATCGAGCTAACGTTTTCCACTGAAATAAAGTAGAAAGATTATAGTGAATCAATTGCTAGGTCTGCTACTAGGAAAGTTGGTTCACTGTGTCGTGATAGACAATTCTTCTCGTCGGAATCCATCTAACACATTTATAAGCCAACCATTTATTCATGCATTGAATATTGCAGTCACTGCTGGTTTGATTCATATGGCATGTATTTAGAGATTCTTGATAAAAGAATCTGCAATTTCATTGGTTTTGACCTGACATCTCGACTTCAGACAATTTCCTACCGCCATAACGTAGCTTCCATGTGCCTTTTCTATAAATATTTGAATGGTAATTGTTCTGATGGGCCGTTCTCTATGGTACCTAGACTTTATGAATTTAGGCGCAGTACTAGATTGGCGTCATCATTTTACAGTTGAAATGGATAGATGTAACCGTAAGTTCTATGCTAAAAGATTCTTCTCTCGTACTCCTCGCTTGTAGAACTCTCTTCCCGCTTCTTGCTTTCCAGTCTACTTTGATCTTTAAAAATGTAAATGCCTTGTCAATCGTTATCTTCTGTCTTCTTAATTCCTGTTCTTCTGTTGTTCTCTGTCCTTAATAATGCTTTTTTCTCATATTCTCTCACACTCAGTAACCTCCTTGCATCTTAGTAGAGTTATTGCGAAAAGAAAAGCTCTTCTGTCCATGCATTTAATAATGCTGCCATATCTGGTCTGGTGCCTCTGCTATGTATTTAGAGATTCCTAATAAAATCCAAAGAATAATCTGCAATGTCATTGGTCTTGACCTGGCATCTCGGCTTCAGTTTTCCATCGCCGTAATGTAGCGTCCCTGTGCCTTTTCTATAAATATTTTCATGGTAATTGTTCTGATGAACTCTTCTCTATGGTGCCTAGACTTTATGAATTTAATCCCAGTACTAGACTGGCGGTAAGGTTTCATCGTTTTTTTAGTTGAAATGGCTAGATGTAACCGTAAGTTCTATGCTAAGAGTTTCTTCTCTCGCACTCTTCGCTTGCGGAACTCTCTTCCGGCTTTTTGTTTTGCAGCCAACTTTGAACTTCAAAGATTTAAATGCAATGTCAATTTTTATCTTCTGTCTTCTTAATCCTTGTTCTTTTATTGTTCTCGTGTTCCTTTACACTGAGTAACCCCGTGCATTTTAGTGACTTTATTGCTTTCTTGGAATGAAATGAATAAAAAAGAGGGCTTAGTCAGAAAGATACATTTGAGATTTCTGGGATACGTAATGAGGAAAGAAGGCTTGAAGAACAACACTCACAGGACACACTGAAAACAAGAGGAGCAGAAGGAAATGCAAATACCCTACCCAACGAATTTAAAAAATGGATAACAGAGCCGGGGCGTGTGGTAAAGGAGGGAGAAATGTTTCTTAGAGCTACTACAAACAAGAAGCTGTGGAGATCCATGATCAGCCAAGTCTTGAAGTGAAATCTTGAAACGACAGGTGTATGGGTCTACATAAAGTTGTTCAGAATACCATGGTCAGACCATGAGATCCATAAGGAAGTTTTAAGAAAATTGGGTATAATCAAGATATTTACAATCAAAAAGATAGATTTGAAATTTCTGTGATACGTGATGAAGAAGGAAGGCTTGGAAAACAACACTCACAGGTCACACTAAAGACTAGAGGAACAGAACGAAACACAAATACAATACCTAACAAATTTAAATAAATGAATGACAGATCAGGGACTGGAGGCATGGTAAGAGGAAAAAAACGTTGATTAGAGCTACAAAAGACTAGAAGTTGTGGAGAGCCATGGTCACCCAAGTCTTAAAGTGACATGAAAACATTATAAAAAGTTAACAGAAAACTAACCCCGACAAGAGCCGTTATAGTAATAATTGTTGTTATTCGAATTTATTTGTAAAAGTTTTCTCGGACATTGACATTGCGCCAATTATTAGATTTTTACCCAAACTTTTCACATTCGACTAGTAAAGAATTTTATTCATTTTTTTTTCCTTGCTCATTACTCAAATGTAACCCATATTCCCTTTCTACGATCTTTATTCTTTAAGTTATTGATTGGACGATGTTCGTCTCTGGGCGAACACATCACTGTTTCTGTCTGTAGGCAAAACAATAGCTCTTTTTGTCTCTCATTACAACTCTTAACGGCGATACATCGTCTAGCATTGATTACTCTCCACGTATCGAAAAGTGGAAAAATTCCGCATTAAAGACAATATTAATGAGGTAGGCTTGAACCCCAACTTTCCTAGATATTTTAACCAATACTTCAACAAAGCCATAGTGAAGCAACAAAATAATGCATGAAGAATACCGGAGATGTACAGGAATCGAGAACCATGAAGCATCGCAAAGAACTAACACAAAGACAAAAAGAAAATGCAAACAGTGCACTTAAAGATTTACAAATATCAGAATTCTAAAGGTTAGTGATTGCTAAATGTCGTTCTATAAAAGATCAATATGATCGATTTTTCTCTTTTTATTTTCACTCGAGTGATTACGTCACATGTAGATTTTGCTTGGGGAAATCTCAAAATGAAGCCATTTTCGGTTAGATTCTCTGATATTGCATATCTGTATAGTGGATACTGCATATATTAGATTATATTACATATCATGCCACGTATCATCTGATATGATACGATACAAAGTACCACCCAAAGTTTTGAGTATTATTGAGTACGACTATACATATATACGATTTTAGAAATTTCGTGTTCGGGTGACATTTAAAAAAAATAAACTGAATTAAATCTTTCTTCATTATTTTCTAACAAAAGTTCATCGAATTATGATACAGAAAATCAATTATTTTACAAAAAGGCGTAACCCTAATATATATAAAGGGGGTATCAAAAAATACTTTTACAAACTTTGGGGTCGGGTTCCTCACTCCAAGAAAAAAAGACAAAAGTCCTTATAAACATATGTCTGCAAACCCTTCGTTTTTGTGTTATTAAATTTAAAGAGGCACGGTGGAGTAATGGATAGCGGCTCAGCTTAAGGAAAGGTATGAATCCTCCTCTTCCCCCAGCTATGGGTAAATAGCAGGACAGACTTGGTTCTATAGCCTTGAATGGCAACTGGTCTACCGCAGAAAGAAATGGCAACCTACTACAGGAAAAAATATCTGCCTCGTCAGTCATGTATCAAAAGATACATGATCGCCTAAGCGTGTATCACGCATGACCCATGACTGAAGTTTAAAGAACGTTTGAGGTACATAGTTCTGTGTTGCCACATAGACGAAGGTTACATTTGCCATTCGTATACGTTTGTGGCTGGTCTGACTTCAACATAGTAGTGAGTATGGTAATGGACGCGAGGTTGCACGGCTGTATCAAATGTTTCCAGACGAAGGCAGTCGAGCCATCCAACCTTTGCTGATGTTTATCAAAAACCTGATATATGTGTGTATGTGTATGTGTGCATGCGTGTGAAGTACACATTTACACGAGGTTGTGCTGAAAAGTTTCCTCTTAATCTGATAAAATATGAGAATTTATTGGGGAATTCTTTCTTGTTTAGGCCCTGAACTTTTCAATCTCCACTCATATATACCGGGCATAACAGAAAAATTGATCAAATCGTGTAACAACCATACTTTTTTTTCTTCTTTTAAAGCCATTTTATGAAAGATGGCGAAATTTTTTGGTTTTAATTATTCATCCGGTCTTTCTCCGTTTCTGTCTGTCTTCACCATGTCATTAACATCTATTTGCGTATAGCGTGCATCTGGAGATCATGACAACTCGTTTGATTAATAAGTGAAAGCAGGGAACAGCTTTTCGATAATAGAGTTGAGATTATTTTAGATTGGATAAGACTTCCTAGAAAATAATATTTTATATTTTCCTCTTAAACTCTGGAAATAAGAAATTGATTATATTTTTAAAAACGATACTAAAACCCTGTTTTCTAGTGATTTAAGTTGGCGTCACGAACAGAGGAAAGTTATTTCGTCAAAAACATGTTTCTCCCTCAAATTTAATTTTACCAACCAGCAGATCAAAAAAAGTCAGTCTATCACCATTTGGCATAGTGGTTAATCAATCAACCTTCTCAAAATCATTACAAATTAAATATTAGAATAAAATATTTAAGAAAAATAATTAAAAGGAACTTTTGATTAGATATAAATGACTAAACAACATACTTTTTAAAAAATCGGCTCGATGGCGGCTCAGATTGAGGAATCGGAGAACCGAGTTCGAATTCCAGTCGAATCCATTACATTCACTTACGTGTTAATACCCTTGAGAAAGGTATGAATCCTCTTCCTCTCTCCCCAGCTATGGGTAAATAGCAGGACAGACTGGGTTCTATAACCTTGGATAGCAACTGTTCTACGGCAGAAAGAAATAACAACCTACTGCAAGAAAAAATCTGCCTCGTCAGTCATGCATCGAAAGATACAGGATCGTCTCAGCGTATATCACATAACTGACTGATCAGCACGATGACGACGTTTCAACACTTTCTTACATATATATATATATATATATATATATATATATATATATATATATATATATATATATATATTCGGGTATATGCCGACTTCATGTATAGTGCGAACACAGATTTATTTTTTAAAATCCTTGTCTATACTGCGACCGGTCATCAAAAATGCATGAATTTTAAACACTTCACAAAAATTACCTGTGGAAAGTGTGATATCTTATTTTGTACGTCAAAAACTAATCACAAAACTCGCACTGTACTCGAGTATATATATATATATATATATATATATATATATATATATATATATATATATATATATATATATATATATATATATATATCGAGTATATATATTGTGTGTATAGATAGAAATATAGATAGTATTTACTCATATATCATCACTACAGAAATATCTATTTTGTTTCAGCACTTCTGAAGTTTTGTCAAGTGATGGTGCTGATTTATATATATAAATGTGTTAAAGATTAAATGCCGGTCGAATATGAATTGGAAGCCGACAAGATGATAAAATAAAGAACAAATAGGAAATGTATATCAATCTAACATGTTTTACTTTTATTAAAGCTTCTTCAGAGATTGGGAGAAAACAGACAAATTGACAAATGTTCTGTCTTTTTTCCTGTTTTCTTTCAATCTCCGATGAAACTTTAATAAAAAGTCCAGCATATTAGATTGTTATGTTTCCTATTTGTCCTATATTTTCTCATATATATAAATATATATATATATATATATATATATATATATATATATATATATATATATATATATATATTGGTGTGTGTGTGTGTGTTTGAGGTGCTTGTATTTAGCAAGCCGTCATTCAAACAAATTTATTAAGTTCCATGGACCATCTTTGCCCATTCAACTTTTTATTATATCTTTCCTATTTCCGAATGAGGTGTTATACATCGGGGTTGAAGTTATGAATAAATTGGCTAGTGTTCATATTTCTTTCTTGTTATATTCAAGTACGTTCGAATTTCACAGTCATTGTAAAGACCAAGTTTTATCTCTATTGTAAGCAAGATTTATTTGACTAAATTCTGATGTGTGTGTGTGTGTGTGTGTGTGTGTGTGTGTGTGTGTGTGTGTGTGTGTGTGTGTGTGTGTGTGTGTGTGTATGTGGAGAGAGAGAGAGAGAATGATATGAAGATAATAAAAGAGAATGACAAATGATAAAGCTATGGGGGCATATAATATTCTAGATATTTACTTGAAGAGAAGAAGACATGCCAAGATAGATAATTTAGCGTTATTATAAAAGGATGTCTGCATGTTTATTAATGCGAAACCCCATCTTACCCTCTTCGCTTTCTCTTCGCAAGAAATATCTTTTCTTCCTGTTGAGCAAATCTTCCGAGCTCCCAGACCAATCAAGTGCAAATCCTTTTGTAGACATTTCTTTTCTGATCATTCAATTATATTTCCACTAAGTTGACTCCGATAAAGAAAAAACTTCCTAAAGAACCGTCTGATTTTTGATAAACAAACTGATGCGATAAGCATGTATTTCCATATATTTCCATATGTTAACAAGGAAAATGGTTAATAATTATATTGTTAGCTAAGATAAATTTTACAAGAATTCCGTCTGAAGTGTAGTATTATGTCTTGTATGAACAGCATTTGCATTCCACTTCATATCAGACTGCTATGGAAGCCATGTGAAGTGTTGACATGGGGTTACTCCTGAGAGCCGAAAAAAGAAGCACGTGACCTCACGCGTGCATCCGGCTTTGCAAGCATAGGAAATAAATGTAGTAATGTAGATGTTCACCCAGTATAAGGCCCAAGAACCACACGAGGTAGAGGGTTACAGAATAATAGTTATAGATTATGTCGTTGTCAGTACCAGCTCGCATCCGAGCATCTGGAGCCTCATCCTTATTCACTTTCTCCCCTTTGGTGGTGGTGGCGGAGATGGCTATGAAGGCCCTGCCTACTCGTGAAGAGTCGGGAACAGAAGTCACAGAGGAGTGTGGGTGGTGGTTGCGACAGGGCAAGTCGGGCTCTCCTGACAGCACGTCCTCTTCATGTTGACCGTGTGACTCGAAAGCCTCGGTCCCTTCTCGGATGGTCCTACGCTAGGAAGACCGATTTGCAGCAACCGTATTCATCCCAAAAAGTTTGATTAAAAATAACGAAAAAAATATTTTTGTTAAATTCTTAAATTTTTCCAATGAATATATATATATATATATATATATATATTACCGAAAATGTGTGACACGCAACAAGTAATTCGGCTAGTATATATATATATATATATATATATATATATATATATATATATATATATTAACAGAACGCCTTGTTGCGTGTCTCATTTTCTGTAAATGATGATTGATTTTAAATTGTTTTTATCATTTGTGGAGAAAGATTTTGCATTTTAATATTACTCAATGATCTTGTCGATGTGGCCTCCATTTTCTGGCTTTCTCCTTCTATATTTATTTTAGAGAGGAGTCAATTCATTCCCTAAATTTAATTTAAATCAAAGGGAAACATCAGTGGTGGCGGATTGTGCAAAAAACCCTTCAATATATATTTGATGCAATACTTGATTGATTGAATTGATGAGTAGATTTCAACATTAATATGACTGTTGAATTGTCGCCAGAAATATGTATTGTAAGGCACTACTCACTGATTGGTAATTTCTTGCTCAATATTGTCTTATTTTGACCTTGCTTATGTATCTACCAACTTCTGGCTTTCTCTTCTATATTTTGGATAGGAGTCATTCCTTTGTTTTAATTTAAGTAAAAGGGAAAAATTCTTCCGTGGGGCGCCTTTTGATCAAAATGAAATATACTTATCCAAGTACCCTAGGAATCATTCTCTTGTTCAAAATTAAAATTTAATTTAAATCAAAGGATATAAAAATTCAGTGAGGGGTTTGTACCCCCACCTCCCCAGGGAAAACCCTTTGATCAAAATAAAATATACTTATCCAAGTAACCTAGGTAATTTAGTTTCAGAATGTATACAGTTATGGGGGTCTATCTCCAAAACCCTAGGAGGACTTCGATAACAAACAGACAGACACGGGTTACAACTCATATATATATATATATATATATATATATATCAGACAAGTACATGTGTGAACCAATGATAATACAAGACACAAAGTACTGCATACAGCTTTCCATTTAATTTAACTGGTGACTGTCCATATCCTCTCTGGAGCTTGTGTTTATATAACCATCCCACACATCTTATAGCGAACCACCCTCATTCCCTTCGTATACCATTTGGTGAAATGTAACTTCCACTCGAGTAACTTCTTCACACGAACTGCTGCTTTGTGGTACTGACTCCTAAGAAGATGAGTTCAAAATAACTACAATCTTGGCCAGTTTACGTATAGTGTCAACTGTTATTCTTTGGATGAATATCTTATTCATATATATATATATATATATATATATATATATATATATATATATATATATATATATATATATATATCAGGTGTAACAGCAAAATTGGCCATTTGTTAGATTAAGCTATGGTCTGTTGTATCTAAGAAATGATTAAAGATATCTTACTGGAATTCTCCGAGGTTTTTATAACACTGTTGGCTACTTTGACCAATAAGAATGTATAATTACAATTCAAGCTAAACAAAAGAATCGTGATGAAAACGATCATAATGTAAAATGACATGTTCATCATTAATTAAGCAGAGTTAAGGATCGGAAGCTCATGAAGCATTGAAATACATTTTAAATATATATATATATATATATATATATATATATATATTACTCCAGAATCATTTTACATATTCTCGAACATGATCTACGCCACATACGTTTTAAGTACGATTTCATTTTCAAGTCTTTTTCACAGATTTTTGGACTGTCATAGTTGAAACTCCTCTGTCACTTGCCAAACATCTTATAGATTGAGTTGGATCTTTTCTAACTGATCTCTTTAGCTTTAAGTTTAAATGATGATCTCTCTTTCTGTTGTGACCTCCTGATCCAGTTTTCCTCTATATTGTTCTATCTTTTTTTAATTTATTCACCGTTTTCTTGATGGTTAAAGAATGGATTATGAAGATGGAATCCAGAGTATGAATGTTCGTACCATTACTGAAGGCCTGAATGATCATTTTCCTTTTACCATTGCTCATTTGGGAAGGCAGTGGGCCTGTCAGAAAATGATTTTCACATGTTCTCTTTCTAGTCGAGTAAGGCAAAGGGATTTTTCAGTGATTCTTACACCAAATGATGCCAAGATGGCTAAACGTATTATCTGAAAGCCTGGAAAAAAGAAATTCAAATAGTTTAGTTTTTTGTGGGTTTTTTTGTTGTTTTTTTTTAGATATGAAACATTTTGTGGGATATATATATATATATATATATATATATATATATATATATATATATGCATGTGTGTGTGTGTGTGTGTGTGTGTGTGTCCTGCATTGCTGTCCCATATCGCCAATGTCCAAGCCTGGGTCTCGAGCTATGGTGGCTGCGAAAGTCAATTTTCATGAGAAGACACTTTCAGAAGAATGCCGTAGAAGTAAAGATGAGATGATTTCCCTGTCCGCTCGGTGGTAATAATCGGCAATTTGTGATCGTTTTTGATTGAGCTAAAGGGAATTTGGTTTCAGTTCTCTGTAAACTGTTTTAAGAGTTTCATGGAATCTCCAACTGATGTTCTGGATTTTTCTATGTAGATTTGTAGAGGTTCCATCCAGTCGTCTTTGAGGAAGTTCTACAAGGTGACGCACTTGCTCCTTTTCTGTCTATAGTTATTCTGGGCTACGTTCTGCGTATTTCTCTCGACGTTTATTTAAGCTGGCTACTCAGTCAGTGACCAGCATCGGCTACCCCGGAACGGATCGGATTTTTACAATGAGGGGAGGAGTGGCATGCATGCTAATGAAATGAAGTCAGGTTTTGCATCAGCTTTTCGTGGGGAGGGGGAATAAAACTGACTTCACCTTGTCTCGGCACAGAGGCCCAAATTAAATATGTCTCCATTCCATCTGACATGTGTTAGTTCGTTATTGCCAACCTCCTACTTCAGGTTCTAACAGCAACCCCAAATCCCAACTGATAGAGACTCGTATGAATATCAACCGATTGAAAGCAGAAGCAACCTTCTAAATCGACTGCGACTGTCATCACGTGCTGCGAAAACATCACAAGGCTACTGGGTACCAAATCAAGACCTCCATACCTGATCTGCCACATTCTCTTGTGGTTGCACAGAAACGCGATATAACAATCACAATATCGGTCATAAACATTAGCTTGAATATAGACACGCACTATTTTCTTTCTCTCAATCACGCAGTCATCCAGGCATGTGCTGAAGTGAACGCACGTGAATCACAACGAAAATCGATACGCATAGTTACACAGTCAGCGTAAAAACATACGTTCGTCCCACGTGCCACATAAACCTGAATGACTGTCGCGGTCGCCGTGCGAAAACGGAATAAGAAAAGAGAATAATTTAAGAATGGACTAATTCAATTTTGTTGAATACTTCATTTAGGAAAGTTCTTTTTGTTGTGCAGTTAGCGCCCCACCCCTGGTGGCGGTATGTGATGATGGACAATGACAGCAACCAGAAAGAAACGATGTTGTGAAAATATGAATTATTATAAATTTGATCAGCGAATTCATTATGACGGTGAAACCAGACCCGACAACAAAAGCAGACTTTTTTTTTTTGTTGTTTTGTTTTGTCGCCACTTTTTTATCTGTCTGTCTGTTTGGCACTCTATCCAACAGTCAGTCAATCCGTATATCCATTAAAGACTGTTCATATATATATATATATATATATATATATATATATATATATATATATATATATATATATATATATATATATATCCGATGCGATGAGAACGAAAGTCATATATAAATACCAACGTTCGCAGCGTTAATTCAGAAAAGAGCTCGATACAGGTAGTAGAGCGATAATTATTTATTTATTATAATTTTATCATATAGACAAAACCATTTTACTCACAACAAAGATGCAACTTGGTTTCAGTGCGTTTTAACTGCACATCTACGGGTGCGATGTGCAGTTAAAATGCACTGAAACTAAGTTGCATCTTTGTTGTGAGTAAAATGGTTTTGTCTATATGATAAAATTATAATAAATAAATAAATAAATATATATATATATATATATAACAAAGTGGAAAAACTTTTTTGTGACGCGCTTCGTCCTTTCGGCTTTCATCGGAATAAATTTGTTATGTTGTTCTAACTACTGATGTGCACGAAGAAGAGGAATTTAATTTTTTTGTAAATATAATTTGTTTTTGTTTTTCATTTTAGGCTCTTTTTATTATTCTCCCATCACTTTTGTTAGTAGATATCTCCCACCATGATAACAGAAGTTCTGCTCGGAATTATGAAATGTTGTAAGAGCCAGGGCTGAACTTTACTGTAGATGACCTTACGATTGTTCTTGATATATAAAAATATATATCGTTACCTCATAAATATATATATATATATATATATATATATATATGTGTGTGTGTGTGTGTGTGTGTGTGTGTGTGTGTGTGTGTGTGTGTGTGTGTGTGTGTGTTTATCGACCTGTCAATGAGTTGGTACGTTTCCGAATCTGAAACGATCGATCAAGCAAAGGCAGCATGTACGAAACAAGGCTTAAAAGTTCTCAGCCCGAATAAGACACCCTGCCCAACAAAATCTGATGTTAGATTTTTTTTAAAAAGACGTCCAGGCGATACCTTTCAGCGCCAGTGGTAAATAGCTTTCCGTTACATCTGCTCGCCATTGCATCTGACTTCCTTAATTCACCTTTCCCCTTTTATCCCACTTTAGGCCAGTTGAGTTCCTTGCTTCTTAAATACATCAATGAACATTATGTATCTATCTAGCTGTCTATCTTAGCCTGTTCCTTCCTATCAATCTATATATATATATATATATATATATATATATATATATATATATATATATATATATATATATATATGCTTCTCTCTTTCTATGTCTATCTATCTTAGCCTGTTCTTATCTATTCATATATATATATATATGTGTGTGTGTCTCTCTATGGGTGTGTACATATATATATATATATATATATATATATATATATATATATATATATATATATATATATATATATACATGTATATGCTCCCCTCTATTTATCTATATATCTATCTATCTATCTATCTATCTATCTTATCCTGCTCCTATACATATATATATACATATATATATATATATATATATGCCTCTCTCACACTCTTTTTATCTCTCTTTTTCTATCTATCTCAACCTGTTCCTATCTATTTATATATATATATATATATATATATATATATGTATATGCACCCTCTCTTTCTCTCTTTCTCTCTCTCCCTCTTTATCTCTCTTCATATATCTATCTATCTCTCACACACCCGTACATGTATATATATGGTTAAGTTAGGCTGGTGATATATATATATATATATATATATATATATATATATATATATATATATATATATATATATATATATATATATATATATATATATATATATATATATATATATATATATATATATATATTAGAACTTTATAGCCTGTCAGATGTTTTCAGCCCTCAGGAAAGGCCTAAATATATTCGACTTGTTATGTTCTTTCAGTTTAACTGAGGTATGCTAGAACGGTATCATTTATTATCTTTAAGGCGTTATTTTCTTTGAGTACAGATCAGTCAATTAAGTTCCACGCGTGACACACGCTTGGTCGATTATGTATCTTTTGATACGTGACTGATGAGGCAGGACATTTATCCCGGAGCAGGTTTCTAGTTCTTTCTGCGGTAGACTGGTTGCCAACCAAGGTTAAAGAACCCAGTATGTCCTGCTATTCAACCCATAGCTGGGAGGAGAAGAGATGGATTCATACTTTTCCCTTGATTACAGGTACTAGTTTTGAATAATGGCCTCAAATGGCGTATCAGTTTGAATTTCAAAATCCCATTGATTTGTTTTTTTGTTTTGTTTTGTTTTGTTTCTTGGAAGAGCTTCTGACCTTATACGCCTTGTCTGTAAGGTAAAATTCGAATCTTTTCAGGGGATCACCATCACTACCCAGTTTTCCCTATTTTTCTACACTAAGTTGGGCCGGTGCTTAGAACGTCCGCATTCTGACAACGAGACCCGGTTCGAATCTCACCAGGGTCGATTTGACAGGAAGGAAACTTGTTATTCGGACTGGAGAGGTCGATCCCAGCGTGCGGCACCTTTGGAAAGTGACTGAAAACCATACCACTATTTGACCCAAGCTTTGCGAGTGAAATTGGGTAGACGAAACCCTTGGGGGCCGTCGATAGCTGTGCTAGCACGAAGTCACAAGTCATCGTGGTTGAGGGCTTGAGCATGTTGGCCTTGTTCAAATTGTTGATCACGCTAGATAACACGCTTTTTCCCAGAAACTGTAACTAAGGCCTTCTCAGCATAATTGCAGTATAAACCACAAGTTAGCTCTGTGGGTGTTGAATAAATACAAATGCACCTGAGCAGGCGTCTGCAATAGGTATTGGCGAGCCACCCTAGTAGACGGATATCATCGAATACGAGTAGTCAGCTATACATACTAATTTTCTTGATTCACTAATTATAAAATTTAGTTTAATCTCTGTCACTCCGCTGGCGACATTTACTATTAGGTTGATTCATCAGTAATTTCCGAATCAATTGTAATGACGGATGTATCATTGTAACTGATAAGCATACTTAGCGGTTAAAAGTAAATTAAGAGTACACTAACATAACTTTTTTAATCCGTTTCACCCCACATGCAAGGCAGTAAAGCCACTAAGACACAAGAGGGTTATTGGGTGTAGAAGAATTAGGAACAAAAACATTAATAATGACCGGGAAAAGAAAAGAGTAATCAGAAGGGCAGTAGACAGCAATTGACATTGCATTTAAATTTTTGAAGATTAAAGTTGGTTGGTAAACATGGAGCCGGAAGTGAGTTCTACAAACGGGAAGTTCCAGAAAAGAAACTGACTCTTAGCATAGAATTTGCGGCTACATCTGGCCATCTCAGCTGCAAATTGATGACATCTCGACACCAGTCTAGTACCGCAATGGCAGCGTACACCGTGGTTTAAAAGAAAAATAGCATGTTCCCTTTAATCTACGACAACGCAAGGTTACCTACAACAAGAATGACGCATGAAAGAATTATTACATTTTTCGATCGCGGCAAAACACTTTGCTTGGGAAAACTTTGTCTAATGAAAACGAGATTCAAGAATTCGTCGAAAACATTTTCATGTCAAAACCTGCGGAATTTTACTTCTCGTGACACATATTAATCTGTTATTATTATTATTATTATTATTATTATTATTATTTCCTTTGATATCTGGCGTTTACACATTTCTTTCCGAGTCCCGCCCAGGGACCTAAGGTTAGAAATGGCGTCATGACACTTTCCACTGCAAAATAAAAAAATAATTACATAGATAAAGCCCTTCGTAAAGTGTGGGCTGTACTTGTCAGAACAATTTTTTGTATCTCTTTGAGGCATGGACTTCCAGGGATCCCTTTAATCAGCCTACTGGGATCTTTTCCAACCAGTCCAAGGGCTCCAACTACAACAGGAATTGTTGATGTTCCCATGTGCCACATTTTTGTGATTTCTATTTCAAGGTCCTTGTATTTTGACAATATTATTATTATTATTATTATTATTATTATTATTATTATTATTATTATTATTATTATCCTAGAAGCCGCCTTTACTAGCTCCTGCGGAGGGTTTTGGGCCTTCAGCTTTTTACCTTCAGTATCCTATGTACATAAAGGTTATAAGAAATATAGAAATAATAACATTGTTTCATCTGTATTTGACACCTTCGTCATAATCTTTCTTCTTATACGCAACCGATCGCCGTAGTTTGTTTGCATTTATTTTGCGCGCAATTTTTATTTTCTTCTACAATCACTATTCTTTATGATCCCGTCACATAAAGTAACGTTTAAAAGATATTAGAGAACCCGAATTATGTAATATTTTGAATATGTCACAATACGCATGCTAGAAAAATAAAAGAAAACATATGAGCAACGTACCGTGCCCTGCTTAAGTTTTAATTACGGTTTAATTAGATGATATCAATTGTATTTGTGACGAAAAGAGAAATTAAAGTGAAACTTTTAATAAAGAATTGTTTTTGAACCTTCTACTCTGTTCGATATTTAAATTTAACTTTAAATGAGTTATTTATTTAATTTTTAATCGGGTTTAATTACAATAGTTACTACCTGTTACTTCAGGTTGTTTATTATTCGCCGAGATAGAAAGACAGACGGACGGACACACGTACACTGCGCTTTATTTATATAGATTATTATTATTATTATTATGATTATTATGATTATTTCTACATAGTGTAATGCTTAGCAAGCTACTCTTGCTAAAAACAATTGCGAATAAGTAGTGAGTCCGATCCTCACTGGGTGCCCCGTACTTTCACTCTTGTGTCACATCTAAGCTCCTCTTAGAAAATCATCACTAATCATTTCACTTTTAAGAAATCACGCCTGTTTCTTATCTGAAATGCAATTTACCAGCTTTTTTTCTTTTCTTTGCCAGTATTACCAATACGTGATTGTGTTTCATCTATACATTGAATGGACTTATTAATTAATTGGCATTATGGACTGAACAAAAAACATTTCAGATTTCCCTTGAGTGTCGATATTTTAATAAAGAAATAGACATTCATTAAATTTCTCACTGAGGAATTTTAAACGAAAGCTGTTTATAAATGGTTGTTTGTAATTGTTGGCTGTTAAACTTATATTTTTATACGTTAGCGACACCAAAACTAAGAAAAAGAATGAAAAATATTAGAAAACAAAATATCCAATATAGAATTTTATCAACAAAAAATTATCATGGTTATAGTGGAAAAACTGGCTTTAACATCCTTTTTATGACCTATCTCTGTATCTGAGGGCATATTTGAATATTTTGTAATTGCGGGACAGCCAAAATTAATCTTTCGATATTTTTCAATATACAAATTGCTATATTCGCCAATTTATAAGATTAGTTCTTGAATAATAACAGAAGGTTCTGACCGGAATATTTCTTTTTCGTGCCAGTGGATTAAAAGTGTAAGTATTTACACTGTTGAGGATGTGCATTTTAACTGTCATATATCGAAATATAATATTTGTGTAGTTTAATCTGTAACAAGATAGTTTTAAGATCAAGGAATGTATATTAAAACAAATCTTGCTAAACCTGCAAGCTACACTTACATTGGAAAATATGTATTTAAATGAATACTATTATTATTTGTACAATAAACGATATCCCTGGCAGTCTCTTTACATTTGAAATTATTAGATGCTTGAAGCCGTTCTATGAGAAAAGTCCAAAATGATTGATCTGTATTTAGACAGAATTAATTCAATAAAAATAAAGAGATAAAACAGATGTGTGCCTTTGAAGAAAGCCATCAAAGATGGTTCTTTCTTAAAATATTTCTGTTCAAATCATATGTAACTTTAACCTAAATTGGATTCTTTTTTGTTTCTTTTTACAGGTAAGTGGAAATTCAAATGCAATTAGTGAGTCTGGTGCATTAATGGAAAGAACACTTGAACAGGTAAACATTTCATGACAAATTTACCCCCAAAGTTCTAATATTATATTTCATATAAGGTTCGTAGCTGAAAAAAATAAATGAATAATATATATTATGTTTGTACTAAATTCTACTAGTTGTATTTAAGAGCGTTTACAGGCACCTCCACTGAATTTTCGATATCTAAGGTTTAAAATGATTTTTTAGAAAATGAAAAAAGTATTTTTGAAGCTTTGTTTTTAGATTTAATTGAAAGATTAATGATTACATTTACTATTTCTAGCAAGCAAAATACTATGGTATATTTCAAATAGAAATTCTATTGATTAATCTCAACTTTTTGCTCGTTTCAGAAATTCAGCCATTTTTTTACACATTTGTAAACGGAAGTTAATTCTCGGCTTTAAAAATCTTCCAAAACTATATTTGAGGAATATCAGCTGATCTAAAATATAATTAATCTGATTTGAAAAAATATTTACTTTAAGTTTAAAATAACAGAGAAATGGATTTTCAAAACAAACAGTAATGCAATTGGAGCTTGTCAAAACCTCGTAAATCACTTGACAAGTAATTTACAAACTGTTGATAGTTATATTATTGTTCGACCGGAGACTTTATCTGTTAATACATAATTTAAGAAAATGACGGGTGAACGAATTTTATATAATTTTTAAGTACTCATTCATCTTAAAAATGTTTAGAAATATCCTCCGTAATCTAATTTTAGGAATGTTGAATTTCAATTTACTATAGTCATTGCTTTTATTTTCTGATTATGTCGTGTATGGTCAACCATACTTTCGAACAGGGGGCACGTTTACGTTATACATAAGAAAAAATTAAAAATTCTTCTAAGAATCTTGGTGCAAAACGACTTATATTGAGCTTTTCAATTTTTGATTCGTAAATATAGTTTCCACTTAATTACAATATCACCTAACCGGAAGAAAGTAATGCATATTTTTAAACGATTTAAATTATTATAATTAATTTTTTTTAAATCAAAACAATTCTTGTAAAAATTCATTATTCATCGAATTTATTTTCTTAAGACAATAGTGTCTTTAATAAATCCTATTTATAAAAGCAATTAAAAGCTTTTCTAATTAAATAATGTCATAGTTTTAATGCATTTTACGATTCGAAGCAGATTTTCGGGAAAGGAGCAGGAGTTTGAAAAAAAAACTGGGTGATTGACATTCTTCAATGAATCTTCTTTCTAACTAATAAAAAATGTTTTGGAAAGAAAATTAAATTCTCGAAATTTCATGAAATTAAGTAAGTGTACCCCGCGAAATTAAATTGACATATATAAAATAAATATTTTTTACCAAGATTTTCTAAAAAAAAATATTTTTAAAATAGTTTCATTCATTCGTGAATAAGTACTGAAAGTTTCATTATGATTCGACAATTATTTGATTTTTGCAAGAATTTCCAATCAATGTGTTTTTCACCGGAAGAAAAGCGCAAAACACGAATCGTAATTCTTACGTCAACCGCTGACGTAAAAAAAAAAAACAATATTTTTAACCAAAACGTGCTAGAAAGGTTTGTTTCTAAATAATTAAAAAAACACTTTGATCTTTCCTCTTAATAATAACATAAACATTTTTGACGATAAAACTTTGTTTTTATTAAATTTGGGATATTTTTCATTATGCTATACAATTTAACATTATGCTATACAGTTTTTCAGCGAAAAGTGGGGGTGCCTAGTTTACTATCAAGCGGCAACACGTTTCGTAGTCTATTTTTATTGTTATTATTGTATTTCCTTTGATTTCTGATGTGTACTCATCATTTCTGGATCAACACCAGAGACCTAAGGTCAGTAATAGCATCCTGACATTTTCCACTTATTTTCCACAATATAAAAAAAAGCAAAAAAAACACACATATTTTAGATAGATAAAGCCCTTCGTAAGATGTGGGCTGTACTCGTGAGAACAAATTTTGTATTTCTTTAAGGCATAGTCTACAAGGAACCCCTTAAATGAGTCTATTGGAATCTTTTCCAATCAATCCGAGGACTCTAACAACAACAAGAATTTTTTGATGTTTTCATATGCCTCAATTTTGAGATTTCGATTTCAAG
>OZ038496.1:52851972-52889472 GCA_964036315.1 Acanthosepion esculentum
CTCTCTCTCTCTCTCTCTCTCTCTCTCTCTCTCTCTCTCTCTATTAATCATCTGATAGACCCATTCTTGCCTCCCATCAGTATAGCTGATGCTAACCTCCATGAGAGTTACTGTTGATATTAAGTGGAAAAATTATATTGAATCCATTGCTAAGTCCGCTGCTAAGAACGTTGGTTCTCTGTGTCGTGCTAGAGAATTTTTCTCTCCAGAATCTAGCTTACATATTTATAAGTATACCATTTGTCCATGTTTTGAATATTGCTGCTACATATGGTCCGGTGTTATATATTTATAGAGAATATATTTTATATATTTAAAGATTCTTGATAAAACCAAAGAAGGATCAGCAATGCCTTTTCTATAAATATTTTCACGGTATCTGTTCGGACGAACTCTCCGCTATGGTACCTAGGCTCTATGAATTTAAACTCTGTACTAGATTTGCAAAAAGATCTCATCAATTTAAAATTGAACTGGCCAGATGTAACCATATGTTTTATGCTAAAAGTTTCTTTTCTCGCACTTCTCTGGTGGAAATGTCTTCAGGCTCCATGCTTTCCAACCAACTTTGATGTTCAAAAATTTAAATGCAATATCAATCGTTATCTTCTTGCTTACTCTTCTATTGTTCTTGCTCCTTAATGTTTCTTTTTTCTTATATATATATATATATATATATATATATATATATATATAACTTGTCATTCACATTTTAACAGACTGTTTCGGTGTATCACGGCTAGACATCCGATTGTCTCAAACCAGGATCGAAAGCTTCCTAATTTTGCACCAGTCGGAGATTTTTCCCCTAAGCTATCAGCTCCCGGCAGAGTAGAAGGTGAATTTTTACGTATTTATTTTTGAATAAACCCGCCTCTGATTCAGAGTGCTCAATTCCTAGGGGAGCTTTTACATTATCAGCAGCAGCAGTCACTGTTTACAAATTCGCGCTTTCCGTCTAAAGTGCTTGACCGATTATTTTATTTTCTCGGGGGCGTAAATTGTTTTTAGAAATTCCAACTGTTTGTAATTTCTTGTCTATCCAATTCAAAATTGTGGATAAAGTTCGTGATTTTGTTCGGTTTTGATCAAGTACTTTGGACCGCCATATCAAAAACTAAACGCTGTCAGTCTGGTAGACAAACTTTTGTTGGTTAAATTGTCATTTTTCGGAGCGATAAAATTCAAACACAGATCAAATATACTATATTTTTTTTAATCACAGCTACGAATATTATTTCCATTGAATGGGTTACATATATATATATATATATATATATATATATATATATATAGTGACAGAGAGAGGGAGAGAAAGGCAGACAGAGAGAGAGAGAACACATTGCTCAACGGAAGAATACGTCGTGAAACGGCCTAGAGTGAGGAAGGCAGTGTGTGTCAATTCCAAGTTGTATGCTATATTGCAGGGGTGGCTAAACGGTGCCTCGCAATCCACATTCGGCAATGGGGTCTTCATTATGCGGTACGGGGAAATATATTGGATGAATTCCTTGTTTCATCATAGTTAATATAAAATCGCGATACGACGCATCGTAGGAACGTAACTAAGTTGTAAATCGAGGACCCCCTGTACATAACTGGGAATCGGTGCAAAAGATTGCCATAAACCTCTGGTTTTATTAGACCCGGAGTTTAATCTCTCCAGAACAACAAACAACAGCAAAATAAAGCGCCTTTTGATGGACCTTGAGTTTTCCTTCTCAACCATTGACGGAAGGTGGCGTATGTATAACGCCTGCGTCGTCAGCACACTGATATATGGCATCGAGGCTTAGACCACGTATTCCAGGCAAGAAAGGCGTCTGCACACCTTCCACATGTGAAGCACCCGCCGCATCCTGGGTATAGCGTGACAGGACAAGGTGCCCAACACCGAGGTCCAGTCTCGAGCAGGTCTGCCCAGCATGTTCACACTGCTCAGACAGGCGCAGACTCCGTTGAGTGGGCCATATCCACCTCAAGCCAGACGGCTGCATCCGCAAAGACTTCATGTATGGGGAGCTGGCCTCTGGAAGAAGTCCCGCCGGGCGGGCACAACTGCGGTACCTCGACGTTGTGAGGCGCGACATGAAAGCTGTGGACACCAACACAGATTCCTGGGAGAGTCTGGCAGCTATACCATCCAAGTGGTCAGGAACCCTGACCAAACACCTCAAGTCAGGGAAGAAGAAGCTGACACAAGTCGCCACGGAAAGGTGGGCCTGCAGAAAGCAAAGTGACAGTTCTAACAGACTAGAGACAGAACACACATGCGACCTCTACAACAGAGATTGTCACTCCCGCATCGGCCTCTACAATCACAGACAATATGCTATCTATGGTCAATTCTGACCGATGGAGGCATGCAACATATATATATATATATATATATATATATATATATATATATATATATATATATATTCTTTTTGGTTACCGACTTAAAACTTAAAGTATTCTATGATTTAAAATGTTTCTTGCAACAATACATTAAAAATAAGTTTGGTTTTATTTTTCATTTGTATTGTTGTTCTTTCATCCATTCATTATTTCTATTGAATGACGTTTCGCGCCTTTTCTCTCGATTTCTTTTGTTGATTCCGTAGCTGTAATTATTACGTTCAAAGAGAAAGAAAAGACGAAAAACTAAAATAAAATAAAACTAACTGTCTGACATGGTTACGTACGGAAAATTCAGTTATAACATCATCATATGAGCATTCGCACACACAAAAGTACGCAGAAAAATATATACAAACAGGCAATGTTCCTCACATTGAAATAGTCACAGAGAAGTTGTACACGTGCGCATGCTTCCAGTAATATCACACCACGTGTTGCAATAAGAAAAATTATGAGTATGGCCTGAAGTGGATTTGATCGCAATTTAATGTTTCGCATTATTACCAAAAGAAAATACCCTGAAGATGGCGACAAAAGAAAGAAAGAAAGAAATATGATAAAAGAAAAGAAAATATGATGAAAGAAAGAAAATGCTCATAATATGGTCACGAAAGAAAGAAAGAAAGAAAGAAAGAAAGAAAGAAAGAAAGAAAGAAAGAAAGAAAGAAAGGTGATGATAAAAGAAAGAAAATATGATGAGAAAAATGCTCAAAACATGGTCATGTAAGAAAGAAAGAAAGAAAGAAAAAAGAAAAAAGAAAGAAAGAAAAAAAGAAAAAGAAAGAAAGAAAGAAAGAAAGAAAGAAAGAAAGAAACGGAGTGGTGATAAAAGAAGGAAAACGGGGTGGTGATAAAAGAAAGAAAGAAAGAAAGAAAGAAACAAACAAACAAACGCAGTGGTGATAAAAGACAGAAAGAAAGAAAGAAAGAAAGAAAGAAAGAAAGAAAGAAAGAAAGAAAGAAAGAAAGAAAACGGAGTGGTTATAAAAGAAAGAAGGAAAACGGGGTGGTGATAAAAGAAAGAAAGAAACAAACAAACAAACAAACAAATAAAGGAAGAAAGAAAAGGGAGGAGGATAAAATGAAAAAGAATGAAAATGCTCAAAGTATGATCAGATAAGAAAGAATTCTTTCTTTCTTTCTTATATGTCCATATTTGAAGCAGAAAGAAAGACAAGAAAATGCCCAGAAGATGGAGATATACGAAAGAAAGACCAGAAAGAAAGAAAGAAATATTAAGTAAAGACACCTGCTTTTCGCAGTAAATGAGTCGTTTCGGGTGAAAGAATTAGAAAATTCTTACTCGAAGAGAAAAATATGAGCAAATCTTAAGAGAAAATCTTTCGATTCAACAGGATTTGCTTTTGTCAGATTCATACCATTCTCGAACAGAACATTTTACAGTTAGACTCCGGCGTATGTGTTACTTAAAGAAAATCGAATGATTATTTATATGAAATATTCACTATAAAAATAGTTTACAAAGACAGTTGTGTGGGAAACCAAGTATGGCTAAATGTAGGAAAGATTTGGTTGCGCCAATTCTTCTGAAAGAAAGGGCTGATTTCTTTGAAAATCAGCAGTCAGCGACCGGGATTTTACATGGGTTAGAACTTCGACCACTGGCACCATTTCAGCTAATAGGTAGCCACGTGTTGTGAGAGGTTCTGCAAAGTTCTTATCGTGAGCTATAAGTTTAAATTGCTAAAACGTTCTATGCGAATATTATTTATTTATTTATTTTTGTATTTCTCGCCTATGGGAGTCCCTTTTAGTTTGTACAACAGTTTAAATACAGAACTACTTATCGTTATCTTTTTGTTTTAAATACAGATTTTTTTTTTAATTGTCCTTTCTCTGCAACAACGTTTTCCCAATTTCCTTCCCCCTGTTGTATTTCATTCCCAGTAACTCCTTACGTCTTAGTGGCTATTTTATCTTGCTCGATGATTAAAAATTTAACAATAATTTCGAATTATTTTTAAAGAGATTATATTCAGAATTTAAAAAAAAACAATAGCTCCCGTACATACATATAAGCTACAATGGATAAATTCGTCACAATAAATGGTTAACAACACCAGTAAAAATTGTAAATCAGTACATCATATATTTCAGTAAAATTTATCTGAATAATAGTAGATTTGGTCTTACAGTCGATCTTATTAGGGAAAATAAGAAATGAACAATAATAACTCATTATAAAATAGAACTATTATAACAGTATATTATAATAAGCGTTATGTGATGTATAGAAGATTCGTTCTTATCGTCGCTCGTATCAATTTCAGCGTATGGCTTTTTTGAAAACGTTCATATTTTAGAAAAAATACGAAAAGGTTCAAATTTTCATTAAAGAGGGCACTGCTTTCTCTTTTGCATATCCAAGTTTACCAACATCATTATTCTTGTGCATTAGATATTGTATGGTGTTCACTGCAGTTAACTGAAATCATAGTGAAAAGGAGGTAGACTGTGGGTGCATAGTTGTCTAACACGTTCGTCTATCAATAGAAGAGTCCACGATATATAATGTATTCTCCGATAACGCAGCAGGAAAAACTATGAAGTGAAATAGTAATGATAATGGCAAACATTGACCGAACAGCCGAATTATAAAATCTTTCTATTAAAACAATTTTTCAAGAAAATTAGTAAATAAGGTCCAATATTCTCGTTTTCAAGTATTCCCACGAATGAAGATTGTAGGTTTTAACGAGAACCACCTTTCTTTGAACCTCGTGAACTGGCGCTATAAAATCACAAACAAATAAAGAACTGTACCAAATAAAGAGAAATAGTGTTATTTTAAGATATATATATATATATATATATATATATGTGTGTGTGTGTGTGTGTGTGTGTGCGTGTGTGTGTTTGTGTATGTGTCTTTCGCAAACAGTACTGTTTCGCTGTATTACAGCTCCTCAGTGCGACTAGGCATTCAAATGCCTCAAGCCAGGATCGAAACCCAACCGATTTGTTGTCAGTCAGAGATTCTACCTCTGCGCGATCTTAATTCGGTTGAGTGAAACTGCGAAATCTAGCGTATTGTTTTTACGAATCTAAACAAATGCCAATCTGCCGGAGTGCTCTATTCTTTTTACTGAAGAGGTTTGCATTAACGCAAGTGAATGTAGTTTATAGAATTCGTTTATCACTGAACAGTGTTCAACTGAAATATATTTTCAAGAGCTAAATTATGTCATTCGCAGACAGTACTGTTTCGCTGTATCACAGCTCCTCAGTGCGACTAGACATTCGAATTCCTCCAGCCAAGATCGAAACCCAGCCGATTTAGAGAGAGACAGAGAGAGAAGGGGCGCGTTCGGACGTTGGCTTTCTGATCATGTGACCCGGGTTCGAATCTCACCATGATCGATTTGTCAGGAAGGTGACTTCTTACCGGTCTGAAGGAGGCAATCCCAGCCTGCGGAACCTTTGGAAAGTATCTCAAAACCATACCAAAGTTTGACCCAAGCCTTGTGAGTGGAATTGAGTAGAGAGAACCCTTGAGGGCCGTCGATGGCTGTGCTGTCACGTAGTCATAAGTCATTGAGACCGAGAGTTTGAGCGTGCTGGCATTGTTCAGATTGTTGATCACACAAGATAACACGCTTCTCTCCCAGAAACTGTAACTAAGGTCTGCTCAGTATAGTTGCAGTATTAACCACAGGTGGGATCTGTGGGTGTTGAAAACACACAAAATACGCCTGAGCGAGCGTCTGCAATAAGCAGTAGCTAGCCGCCGTACGAGACAGATATCCTTCAATACGAATGGCCAGCCATTAATTAATACATATAAATTAGTTTCATCTATTATAATTGTTTTTTTTATTTATAGCATAGGCACAAGGCAGATAATCAGTTATTATGTTTATAACATACCTTAAAACTATATTATTTATCAATTAATAGATTAATATTCAAACGTATTGAAATACAGACAATAAAATACCCCTCACATGGCAAAGGTCTTCTTTCAGACAAGCAATATTGCTTTTGTTTCTCTAGATCAACTGTTTATGTGTTAAATGTTACTGCTAAAAGATTCTATCAAGCTTTCGATAAGAAACGTGAAGCTCTAGCTGTTGCTTTGGATATTTATAAAGCGTTTGAACGGGTTTGACATGCTGGTCTTCTTCACAAATTGATTCAATCTTTCTTACCACATCGCGAAATGAAAGTTATCTTGAATGGCCACTCTTCTAGATCTTTTTGTATTAAAGCTGGTATCCCTCAGGACTCTATCCTTACACCTACATTGTCCCTAATTTTCATCAACGACTTTCCTGATTTTATCTCGTTATCTACGAAGATAACACAAACATTTATTTATTCCTGTCTTAATATTATGTCTGATCAGTTCGATAAGGTCCAATTAGCAACTGATTTTTTTTTTTAATTGACCTATATTCTGTTCAAGAAATTGCTTGTTAATTTTAACGTCTGCCAAACGAATCTGCTCTCTTAAAGATTTGAGATAGCCGTTATTTTTTTTTTTGTTTTTTCTTCCATCAGCATGGCTGATGATAACTTTCAGGAGAGTGGCATAGCACCTTCTCAGGCTAACGTTTCCCGATAACATGAAGTGGAAAGATTATAGCGAATCGATTTTTAAAGCTAATAAAAAGAAATTTGGTTCACTGAGTCGGGTAGACAATTTTTCTCGCTAGAATCTATCTATCCTATATCTATTAATAAATCAACCTTTCGACCATGTACTGAATATTGCTGTCAAAACTAATCTGTAGTTTCTGCTATATATTTAGAGATTTTAGATAAAATACAAAGCAGAATCTACAATTTAATAGGTCGTGACCTGGCCTCTCGGCTCTAGTCACTTTCCCACATCTGCAACGTAGCTGTTCTGATACGTTTCTCTATTTAATTCCAAGGCTTTATGAATTTAAGCGCAGTATTAGATTGGCGGGAAGGTATCCTCATGTTGCAGCTGAAACGGCTAGATGTAAACATAAGTTCTATGTTAACAGTCTCTTCTCACGCGCTTTTTTCTTGTGGAACTCTCCAAAGTCTTGCTTTCCAGTAAATGTTGATCTTTAAAGATTTAGATGCAATGAGAATTGTCAGCTTTTATCTTCTTCATTCACGTTCGTTTTTGTTCTCTCTCCTTGATAATGTTTTCTTTTTCTCATATTCTTTAACATTCAGTAAGACTCTGTGTCGTAGTGGCTTTATTGCCTTTCTAGGAAGGAATTTATTTTACTATAAAAGTACAGCCAAATTTTTTAAATATTTAAATATGTCATCATTCTTTGATGGTATGGGTAACTTAGTTTATACATAAAACATCAATGGTATGCATGATAATTGGATCTTACTTTTGCCCATAGAATTTTTCTTCATGTGTTACTTTGCGCGCGGTGGAAAAAATGGTTCAACCAGAAAATTATAATTGGTGCCTGGACTTACAAGTTAGCATCCTGCATATCCGAAATTGTTTCATAAAAAAAGGTAAAAATATAATAATCATATTGGTGGAGAGATGTCAACGAATCTATCAACTGTCTAAAAATAAAAAAGTTTGAGTAATTTAACAGACGAACGGATATGTCAATAAGTATATATATATATATATATATGCGCACGCGCGCGTGTGTGTGTGTGTGTGTGTGTGTGTGTGTGTGTGTGTGTGTGTGTGTGTGTGTATGTGTGTATCAATTTATCCCAAGCAAGGCGATCAATAAGATACGAGATGTTTCTGGGAGATAATGGGAATGAACAAACTGCATTAATCGGAAACCCAAACCTAAACAGGAAACAAGGGATAAACCTCTACCCCTGTTCAAAAGACCAAGGAGGAATGTGAACCGTATGCATACATATATATATATATATATATATATATATATATATATAGGAATAAATTCATAACTTATCTTTATGCATAATATATATACATACATATACATATATATATGTATATATATATATACATATATATATATGTATTCATTCATATTGTCATTACTTATATTGTGTTATTCATATATATATGTATATTTATATATACATATGTGTATGTGTGTGCATGTATATATATATATATAAACATATATATATTCATATTGTCTTCATTTATATTGTCTTTATTCACATATATATATATACATATATACACGCACGCACGCACATACAAACACACACACACACACACACACACACACACATATATATATATATATATATATATATATATATATGAAAATATTCAGTGGGGGGGAGAATAATTCTGGCCACATAGACACACAGACATATATATATATATATATATATATATATATATATACATACAGATGTGGACAGTGAATATTTTCATATTTTCTAAGGAAATGGGAATATTTGCAAATTTTTACTGAATTTACTATAAATAGTTGATTCCGTATTTAGTTTTGAATAATTCATGAAATCTTTTTATAAGTTTCAATCTATTATATTCATATTTATTGTACTAAAAATTGGTTCTGTCCAAATTTATTCGCTCCAACCCTTATGAAAATTATGAAATAATATTGCTCTATGGCAATTGTTTGTTTTTAATTTGAGGTTTAATCCAAACACCCCTTAAAAATGTAATAGTATTGACCTGATTCTATAACATTCTAAAATGTCGAAAGCAACATGTGAGACCCGCGATCCGCTATATCTTATTCGTTCTACAACCATGGCGAAAACGGCTGAACTTGACAAGAGCCTCCGAATGAAGATAGCTGATGCGTACAAAGAGGGTGATGGAAATACAACACTTTCCAAGTGTTTAAATATTCCTAGATCGAAAATTCGTATCATTATCAAGAAGCACAACGATACTACGGAGTTACCCCCACTTACTTTCCTAAAAAAAACGCCGCTAGCAGACGCTCCTTAAGCCTATAAATAAACAGTGACATTCTCTGTCATCCTCTTTTCCGTTATTTTTCTCTAGTTTTCCGATGTAGTCGCACGTAGATAAGAACGCTGCTGCTGATGCGCGTTCGTTTCCCTTGGTCCTCTTTTGACTTTTGAACTATATACACATGTGTCTATCACACACGCTTTTACACTTACTTCTACACAAAAACCTTTACTAGTTTAAATGTTTTTCTTTTATAGTCATTGTTTTGTAACACACAACAATCTTCAATTGTCTATGTATACCTTTGTTTTGTTAATACCTACTTATCGTTTGCTTATATATATATATATATATATATATATATATATATATATATATATATATATATATATATAGTTTTGTTGTTGCTTTATTCGTTTTATAACCTGGACCCGCATTTGAGTCCACTAATATTGTTGTGGGAAAAATGTACCAGGAGACACGTGTTTTCCAACTTAAACAATCGACCAGCATCGCCCGCAACAATACTCATTGTGTTGAGAATAAATTAAAGACTGTCAGAAAACGTTTCATTTCTGAGAGAACGGAAAGAAAAATTCTTAGAGATGTCTCGTAGAATCCTCACTTAACGACAAAGGTCATTGTAAATGATGTAAAAACATCAGGGTTGAATATATCGACGAAGGCAGTCACTATATGCTTTCATCGAGCAGGACTTCGAACTTGTCGTCCAAGGAAAACTCCCTTGCTTAAGGCTAAGCACATTAAACGCAGATTAGTTTATGCTAGAAGCCATCTACGACATGTGAGTAAATATTGGAACTCCGTTTTATGGTAAGAAGAAATCAAACGAGAATTATTTGTTCACATGAACTCCCGTTATGCATGGAGGAAATGAAGATCACAAACCAAGACATACCTTCCCTACAATGAATTTGGGTGGTGGGATTATTCTGCTCTGGGGATGTTTTGCTGATTCTGGACCAGGAGAACTAGTAAGAGTACGGGCTATCATGGATAAAGAAAAGTATTTGGCTATTTTAAAAAATAAAATAAAACAAGGTGCACGAAAGTTGTCTTTGGGGCGTCACTGGACGTTCTAACATGACAATGACTCGAGACACACGGCACGAATTGTTACAAAATACTTAGATGACAGCACAATTAAGGTATTGTCGTACCCCGCACGAAAACTTGATCTAAACCCGATTGAAAATTTATGGTCATATTTGAAGAAAAAAGGGAAAGAAGTCCTTCGAAATTGAAGAAACTAACAGTCAAATATATACTTGTTCCAAATTATATATTTGACTGTTACTCAAAATTTTTAAATTTACGAATGCTCATTAATATTCAACAGGTAAAAGTAAATGTTTGGCTGTTAGAATGTAGCTTGCGCCATATAGCATATTCAAAAGGAATTTTTTTTTAATTTAAAGACGCTAATAAAGATTCAGCAGGTTGATTGAAATGTCTAGGCACTTAGACCTTAGATTATGCCATTTAGTATACTGGAAAAAAAACGTTTTTGTATTATCCATATCTGAAAGTTAATATGTGGGATTCAGCCTTTTTTCTTTTGATTTTTCAACTTATTTGTTATGGATGTTGGCTGGGGAAAGTAGCAATTCTTTCAGCAAAGGCGAGATTGGGAAACAAATGGTGCATCGATTGTTATTTTGATATTGAATGGCAGCACTGTCGATGATTTTCCTTCTGAGTAAATTATTTTCTCTTTTGATGAAAAGGCATTTTTAAATCAATTATATATATATATATATATATATATATATGTGTGTGTCTGTGTGTGTGTGTGTGTGTGAATGTGTGTGTATGTGTGCGTGTGTCTGTGTGTCTATATTGTGTGTGGCATCTGTTGTTCTTGAGAAAACTTGGATATGGGCCCAAATATATATATATATATATATATATATATATATATATATATATATATATATATTAATTTATACTGTCTTTATTGATATCTTCATTCATACATATATATATATATATATATATACGTATAAACTAATTCATATTGTCTTTATTTTTATTGTCTTTATTCATATATATATATATATATTTATATATATATATATATATATATATATATATATATATATATATATAAATATATATAGGAAGGAATTAATTCATATTTTTTGTTCAAATTGTCTTTTTGCAAATATCTTTATCTCAACTTTTGTATATATATATATATATATATATATATATACATACATATACGTTTTCAGCTCACCATCGGAGTATATTAATTTGCTTGCCCGGTACAAGACTGCGTATCTTTTCATGAACTGATAATATACATTGGACACATGACAACAACCCTATCTCGAAGGATGACAAGACCTTTAAGTGATATCAGTGCCATAAAAAAGTACTTCAACACCTACAAAAAATAGCCTGCTTCCAGTAGATAAATTCTGGTTGTTAACACCATTATTTTAAAGATATGTGTATCTGTCGACGATTATCGAGACATTTTATATAAAGCAATTCAAGCTAATCCTCAACCTTACTTTATGTAATCAGTGTTTTGCGATACTTCACCCTTCAGCTCATGTATCAACAGGATATCACCCTCACAATTGATATCAGTTAAAATGTGAATATCTGAGTAACCCCTAGGAAATTGAAATTAAATAGGTTTCATGTTGGACAATAAAATATTTATTTATCAAAATTTGAACAAATTTGAATGCAATATCCTGTAATAAAGGATATATATATATATAATTATTTACTTAGCTTAGTTTTATCGGAAGGATCCAACACAATAACATTTGACAATTACGTCGGGATTCGGTAACTTTTTTCTTACCTTGATTATTTTGTCAGTATAAGGCTACACTTCACATACACCATATATATATATGTATGTGTGTGTGTTTGTGTGTGTGTGTGTTAATATACATTTGGGTGTACGCTCTTCCACACATTCCAAATAATGCAAGCATGAACAACTAGAACTCAACCCAAATTATAAAATCACATCTACATTCCTTTGGAATTAATCGGCCCCATTTGATCAGTATTCAAGTATGCAACAATGCGCATGCGCATCAGCTGGCCTCCGAGTTGTTCCCGCCAATCGCGACTGCAAAAATCGCAGAACCATTGTAATTAAATTCCGGTTAGTTGCATCTAATTTGTTCCATTTTAATTAATGAAAATGATTGAGAGACCGGAAATAATGAAAACTGGGTGGGCGTGGGAGGAAAAAGAAAGCAGGGGGAGGGAAAGGTTAAGAGAATGTCGAATGGGAAGAAAAAGAAAAATAATGTATAAGGTGTGCAGAAGAACGGATTATAACAAAGAGAATAAAAAGGAAGGAAGGAAGGAAGGAAGGAAGGAAGGAAGGAAGGAAGGAAGGAAGGAAGGATAAATAAATAATGAAGGAGAACTAAAGAGGTGAGGATAAAGAAAGAGAGGACGTCTATTTTAGAAAAGAACTATAGAAACAAAATGGAAAAGAAAGAGTGGGAATTCGTAATGAGAATTGGAGCGTGAAAGAGGATGATGATAAAAGAAAGAAAGGTCTAAAGGAACGAAGATCAATGAAAAGACAGAAAAATTTAAAAATACAAAAATGAAGAATAAAGAGAAAGCTTATCTATATGGGAAAGGGAAAATGGCGGTCTCGAAAGACAAGTAGCGCACAAAGATGGAGAAAAAGAAGTAACAGTGGGAAAAGCACAAAACACTGAAATTAAAATTTCAAGACGAAACAATGCACAGGAATGAAGGAACCGAATTAGTGACAGAGAAAGAATACAATATTTGCCTATGGAGTGGAAATATTTAATCATCTTAACTCCGGCAACATCGACCCGCCATTATTAAAAGACGCCTTCCGGATCTTGTTCCTATTTAAGATTTGATTTTTCCCCCTTTTCGTTTCGATCTGCCTCATTATTAACAAGACTGACTGTCTTTGCTCCCCTGTTGTGTGCTTTACAAAGAAGGGAACCCCAGAAATGTTAAAAGAAAAAAGCGAAAATAATTGTTATTTAGAAGAGTACAGTCGGAGCAGGTTGGAATACTGACGTCTGGCAGTATTTTGCAATGCAATTCTTTAAAGATGAAAAATCAATTGGTAATTTTTAATGGTTTGAGTAAAAAATTAAAAAAAAAAAGCTTAAGACATTACAGTGGGCAAAGGAAACATTTTTTAAAAAGGTGTTTCATGTGTTTTGTTAAACATTTTGGAGAGATGTTAACGTTTAATTATCTGGCTATTTTAGTAACAGAAAAGGGAAAGTGTGAAACATAAATCTGAAGTGGAATAAGAATAACCAAATATGCTTTCAAAAAGCTAAGCAAACTATTATGAAACAGAAAAATCTCGTTAGAAACAAAGAAACGAGTGCTCAACTGCTATTTAATAATAAATCTCTGCGAATGTTAGGCAATAACCTCACAGATGACAAACATAGACAGAACGCCGCAGAAACGAGGATATTTTAATGAGAATAGCATTTTTTTAATCAGTTCGCTCCAAAGAAGGCGATAATGCCACTACGACGCAAATGACTACCCTATAGTGAAAGTGAATGAAAATATTTTAGAAGGAAACGGAATAACAATCCTAAGTAGGAAAAAAATGGATAAACCTCTACTTTGTTCAAAAGACCGAGGAGGAGTGTGAGCCGGACGATAATCGTACCTATAATTACAAGGAAACTTATACTTCAATCAAAGTGCTGAAACTTTTGGTATACATAATGAGGAAAGAGGGCATAGAGAATTTAACACTCAAAGGACATACTGAAGGCAAGAGAAACAGGAGAACATTGTTGATGCGATTAAGAAAAGGTAGGTAGGAGAAGGACAAAACGAACGGGAAATTGGATTGGTTGATTTGTTTCTTACCACTTATCAACCTTTTGTGGGTTATTTAAAGCCAAAATATATTTTTCATTGTGTGAGGCCGATTACAGAACCTTGTGTTCCCAAGCTGTCCTCCATCTATATACTGACTGAGTTCGACACTGCTTAATTTCGGTGATAGGACGAAAACCAGTGTTTTCAGTGCCATTTGACCGTAACCCGGTAAAAGGGAAGCAGTTACAATGTACAAAAGACAGGAATTTGTGGAGAGCTATGATCTCCCACGTCCTGAAAGAAGATGGAATACTAAAGAAGAATGTTAACGTTATTTACTGAGACCAGCTTAGACTGGCAGAAGGCCATAATAACCGAATACACAATGAAAGTTCAATTCCCTCCACTAGACAATCTTATTAACCATCAAACTAAGGTAAGCTTCCGGCATTAGTGTAATATGTTTATAACTTGTTTACTGAATATGCGAGTAGAGTGTAACAGTTATCGACGGAAAGTGGTATCAGCGAACCGGGTTCGAATTCCGTCCTAACATCTGCATTCACTATAAATACCTTTGAGAAAGGTCTGAGTCATTCTTTGCTCCTTCTTGGTATGTGTCAAAGTAAGGAAGGCTTTTTGAGCCTTGTTTGGAGGCCTGTCTAAGACAAGAACTACCTGCATTCAGAACCTTACAGAAGACAACTGGAAACCAGTCCACGGTCTTTGCAAAGTCACAACAATTCGCAGAAACCATAAAAGATAATTGTAGAGAATTATGAACGCCTAAATCCTAGAAAACCATGGCATTAGAAGAATGATCGCTTACTTTCTTTTTTAACTTGATGCAAATATGCTGCATTTTGTTAAAGAAAGTAATTTAATTTTGCAGACAGAATAAAAAATGCGTTCAAATATTGGAAATTACAGTTGATTTAACGAAAATATAATCATTATTAGCAATAAGAAAATTCCATCATACTAGTATTTTTCTTCCTAATTAGACGAATTCGGGATTCACTCCATTCAATTAAAACCCTTCTAATGGGTTTGGAGTGATAACTTCTTTATTTTTAAGGATTTGTCTCGGAAAAAAAATTACACTGAACTGGATAAAAAAAAATGATTACATTAAATTTGGGAATACCAGCCATATTTCAACATGAGTATTTCAATATCCCGGGATTGAACACTGAACTTTTAACCCAATAATCAAGTTCGAAATTAATTAACTGCTCGATCTAAAATCAATAGAACTTACACATCTCTCCAGTTTGAATATAGTCACGAAGATACACAAGATTAATTTTCAATTATATACTATAAGTAGGGAACTTTATGCTTGCCGACGATTCAGACAATGCATTTATCAAAAGAGGATTAGATTACTAACTTCCGAGTTTACAACTATATTACGCTCAAATATTGAAAGCTGAGGAAGTTACTTGTTAAGAACTTCATTTGAACTGGCCCAAGTCCTGCGATTTAAACACGGAGCAATAACTTGAAAATGAAATGAGTTGAAATAATTTATTGCAGAATATATATGCTACATATCTATAAGCTACCATTCGTCAACGCTTAGAATATTGCTGCCACATATGGTCCGGTGCTTATGCTATTTACCTAGAACTCTTTGATAAAATCCGAAGAAGACACAGTAATATTTACCCTGATCTGGAATCTTGACTTCAGTCACTTTTCTACCGCCGTCTTTGCCTTTTCTATAATATTTTCATGGTAATTATTCGGACGGGCTCATCGTTATGTATGTGTTCGGAATATTGTTGTATGTTTGCGTCAGTGTCTGTGGCTACCTAAGTTAAACGTTATGACAGAAGAGCATCCTTTTCCCCATTTTGACCTTGTACCATATTTCTGTATATACTCAGAATAAATATCGCTCTTCGCTATGTATATATGAGGACTAGTTAGGACTTTCATGGAGATTCTGTGGTATTATGGTGGATGTAGTAAGAATAGTAAGTAATAATGCGTTGTTTTGGTGTAAGGAATATCGTAGTATGTTTTGGATAGTGATTGTGGCTAGCTAACATTAATTATAAGACAAAATACCAACCTCTTTCCCCATTCCCCGTTTTAGGCCTCGTGCCACATTTTATATATTTTATACAATCAAATATCGCTCTTCGCTATGGTGGATAGATTCTTTGTATTTAAACGCAGTACTAGACAGGTGGCAAGGTCTCATCAATTTACATTTGAGCTGGCGAGATGTAACCGTAAGTTCTATATTAATAGTTTTGTTTCTCGCACTTTTCACTTGCGGAACCTCCTTCTGGCTCCATGCTTTCCAGCCAACATTAATCTGCAAAAGTTTAAATGCCTCTTGATTACTCTTCTTTTTTGTTCTCGCTCCTTAGCAATGTTTCTTGTTTCTAACTCTTCTACACCCAGTAACCCCTTCTGTCTCAGTGGCTTTACTACCTTGCATGGGGTGAACTCGATTAAAAAAATTTAATATCGAATCCTGTCACTTTGTTAGGGAGACATAAACCCGGCTTTCGAGTGTGTAAAAAAAAACTTTTAAAAGTACGATAAATAGGTGGCAAATGTTGGATGTATTTTTGCGACCTTGCACAAGACCAACATCTGTTGTAACAATAATATTCTCATATCTATCACTTTAGCAAATTCAGATTCACGGTGGAATAATGGATAGCGGCTCGGATTGAGGAATCGGAGAGCCGAGTTCGAATTGCAGTCGAATCCATTACATTCACTTACGTGCTATTATCCTTGGGAAGGGTATGAATCCTCTTCTTCGCCCCCAGCTATAGACAGTCCTATAGCCTTGGATGGTAACTGGTCTACCGCAGAAAAAAATGGCAACCTACTGCAAGAAAAAATATGCCTCGTCAGTCATGTATCGAAAGATGCATGGTCGCCTAAGCGTGTATCACTTATGGCAGATAAATGATTGAAGTTCAGCCGCTAACCGTTACGTTTAAGCTATACTCTTGTTTTTAACATCGAGATGCGTCCAAGCGATTCTAAACTGCATTTAGATTTGGAAGAGTAGACCATAAAGTTCTACCCCTGGTTGCCAACACTTATGTTCATCTCTTTAACTGTTACTTAGTGCAGTTTTGGTCATCGTCTCTGTATATGAGCGTTGTAAAATAAGAGGATCTGAATATTTGGCCACATTGATCAATCTATTCATCTGTTGACTTTCCCAGATTTGTTCGTGTTCGAACCAGTCCATTGGGAAATAGACAACCTCATTGTTTATTATTTCTTCTTTTTTTCCGTCGCGCCATAAGTATCTCAGTCTTGAAGAAGCACCTCGTATACATCTTGAGATTCAAGTGAATGCTGTCTGCTACAATGATAAGAAGAGCGAATGTAATTCTAGTTATAAACTTACATAAAAATATTAACACACAAAGAAGATTTAAAATTTTCACTCTGTCAAAATTTCGAGACATGCAAATTATCGCCGTTCATCTCTGCTCATTATACATACATATATATATATATATATGTCTGTGTATGTGTGTGTGTGTGTGTAAATACATATGTATATATGACGATTGTATTTGAGGATGAAACAGAGTGTCGACACAGGGTGTTGACTTCAATGTTCACCTTTATAATTACATATGCTCTATCACTGATATTGAGAACTTTAACCAATAGATATAGCGTTACTTAAAACTATATTTTTATCATATCGATATATATATTTTTCTCTCTAAATATCTATCTCGTTCAGGTTTACTCGAAATAAGGTATCTGCTCAATTGTGTATCGGAAACATAATCCATCATATTTTTATTACTTCAACGCTTATTTTTAGTTGCTATCCACAAAGACATTTGAAGTAATAAAGAAATATTTGAAGCAATTACATAGATAGATAGATAGATAGATAGATAGATAGATAGATAGATAGATAGATAGATAGATAAGAACAGACTAAGATAGATAGATAGATAGATAGATAGATAGATAGATAGATAGATAGATAGATAGATAAGAACAGACTGAGATAGATAGATAGATATATAGATAGATAGATAGATAGATAGATAGATAGATAGATAGATAGATAGATAGATAGATAGATAGTCATTCATGGACAGCCTGTTTCGGTGTATCACAGCTCATCAGTGTACCTAGACATCCAGTTTCAATCTGGGATCAACACTCGACCGATTTGACATCAATTGAAGTGTGTGTGTGTGTGTGTGTGTGTGTGTGTGTGTGTGTGTGTGTGTGGTATTTTTGATTACTTATACAGAATTAAGTATTGCGAGATTATGCTGAATACAATCTATTCTCGCCCGATAAGTTAAGCAATGTACAAAGTGGCTAATATTTAGATGCTTGAAAACTTTGGAAAAATGACACTAAAATATGGCATTAGAGAAGGATTAAGTATAGGAATCCCCCATGAGGATCGCACTTATTCAGTAATAATTGAGCTCCGAGATCATTTATCTAACCATTACACTGAAACGAACCCAAGATACATGATGTTCTCAGTACTCAGCCATCTCTCGCCACTCTCTATATTGCTTTAATTATCGGCGAGAGTAGATGTATGCAGCATAATCTCGCACATTTCTGTGCATAAGTATTCAAATATACCATATATATATATATATATATATATATATATAGATATATATATATATATATATATATATATATATATATATATATATATATATATATATATATATATATATATAGGGAAAAGGGGTTTTCCTACTGCTATTATGCATTACTCTTCAAGTATGAATTGAGTTCTCCGGGCCGCTGTTGTATTTTGTATAGACAAAAACGTTAAAATTCCCTGCCTTTCTAGAGCTAAGATATCTGACTGATGTCAAATCAGTCGGGTTTCGATCCCGGCTTGAAACAATCGGACGTCTAGCCACACTGAGGAGTTGTGATGCAGCGAAACAGTCTGTCTGTGGATGACTATATATATATATATATATATATATATATATATATATATAATAAAATATAAGCTAAAGCTTAAAAAGTTTAAAATATTAACTAATCTGAATGTTCAATACCAAGGTCACCTGAGCTTAAATATAATATAATAATATTATATTATAATGTTATATTATATTATTATAAATAACACATTAATATTACGACTGATGATTGTATTATCGCATGAAATTCTGAGTATCGGCTTTTCATTACCATCTTAATATTATTGTATTAAAAGAAGCAAGTGAACCGGAAGTTGTTCGCGTCTGAGGGGGACGCAGTGGGTTAGGAAGGCCTTATACTATCAGAAGTATTGTAGCTGACGCCTACTATAGAAATCTGTATTTGATCAGTATCGACTGGGTCTCTGTGGAGGTATGTTATAGTCAGACCTGAAACACCTGATGATTCTTAACTAAAAGCATCGCTATTTGATATTTACCAGAGTATCGAAGAGATATATTTCACAAAATTATTATAATATACATACCTATGTGTGTGTGTGTGTGTGTGTTTGTGTGTGTGTGTGCGTGTGTGACAGAGATAGAGAGAGAGAGATCGTATTCGCAGTTACATATTTAAGTAGTCTCTTAGTTTTAAGAGTGGAGGTTAGCATCAGCCATTCTGATGTCAGGTAGAAAAGGTTCACTATGGTGAGTAAATGAAAGCAGGTTTATTTTGGGGGTGTTAGAATTCACAAGCCCTTCCTTGTCCTAATTAACCACTGATTGGACTTCCTTTGTGGGATGTATTCAATGGATATTTTACCATTAGTGCAATGTTATGATTGTCTATAATTTTAAAAATATTCAAAATTTTTTCGACAAATTGTTTCGAAAAACAATTGGAACCTTCTTTTTTATTTATGAATAATACAACTGAGGGAAAACCAGGCATACGTTTCTGATAACAACATCACTACAGCAAGGAAGGAGATGAATTGTCCAAGCAATCATTAAGGTTGTGTTTTTTTTTAAACAATATTTGAATTATTTACACTAGTTGCATTCGGGCTATTGTCCACATCTTATTGAATGTAAGATAGTGTAAACAATTGTAACTCCTCATCTCAGAATTTGGAATACTATGAAAAATAAAACGCATTACCGCCGTCAGTGAATTGACGAATAATGCGGGCCGACGTGTCTTACGCTACTAAAAACGGCGAAAGATATTGATGAGAATCATTTAAAACAAAAATACAATAAAGATACAAGCCCACCTAATTCGTGGAATAATGTTGATAATATTCATCCCCAAACTGCAGTCAACAAATCTTAAATAAAATATTGTGAAATACCTAATATAAAAAATGAACACTATGTAGAAATATTTTTTTCAAAACATCGATCGAAAGACGCAAACATGTTAGCGAGAAAAGTCGAAGTTACGATACTGAGAAAATAGCCTTTATTCCATCGAATTTATCGATTAAAAAGCGGTTCCTTAATCAATGAAATATTACTCAATGCGTCTCAAACGCTTTCCCCAGTCATCCTTCATTATCGGTAATATGCCAAACTGTTTTATTTTCTTCCTTTTTTCTTCCTATTGATCCAATGGAAGACGCTTTGAGAAATCTCTTAGTTTCGGACAACAATTTAAAAAGTTTGTCGTTTTAAACTGAATCAATTTGTACGCCTTTCTAACAAAGTAATTGTTGGCAATTTCATTTGACGCTAATGTAAGCTGATTTAAATCTTTTAAAAAGATAGTAATTTCCATGAATAATTTAATGAAGAGAGTCGAAGCTACATGGCTGGCTCGGTTTAGTTTTGGAGCTGTGTTGGGAAAATGGTAAAATTGATTTCGATGTCAAACTGGTTTTCAGTTCGAATCACGTTGGAGGTAGGTCCGTACACCTGATTCACGGTATATGCGGGACGTAACGGTTTTAGCGTAGGGATAAAAAGGCAACAATAATTCTGAAAGTAAATTCGAATCAAAATTTGATCATGTAATTTCTTCTTTTTTTGCTTCTTTTTTTTATATTACAGTGTAACCCGGATATAAGAGAGTTGTCGGGACCGGATACAGACTCTCTTATATCCGGGTTTCTCTTATATCCGGGTTTGGTCTATTATATATACATTAACAAGGGCTCTAATTTGGGACCAGAGAAAATCTCTCTTATATCCGGGTCTCTTATATCCAGGTTACACTGTAGAATCAAAGCGACTAACATAGCCAAGCTTGTGCATATGATTTTCTGTGCTTGATTAACCTATTTCCCGCCGTCCTGGGCAAGACGAAAAACTACGTCCAACAGCAAGGCCTCTGATCAGGATGATTTGACGAGCGTGAAACCACCTCTTAATTGCTAGTGTTCCCAGGTCCACCCTGACCCAGGTTGGTAGCACCTGTTAGGTTCCCAGCTATGGATAAATAGTTAACCCCCAAAACTGGGGTCAAAACACTGTAAAAGTGTAAAACAAAATAGGTTTTAATACCAGAAATACTTTGTAAAAAAATTATTACCAGCAATAAATCTTTGAAGAAAAAATTTCTTACGAGAAAAAATTTTTTATGGGAAAAAAATATATTACCAGCTATACATTTTTGAAAAAAAATATTACCAGAAATAAATTTTTGAAGGAAAAAATTATTACCAGTCATACATTTTTGAAAAAAAATATTACCAGCAATAAAAATGTTGTCGGCATTAAATAACCCATTGAGGTTGATATACCGTAAAACAAAACAAACCAAACCAAACCTATTTCCCTCATCTTGTATCGTAGGTGATTTTCAAATATGTCTTCCAAAACTAAGTAAAATATAAAGAAACAGGAAAATTTCCTTAGAACAAAGAAAAGCGGGCTGGAATTCGATGAAATATCAATTCTTGAAAATGGCAGTGAATGCTGGGCAATTTTCCCACAGATGTAGAAAAGAGTTGAGGCAATAGAGATGTGGTTATACAGGAGACTGATGAGAATACCATTGACGGAATATGTAAGTAATAAGTAAGCCTTTAGAAAATAAAAAAAATAAAGGACACATATGCCAAGTGCGGCATATAGAAATTTACCCATTATACATGTTATCATAAAATACATAGTTTTAGGTTTTGGTTAATGAGGGTATGCAGGCTGATTGCTATATTTATTGGCAATATTTTACATGTGTACAGTTCAAAATACCCACCCTTTGATTTCACCATAACCCTTAATCTCTTCTCAGCAGAACTTCATGGCTTGTTGACTGCCTCCTCGCTCAAATTGTACCATGACCTCATAAGAGCTTCTTTTAGGCCTGACACATTTATGAGATACGGGAAACGTCGCTCTCCAATATCAGAGATATCGCAAAGTCCATAGGATTAATATCAGGGCTTTATGGAAGGCAAATTGATTTTTCAAAAAATCCACGTACATGTCTCTTGCACCATTTCTGCATCAAACTGACCGTGTGTGCAGGTGGTCCGTCTTGAGTGAAGACATAGCCACTTTCAAATATGGCTGACAACGAGAACAACACATCTCTTGCCAACATTTGCTGATAAATTTACTTTTATTACTTCTTCAATTCACATCAAGTGCCATCGGTTGGTTTCTGTTGCTTGAAATGTGTTCTGACATCTGCGTGAATGTTTCCTGGTGAAGTGGCGTAAGCCCTATCGTTTTGATAGTTGACTACAATTTACACAGCGAAAAATTTGTCTTCAACACACTGCATCTACTCCGACATTTTCTTCCCTCTTTCAAGCTGGTTTTGCTTGGAGGCACTTTTGAGCAGCTATCGTCACTGGATCTTGTATGATTTTAACCCTAACTCCTCTTTCTTAATCCTCCTTAGCGACCTATACGAAATATCCAGTTCTTTTGCCATCTTCCTCATGCTTCTTCGTGGATTTCTTGACGGCTTCAATTACTCTCCTGATACGAACTGAAAGGCTTTTTCCTGAAATTGGATTTGCTGAAGTTATTTACTCTTCTGGAAACTTTTTCTATACATTAAAAACAGTTTTTTCTGCAGACATACAGCTGAATTCTTCATACCAACCATTTTCAATGCTGCAAATTGATCCCGTATTGTTTAACTCTATGTAATTAAACTCTAAACAATAAACAAAAGAATGTAAGTATTGTAATTGAGTAATCAATAACAACCGTAGAAAACCGAACTCGATTTAACAAGTTTATTACCTTTTGATACAGGGAAACATAATGTAGAATAGAAACTAGGGGAGAGAATGTTTAGCCGTGAATGACTGTTTTCGTCAAAAGTTACTGCTGCTCCTGCTACTCCTCTTGATGTAGGATTATTTTTACGTCTTTCGTCCGACGGCCGAGTCCAAACTTGTAGGGAAATATTGTCCCTCACAACAGTTAAGAAACCTTATGCAAAATTTAAAACTGTTTTTGAATAAGTATGTTTCAATTTATGTTTAAATAATGGGTACATTTTTTATGTTTACATAATGGATAAATATTTATGTCGCATCCGTTATTTAGAATCAGAAAATGTCTGTTGAGATAACTGGGACACATAATGAGAAAAGAAGGCTTGGAAAATTTAACACTTACAGGGCATACTAAAGGAAAGATTAGCAGAGGAAAACAGCGAGTAACCTACCTAACGAGCTTGTGTAAATGGATGACCGAACAGGGACTGAGAAGGATAGTAAGAGACAATCGTTAGTTAGTTACAAAGAACTAGAAGCTGTGGACAGCCATGATCGGCAACGACCTAAAGATACATGTTATATAAAAGAAAAATGCTGATTTGATCGTTATCACCCTCATCTGATCTACCCGACCGTGGAGCATCGTTCAGCCCATATATCTCTTGTACAAAACGTTGCCATTCCCTTTTAACACCTTTGATCTTTCAGTTTTTGCTTTCTTAACGTCACGGCCCTCCGAGACGTAGACGGAATGAACCTCCACAGCTTCCTTTTCTTTAATATCCATGAACAGTGATTACTTCTTCGGAAACATAGAAGAGTGGTTTCCTCTTGCTTTTTCTATAGTTTTGAACGCAGATATTTAAAACTACCTTACTATTTAACCCATAGCTGGGAGAAGAAGAGATGGATTCATGTCATCAAACAACATTAATGCGAAAGTGAACACAACAGACTAGACCGGAATTTGAACTCGGCTCTCCGATTCCGCTTTCCGTAGCGATAAACGTCACGCTTTCTTCTCACCCTCCTTCGTAGTAGCCTCTATTTGCATCTGAGTTGCATTTTTACCTTTATTAAAATAAAAATAACTTAATATACTGAAAATGTTACTTATTTGTTTTTATCTAAACTGTAAGCATCAATTAGAAAAAATACGCTAATTTTGATCACGCTTTTATAAATTCATCCTTCTATGCTTCTTGTCATGATATAATCAAAAATGATTGAAATTATTTAAAACCTAAACGCTTCTAATGCCATTTAAGGAGAAAAGCATAAATAACACATTCAGAAACATTACGCTTTCTGCTCTCTCTTTACCCAAATCGATTATGTTTCACAAATTTCACACGTCAAATGAGAATAGGTTTTGTGATTTTTACCATAAATTATTTGGTATCTTATTCGATAACTCTTATTTCAAGCAAGTTTTAATTGATTTGAAATATTATTCCGGCATCCAGTTCACTATATCACTCCGGCAAATATATGACTCTTTTTATTATGTCAGATTAGGCAGAAAAAATGGAGTATCGCTGTTAACAGCTCAATATGGGGAAAATTGAATTGTTACACGCAGTACCTCCGAAAATCAAGCTACTGGCCCTGATTTGAACTCTCAACAAAACTGTACGCTTTGAATGTTTATCGGGTCTCAAGTTCGCTCCAGACCTCAAATCTCATATATACGGTCCATTGCTAAAGATGCTACTACTTCAAAAGTCTCTTTCCACCAGGTTTTTATCTTCACAAGGGTCAGATTGAACCAAAAAACAATTCTGGAATGTGAGGGTTGAGTTCAAAATAGTTTACATATTCTTCTTGTAGGTTAGTTATTTTCCACTCTACCACCTCTTTCCCACATTCGAAACGCTACAAACCTATCGCTGCTCTATCACTATTTCCATGGCAAATGTTCAGATGAGCTGCCTTCTTTAGCTCCTCTAATTCAGAGCTTTACAACTAAGACATGGCGTGCTACCTCCCCGGAGTCGAATCACACTCATTTCCTCCGTTTTCCAATTATCCTCATAACCTCCCGTTTCTACTAACTCCTCTTACATTCATAGCATGTAACTCATTTAGTAGCCCTCTAATTCGAGTAGATCTCGTGTCATGTCTTGGGTAAACTTTAGTAAAGAACAAATTGATTTGGAACTGCTCAATCCTCACTTTTTAGCCTTGATAGCGTTCAAGGTCGCTAAAACGAGTTTGTGGAGGATATATTATCTATTTTAAAACCTCTTTCCCTCAGACGCAAGGGAGCACTCATGTCGGTACTTCCAAGGCAACTGTTCAGAAAAGCTTTACAACTATACCAGATCTTTACTTCTAGGACATATTATGCTACATACACTGAGTCATTCAACTCATTTCCTCCGTGATGCAAATATATAAAGAAAGTTTCCCTTAGCTTTTCCTCTAGAACTGCTACTTTGTGGAGCAGACTCCGGCGTGAGTACTTTAATCTTGAATTCTTAAAATCAAGTGTTAATTAATATTTATACTTCTTATCCTTATAAAAATTTCCCTTCCTGCCACCTTCTCTTTTATTCGCACACTCTAACTTGAGTGGTTCTTAAGCCTTGTATTGGATAATATTGCAAAAACCTGAAGTAATGAAACAAACAGAACACTAGAATCAAGCAGACGCGGAAGTTTAAATATCTGGGATGTGTCTTAACAGGGGACGGTAAGTACGACACTGAGAACCGTAGACGTATTGGAATGGCCAAGGACACATTACAAAAACTGGACAGAGTACTGCGAGACAGGAGGTAACAAAGAAAAGAATACTGAACTGTTACGTGACATCTGTCCTTCTTTACGGCAGCGAATGTCGGATGATTTCCTCAAAGATGAAGAGACTCAAGGCGACAGAGATGTGGTTCTACAGAAGGATACTAAGGATATCATGGACCGAGCAACGATGAGGTCTTAGAGATGTTGCAAACAAGGAGGAGGCTTATCAGCAAGAGGCAGCGGAAGTTTCTGAGACACATAATGAGGAAGGAGTGCCTGGATAATCTGATACTCACGGGCGTCGAATAGAAAGAAAGAAAAACAAGGGAAAACAACGCGTGACATACCTGACGGAATTAAGCAAGTGAATGACAGAACGTGGTCTGGGGGAGGTGGCAGAGGGAAGGAACTTGTTGAGAGCTGCAAGAGATAGAGGGACGTGGAGAGCCATGATCGCCTACATCCTGAAAGGACATAGCACGTAAAAAAAGAAAGAAGGAAGCCTATTAAAAGTGTCACACGGAAATTCGAAGGCGCGAAAGATGCCTTCCAAAAGCTGGTTAAAGTATTAAAAAATAGAAACATGTGGTTAGAATCAAAGAAAAGAATACTGAACTGTTATGTGATATGGCACTGAATGATGGACAATCTCCTCACAGATGAAGAAAAAACTCGAAACAAAAGAAATTTGGTTCTACAGAATGAAGCTGAGAATAATATGGAATACCATGTGGACAAAGAAGAAGTTCTAAGGAGCAATGGAAACAGAAAGGACACTTATACTTAACATCAGGAAGAGAGAGTTGAAATTTCTAGGGCACATAATGAGGAAAGAGGACTTGAAAAATTTGATACTCACAGGGTCGATTGAAGTTAAGAGAGACAGAGGAAAGTAACGCACAACCTTCCTGGTGAGCTTGAGTGAATGGAGTGCGGGGCAGGGTTTGGAAGAGGTGGCAAAAATATAGATGTTATTAAGAGCTATAACGGACAGAAAATTGTAGAGAGACATGATCCCCAATATCATGATGAAGAAGAAGAAGAAGAAGAAGAAGAAGAAGAAGAAGAAAGACATGATCCCCAATATCATGAAGAAGAAGAAGAAGAAGAAGAAGAAGAAGAAAGACATGATCCCCAATATCATGAAGAAGAAGAAGAAGAAGAAGAAGAAGAAAGACATGATCCCCAATATCATGAAGAAGAAGAAGAAGAAGAAGAAAGACATGATCCCCAATATCATGAAGAAGAAGAAGAAGAAGAAGAAGAAAGACATGATCCCCAATATCATGAAGAAGAAGAAGAAGAAGAAAGACATGATCCCCAATATCATGAAGAAGAAGAAGAAGAAGAAGAAAGACATGATCCCCAATATCATGAAGAAGAAGAAGAAGAAGAAGAAGAATAGGAAGAAGAAGAAGAAGAGAGACATGATCCCCAATATCATGAAGAAGAAGAAGAAGAAGAAGAAGAAGAAGAAGAAGAAGAAGAAGAAGAAGAAGAAGAAGAAGAAGAAGACAGACAGACAGACAGACAGACAGACATGATCCCCAATATCATGAAGAAGAAACAAACAAACAATAAACTAGCCGGTATTCGTCATTCTTATATAACGGAAGGCGAAATTCTCGGAAAAAAATTGTTCGTATTCATCGTCAATGAAAAGGAACTCGATTAAATGCTTCGGCGAACACTGTGCGCTTCGTTGCAAGAAACGATACGTTTACTTCCTGCTTGGAAATAGTAACAATATTTACAGATGTCTTATATAATCCCTCATTGTGAAGAGTTTTAGTTGCTTTTTCACCCTCTGGTAATAAGTTTAATGATTTTCGTTTTTATATATCCTCGCCTCCCAAATTATTTTTAAACGTTCAGCAAGAATTCTTCTAATTATTGTCAAGTCACTTTAAAAGAAGGAAAATATAATGGGCCTCAGGAACTATATTTGTCGACCGATGAAGCAACGTTAGGAAAGTAGCCACATTACAAAGTCCATTTTCCATATCTATCTATCTATCTATCTATCTATCTATCTATCTATCTATCTATCTATCTATCTCAGCCTGTTCGTTAACTATCTATTTATATAATTTGTCCACATATACCTATCGCATTCTGTTCGTCTCCATAGCATTCTGGTCTTGTCACTTGCTCTATCACATTGTTTATATATAGGGAAAAGCAGCTCGATCATTTTGTTTATTAAGATCTCTCGAATGCGCAGGCCAATAGAAGTCGTACACACTGTTTGAAACAAAAATAAAAATGGGGCTTTTATTTTAAATATGAATTTCTACTATGTCGTATTAAAAGAAAGTCATTAATTCCTTCGAAGTTGCTCTGTTTAGGATACGTATGAGAAACTGAGCAGAAAATGGCTTTTAAGAAAATGATCTGATTGATGAAGATGAATTTTTAGAGCCTTGAAGAATTATGGCGCTCTTTGTAGCCAAGCAGTAACGTACTCCCGATCAAACGATATATATATATATATATATATATATATATATATATATATATATATATATATATATATATATATATATATATATATATATATATATATATGAATTTTTGAGCAATTAGAATAAACATATAGTAATTCACCGTGTCTAGAAGAATCCTCAACTGGACGGCCGTTTTGCCTTATTTGGGACTGCATCAACAGTGCGCATCCACTACCGAGAATCGAAACCGGACCGTCAAAATACAACACAAGAGTTATACCAACTGTACACAACGAGCTTCAGTTATGAATAGACTCGATAAAGCGCCGCTACTCACAAAATCCGTGGAGATACTCACCCAAATATTGAAACGACGGTCCGGGTTCGACACTGGGTTAGTGGATGCGCACTGCTGTTGAGTCCCAAACAGGACGAAACGGCCGTCCAGTGCTTTCTGCATTCTGTTGAAGATTCTTCTAGACTCGATGAATTATATATATATATATATATATATATATATATATATATATATATATATATATATATATATATATATATATATATATATATATATATATATATATACATGATAAAAATGAGACAAAAGAAAAAACATTCTTAGCTGACGCGCTTCGTCTTCTGATTGACTTTATCAAGGTAATGTGGGATTTATTATGCTGCAGGTATTTACATACAAAGGAGAGGATGTCATTGATTTATCAAGGCTTTTAAATTTGAGAAGGTTCATTAATGTTGAAAGGTCACTCAAAGCACGTGGAGAGCACAAAATGTCGTAATTCAAAGACTGAGAAAAACTAAAGTCTGCTAGTAATATTCAAGATTTTTTTCTTGAATATTACTCGCTCACCTTTCATTTTGCCAGCCTCTTGTGAAGATTGAAGGAAACACAAACAAAAAGAATCTAAATGAAATCGGCTGATTATATACCCAAAATACACATTAAATGAAAAAAAAATCTAAGCCTTTTGAATTCTCACCGTTCTCCTTACCTATTTGCGCATGTGTATTTGCAACAACGTAAAAATAGATTTAGTCTGATGAAGTCCTAACGGTCGAAACGCGTCACACGAATACTTTTTCACTTTGTCATACTTCATTCCTCTAAATATTTCTTGATATACATATATATATATATATATATATATATATATATATATATATATATATATATATAGGTAACTATACTCGTGTCGAAAAACCTTCGAATTCTTGATTTAAGAATAGCCAAATCAATATCGAAGGGAAAAAAGGTTTTTAAAAAGAAAGAGCCAGGAACATGAAAGTCTGTCGAAAATAATCGCACAGATACAGGTTCAAGGCCCAAAGAAAAGAACCCGATACGAGTAAACAACTGACTAAAGAGATCGATACAAACGTAGAGCAAACCTAGTCAAACCTAATGAGCCAGACAAACCTTGATAGGTTTGTCTGGCTCATTAGGTTTGACTATATATATATATATATATATATATATATATATATATATATATATATATATGACGTTTTCCCCATATATACAAGGTGCGAAGGATAAATTGTCGTCTAAATTAAGCAAAAATGAAAGTAACACTGACATCTCATTTTAACAGATATATTTGCCAAAATTACAGAAGAATATCTTGAAATACGAAAGAGTAAATTTATTCAATAAAATCAGCATTGGCTTCTACCATGGTCTCCAGACGACTTTGGAATCTCATGCAACTCTTCTGGAGCGTCTCCCTGATTAGGATGGGGAATGCTGCCATAATCCTTGCCTTCAGTGATACAGAGACTTTTGTTGGTCTCTCGCTCAACTGCGTCCTCCCACATAATAATCAAGGGGATTCAGGGTTAGGTGGTCAAGTGTAACAGGTGATGCGATCGCAGAAATTGTCTGACAGCCATGACTGGGTTCTCCTGCTTGTGTGACATGTCGCAAAGTCCTGTTGCTAGACATAGGATTTTCCAGAAATCATTCTCTTGACCCAGGGCAGCACTAACTCCTCAACAACAAATTTGGGAATTCTTTTCTCTATCAGAACGGTCAAAGTGACTTTTTCGAGTTATCTACCTTCATAATCACCATTAGAGCCATCCAACTCTTTCCGAATCAACTGCACTGACAAGCAACTACTCTGCGATGTCCGTATTGGAGCTTCCGGTGCGAATGCCAAGCAGTACAGCAAGCAGTTTCCAAATTTCTGCCCCCTCTTACCCCCTCTTCTGTTCACTTTCAATTTTTCCCTCTTTTCATCACTTAAGTTTTTCTTCTCTCCTCTATCCCCCTCCACCTTTCTTCACACTTTTACCCTCTTACTTCTGGTGTTCTGGTATATTGGAGTAGTTTTCTTTGGCATGTACATCATTCTACTTGCCTGAAGGTACCTCACGATCGAAACCCAGGTTGCAAAGTTGGCTGGCATTTTAGTCTTTTCTTAAATATATTTGATCTAAATATTCCATTTTGAATTTTGTATTGAGCACTATTTTGTTGTCTATAACTTTTAGGCGCGTCTGTTTTTCAATCCCTTTTACATCTATCTATCTATCTATCTATCTATCTCTCTCTCTCTCTCTCTCTCTCTCTCTCTCTCTCTCTCTCTCAATATATATATATATATATATATATATATATATATATATAAACTGAACGGAATGAGAGACTCAAATAATGTCTGAAATAGATATGAACAGAATGATATATATATATGAACAGAATGATATATATATATATATATATATATATATATATATGATTCTGTTCATATCTATTTCAGACATTATTTGAGTCTCTCATGAACAGAATGATATATATATATATATATATATATATATATATATATATATATATATATATATATATATATATCATTCTGTTCATATCTATTTCAGACATTATTTGAGTCTCTCATTCCGTTCAGTTTTTCGTAATCCATCTTTGCCTTTTTCACACACACACACACACACACACACACACATATATATATATATATATATATATGTCTCACTGTATATTCGTATCTATCTTATTCTCTTTCTTTCTCTCTCTCTTAATCTTTCTCTTTCTCTCTCTATCGATCTCTCTATCTATCAATGTATCAATCTATCTATCTTGATATAGCTATTTCTCGTTCTTCTTTTCATTCACTTTTACGTTTCTCCCTGGTTTGTAAAAAAAGCACATACATTTTCCATCTCCTTATCTATTTCCGAGTGATTAACTTCCATGATTGCTGTTGATGCCTTTATTTAATAGGCAAAATTTTTACCATTTCTTCCGGGTGGAATCCACATATTTCCGATTACATTCTCTCTTCCCAGAAGACATGTATTTCTTTCTCCTCTTTCACTGCTACTTGCCTTTTAAAAACCGTCCTCATGACTTTGTCTTCAAGACATCTTGAGGAATTCTGATCTCTTTTTTTTCGTTTCTTTTCTTTTCAAAGTGTTGTACTCATTGTATTGGCCTGTTCGGATTTATTTTAAAGCCATAACGCTTCAGGACGTAGACGATCATGGCTCTCCAGAGATAGATTATTTTCTTTATTATCTGTGAATTTCTATGACTTCTTGGGAGAGATGATGGGTGTGGCTTTCTATGGTATTCTCCACGTATTCAGAAGTATGATACTATTATGCAACAATATATATATATATATATATATATATATATATATATATATATATAAATGTTTTTTTCTTATAGTTAATATATAAACGTTGTTTCTGATGATAATATATAATAATTATATATATATATATATATATATGTATATATATATATATATGTATCATTATGTTTGTATCTTATATCTTATTATAATACGTATAATATTGCTATTACATATATAATCACATTATTATATATTATCATTAATTCTATAACAATATTATGCATTATTATATAACATCCACATTATACTTTATTCTAAAACAATATTACTGTATAGTGGCATATGATTTTATTACATCATTACAAAACTTTATTTCATATTTCACAATGAAACGAGTGATAGTCATTATTACAAATGTTATGTATTACAGTCATTAACTCATAATTATATTTTATAACACAACTAATTAGTAATATTATTAAATATAAGAAATATTATCACATATTATTCTTTAACGATATTATCATATATTCAGAACGTCATTATTATTATGTTCGCCTTGCACATTGACGAAATGGTTTCAAAAAGACTTCTCATGCCTCAAGAACTTTCTGGAAAACGATCACGGAGTAAATAATGGCAGTTTTCTGGTAGGCTCTTTCAAGTTTCTAGGTGGTCTTCCAGACGCACCCATTTCTATATTCATTTTCCAGAGCTCCTTCAGTTCTCTAGCCAGATCTTCGTATATTTCTATTTTTTTTTAACCGTAAGCTTCTTTTCTCGTATTTCTTGCTTCTGGAACTGTCTTCCGGTTTCTTTTTGCTTTCTTTTCAAATTGAATCTTCAAAAATCTAAATCCAATGTCAATCGTTATCTTCTGTTTCTTACATTATGTTCTTTTATTCTTCTCGATCCGTAATAATGTTTTTCTCTTATTCTTCCAGACTCAGTATACAAATTTACATTATATATATATATATCTGTGTGTGTGTGTGTGCAAAATAAATATGTTGATTAATAAAACAAGGACAAGCGAAAGGGTACCAATATAATCAATACGATAAACATTTATTAAATATTAATTATTAACCATATGATAGGAATGCAGCACAGAGAGAAAGGTTTTAAGTTCGGAATTTTCGGACACGCCTGTGGCCTTCATCAATGGACCGAAGAATAAACAGAGAAATGGGAATTACTTCCCGAGAGATGTTTTCGTAGATGGGGTATTTTCCAATGGAAATCGTATTATTAGCCAAAACCTGATCTCTGTCTGGTTCCTCAAGGTGCGAATCTTTTTATGAAAATAAATTTAAAATTTTGATCGGTGTAAAAGTGTTAGGCAGGTCTATAGTTACTAGTGTGTGTCGTGGTGAGAGTGAGATTGTAAACATTGATGAAGAGCATTATAGGTTGGAGAGGAGTAAAGACATCACGCGCGTAGCAAGTTGTAACAAAAACTGGCAGAACACGCGGTCGAGTGTTGAAAAACGGGACTATGGTTAGAATATGATCTGATGAAAAGGAAGAAAGAGAAAGGATGATAAAGAAAAAGAAGGGGAAGAGGAATATATAATAAAATATTGTGACATATGAAAAAATGAAAAAAAAAGCGAAGGAACAAAAATATAGATACAAATTTGGAAATCTACTGTTAAAAAAGGGGTTAAATAAAATAAAGGGAAAACTGAGAGGAAAAGCTTATATATATATATATATATATATATATATATATATATATATATATATATATATATATATATATATATAAAGAAAGAACAGTATGATATATAATCCGGTGTTCTTATTGATATATTTTTTTACAAAACAATGCTCAATGTAAATTTACAGAGCATAAATATTATAAATTAACTGATTTAAAATATGTTTTTTGGCTACACAGTAATAACCATGTTAGCTTCAATTTTTGAAACATGGTTATTACTGTGTAGCGAAAAAACTATATTTTAAATAAGCTATTTTATAATATATATATATATATATATATATATATAGAGAGAGAGAGAGAGAGAGAGAGAGAGATGCGCATGCGTACATATGTGCACATAACTGTGTAAATATACACAAGCCACCACACAAACAAATGAACTTAGATATGTAAAAAGATGTACAAAATTAATATGTATCTTCAATAACATTCTCCACTCCTTACATAAGCTTAAATGTAAAGGAGCCATAGTGATAGCTTCAGTGATGGCATAAAGAGGATGTCTGGAAAGTAGCCCTTAGTGTATAGAGCATACCTCCTATTGCTGACTAGTGTGCCATGAGGGCAATCATTCGTGATAGAACATAATATATATATATATATATATATATATATATATATATATATATATATATATAGTTTTAAGGTATTCTATATTTATGTGTTAAAGTGTTCAATATCAGGGATAGAGCGTATGTAAATATAAATATATAAGTGGACACTGAAGTGAACACCCAGAGGCGACAGTCTGTTTCATGCTAAACGCATGACCTGGCGATTGCGTTTAGCATGAAACAGACTGTCTCTTCTGAGTGTTCACTTCTATATATATATATATATATATATATATATATATATATATAGTTGTAGAAATTATGAGGATGATTTGAGATAATCATAAGTAATCCATCGAGTCTAGAAGAAATCTGAACTGGACGGCCGTTTCGTCCTATATTTGTGACTTATCAGCAGTGCACATCCACTACCGAAGTTATCGGATTGGAGGGGTTGATACCAGCGTACGGCACCTTTTGGAAAGTGCCTGAAAGCCATATCATGGATTGACCCAAACCTTGTGGGTGAAAATAGGGTAGATCATAGGGTAGCACGACGTCACAAATCATTATGGCCGAGGGCTTGACCGTGCTGACCTTGTTCAAATTGTTGATCACGCTAGATAACACGCTCTTTCCTAGAAACTGTAACTGAGTTCTACTCAGCATGGTTGCAGTGTAAACCACAGGTGGGCTCTGTGGGTGTTGAATAAATACAAATTCACCTGAGCAAGCGTCTGCAATAGGGATTGGCTAGCCGCCCTAGTAGACGGCTCTCCTCGATTACGAGTGGCCAGCTGCATTGATATGTATTATTTTGTTACACCCCTTGATTTTCTAACAACTTTTGTAACGTCATATATATTTATAGTACAAAATATAATTGGTCGGGATTATTCCAATGCGGACTGTTCAGTGCATATGAGAGCTCATACAGACCAAATTATAGGAAAAGTCAGTCTGATGATATGAATATGCTTAAAGTCATCGAAATAAATTTATTATTGACAGAGGATTTTAAGGTTTTTTTCCTAATTATTCATTATATATATATATATATATATATATATATATATATATATATATATATATATATCATTATCTTTCACAGATAGAGTTTTTCGGTGTATCACAGTTCATCAGTGTGGTTAGACGTCTGGTTGCCTCTAGCTAGGATCGAAATCCGGCTGATTTGGCGCCAGTCGGAGAATCTACACCTAAGCCGTTGGCGCACAACAGGGATGAAGGTGAATTTAAGCGTATTTATTTTCTTAGGTAAACACGCCAGTGACGGAGAAAATTCGATTTGTTTTCTCGAAGTGTACTGCATAGGTAGCATTAATATATATATATATATATATATATATATATATATATATATATATATATATATATATATATATATATATATATATATATATATATATATATATATATATATTAATTTTAAATATTAGATTTTTATATATTTTTAGTAGAAATGTCCTATGCATTAACAGAAGAGGAAAAATATATTTTCAAACCATATTTATTTTTAAACAATGCCGTTTTTCTCCTTGAGATATTTTAAATATTTCTTTGTTTCTATTTTTTTAATTATGATTTTTAAAATCTTTTGTTGAAATCAAGCAAAACTATTGTCGACTCGAACAGTGGATGTCGACAATGGTTTTACTTGACGCAGTTTTTCTTTCTCCTTCGATTGCATTCGTGTAGAGTCCGATTCTTTATAGCGTCTGTCGAGTGGTTGGTTGCAAATGTCATCTACAACGATAAAACACTTCACATTTAACTCTCAACTCCTGCACATCGTTTAACAACTTTGGCTCTCCTGACTACTGGCGGCTCTGTAATAGTGTCTTAAATAAGAGTAAGTCATCTACTCCTCCTCCCTTCACTCAATCTGAGGTGTTAACATCTTCTGTTGATAAAACAAAATGTTTTACTCGTGAATTCTCTTCTAATTCTACTCTTGATATCCTTGCCTTACTTCCCACTTAGAACTGAGTCTCTGTTGAGTGATATGCATATAACCCCTTCTATGCTTTCTGCGATCATCTTGAATCTAGATACCCACACAGCTTGTGGACCTGATGCTATCCCTGCAATAGTCCTTAAGAAATGTGACCCTGAACTGGCTCCTGTTCTCTCTAAAATCTTCCTGCCTCTTGCTTTTCTACTTGTTGGAAATCTTCTGTTACTCCAGTCTTTACGAACCCCGGTGAACTGTCTGATACTTTTAACTATCAGTCTATTAGTATTCTGCCTCCTTTTGGCAAACTACCAGAAGCCCTAATCAATTCTGAATAGGTTAAGCATCTCAAATCTCAGGACCTTCTTTCAGAGAAGCATTAGACCTTTCGCTTCTCTAGGTCAACTGCTGATACATTAACGATTATTGCTGAAATATATACATAAAATTGATGTAGCTCGGGTTGTTGCTTTGAACATCTACCTTCGACTGAGTTTGGCATAAAAGGTTATGTAGAAATTGTCCGAACGTTCTGTGTGTCTATAAATCAGGTGGTTTGAAGAAGCAGTGGCCCAATTAACCTGAAATTGCTCGTAGAGAGCTCAATGTATGAGAATAATGACAAATCATGCAGAGCAATATAATTAAGAAAAATTTGAAAGAAAACCCCAAATTTGAATCTTTCAGCTATAAACTGAAATTTATTTCAACAGTTGGTTTACACTGCATCTTCAGACTGGTTTAAATGCACCAAAAATAAGAGATAGATTGATTTTTTTAAAAATGTAAAGACAGACAAGAAGGAAAGAAAAGGAAATATTGTAGTGGCGAGAGGCAATAAATGATAGGAACGTATAAATATGAAGGCAGAAGGCGAGGAAATATATCTTGTTGGATGAAAGGAGTGGAGTGAGTTTTTTTAACGAAACTGTTCCAAACATCTATTCTGTCAAATGACATGTGATCTTTTTAAAAAAAAAAACATATATATTAAGTGTGGCACAAGGCCGAAAATATGTAATTTGAAAAAACACACATTTTTTTTTTAAGCATATCACCCCAAGCAAGGCAGGAAGCCACTAGCACGCGAGGGGTTACAGAAGGTTGGAGGAAGAGCAGGTAGGAGTGGTAAAGGAGAGGATGTGGAGAAAGATAGTGGATCGGTCAAGGCAAGGGGGTTACTGAAGATTTGGAGCGAGAGCAGATAGGAATGAAATGTGTAAGGA
>OZ038496.1:52894472-52899472 GCA_964036315.1 Acanthosepion esculentum
CAATAAACATTGAAATAGTGAATATTTTTCAGCTAATAACTGAATCAGGCTATGAACTTATTGGTCCACTCTCATATATATATATATATATATATATATATATATATATATGTGTGTGTGTGTGTGTGTGTGTGTGTGTGTGTGTGTGTGTGTGTGTGTGTGTGCGTTGTGTACTCATCACTGTGCTCTTTGAATTTTTAAAGGGTTTTGTCATCGGGAGAAATTTGAATTACTGCCAAGTAAAGTCACGCATTAGTTTGGGTCTGTAACTATTTCATTAGGACATTGGTCGCAAGTTGGAGGTTTGAATAATCGGCCGTCTAATTAGCACAAGATTTCATTATTAGGAATAATGCAGACGACATCGCCCATACCTTTCACCGTTGGATAATAGAAACGAACAGATATTTAAAGCGGTTCATTGCTCACTGCTAATGATGGTTGATTCTGTTTTGGTTTGTTTTTTCAGACGAACAAAAAAAAAACACTTGCGGTTCTCCAGTAACAATTAGTAAAGAACTCAATACTCATATCAGGAAATTATTGTCTATTCAAGGTTTTTGAAGAACTTATCTAGCCATCTAATATTAACGAAAGAAAACAGCCTATCTAGGGCAAAATCTCCTTAGTCCTCTCTAAAGATGTCCTCTCATTTTTGCCAGCGCCCAGTTTTACTTTTCAAAATAGTATACAAAGTACTCTTTACGCAGCAACATCAGTTACCTTTAAAGAGATACAGTTCACCTGGCTAGATGTAGCCGTGAGTTCTATGCTGACGGTTTCTTTACTCGCACTTCTAGCTTGTGGTACTCCTCTATGCTTTCCAGCTAATATTGATCTTCAAAAATTTAAATGCAATGTCAACCGCTATATACTTTTCACCTGATTACTTTTCTTCTCACTCCTTAGTGGTGTTTCTGCTTTCTAATTCTTTCCCACCCAAAGTCAAACAAATTGTTTGAAGTAACATTTAATCTATATGGGCACACAAAGACAGACGACACGAGCCGAGTTTAAAAACAGACGATAAATTTATTGTTAACACAAAAAAAATGAATGAATTATACAAATTAAGTAAATTGTCTGCCAAATGCTGGCCAATTACATGTATGTAAATTATCAATGAAAATAAAATTAAATATGCCTTTTTAAAATAAAAATTATAACATTCTCATTAAAGAAAACTATATAAAATGAAGAAAAGGACAAAATACTTCTCTGAATAATTTTCAAAGAATCTGGAAAAGTTTCGAAGCAAAGTTCGTGGTAACAGCGAAGAATAGAACAAACACAATAACCGAAGACTTTTCCTTAATATGGAAGCGACTTTGATGTTCTTTTCATTCAATTTTCGTCCGGTTTTTGTCTAAATTCTTCTGTTTTGTTTTCTTTCTTGACCGGGGTTCCTGCAGCAACTATTCGTTGACTCCGAAAATAAAATCCAAGCCTCCCTCCCGCGCTCTAGGTTCCAAATACACTTCTCGAACTTTGGAGGGAAACCCCTTTATTGTTGTTGTTGTTTTTTTGGGGGGACGCAACTGTTTTCCCACAAATCGAAATGTACCAAATAACTTTTCGAAATTCAAAAATTAAGCTCAACCCATAAAATCCAAGCCTCCCTCCCGCGCTCTAGGTTCCAAATACACTTCTCGGACTTTGGAGGGAAACCCCTTTATTGTTGTTGTTGTTTTTTGGGGGGGGAAGCAACTGTTTTCCCACAAATCGAAATGTACCAAATAACTTTTCGAAATTCAAAAATTAAGCAAAAGCTCAACCCATCGTCTGATTTTTCTCTGAAAGGCACACGTTGAACACTCAAGCAGCTTTAATTTCTTGTGCCTTGTCACATTAAATCTTGTATATGGGGATTTTCCTCGCTGAATAAAGCAATTTTCTTTTTCCCGAGACTTCGCAGTCAATGAAATGGTCACACAATACACAATTTCCCTCCGTGACGTTAGGGACTGACTTACACCAAGGAAGACTGTTCAGTCTGGTTGGATGCCAAGTTCATACAGGCAGTGTAACCATTAAAATGTTTCGATTGCATCCACTTTTTTAATCATTTCATAGTAAAAGTGAATTTGTTTTAAGAAATTATATTTTACTTAAAATTCCTTAATTAATTTTCCTTAAACAGACATTATCTTATGATAGGTGAATTTGTTCTTTAAAGACGTTATTGCATGGCATTAACTTATTTGTTGACATTATCTTATTTTTAAAACGTTATCTCATGACATTATCTTATTTGTAAGACGTTATCTTATGACATTATCTCATTTGAATTTGTTCTTTTTTAAAGATGTTACCTATGAGGTTACTCTTAAGAATGCGACAATTCAAAAAGCGTCTCCCAAATGAAGCTTCCATATTTAGTGCAGAATCTAGAGCGATAGATATAACTCTCGATGTGATCGCAAAAGTAAAATCTTCAAAACTTATCATCTTTTTTTATTCCATATCAGTGTTAATATCTATCAAAACAAAAAGCTGGAAACCTCTTTGGAAACTAAAATACTGAAAAATATCTATGCCATCTCGACTTTCAAAAAAGTTTTGTTCATCTGGATTCCTAGCCATGTAAGAATTAAGGGCAATGATATTGCAGACAAAAGTGCTAAACAAACATTAAGACTAATTCGTGAAAATTACCAAATTCCATATACTGCTGATCTAAAACCATTAATTAAGAAACACATGCAAAACCAATGGCAAGAACAGTGGAACAGAAAAACGCAAATAAACTAAATACAATATTACCAACCCTCAGGGGAACAAAACCTGCCATTATGGAAAATCGCGAAGGTTACTAGAACACGGCTAGGAATAGGTTACACTAAAATTACGCATTCATTCATACGGAGGGAGAAGAACCACTATGGTATCCTACATGCCAAACCCAATATACGATAAAATATTTTGTAATTGAATGCATTGATCTTGACTTGAAAAGACATAATTTCTTCAAGGCAGCCTAAAAGAACTATCTGAAAATATTAAAATAAATAAAATTATAACATTCTTGAAATCAGTTGATATATATATATATATATATATATATATATATATATATATATATATATATATATATATATATATATATTATGAAAATATTTTTTAAAAAACAAAAAGAAAAAAATTTGTCCATTTTTCCATAATTATAAAGCAGAAAATGTTTTGGAATAAAATGACATAAAGAGTTGATATGTCATAAAAATCAACTTAAAATAATGAGGTTAACTTATTTATTATTTGAAACTGGTCACTTATGTGTACAAGTTAATCTTTTTATATTAATGCAACGTCTGAAATGAATTATATGTATAGGATACATATGTATAGGATATACGTATTTGACATATTTCTAACTGTAATGTATTTGACGTATTTCGATCTATTCATGACGTATCTTTAATTATATCATCTATGAAGTATTTCTAATCATTTAAAGTTTATCTGTCATATTTCTGTCATCGGCTTTATCTCGTATCCAAGAATTTAATTTCTACTTTGCTGATCGCTTCCTTGATGCAACGGGGCGGTTTTCTGTGACCCCGGTTAAGTTACACTGTTATATTTTCCTAGTTAATGTGAATAAGTGCTGTTCCCAGCCTGTTTCCCGGCATTCTCTTTTGTTATGGCCCATGTTGAGATTCTCGACCTCCCCAGATTTTTTTGTCTCCCATTTTTTCATCTCGACAGGGTCAACCTTTGATTTTTCCCATTCTATCATTTATTTTTATCTTTCCGATTCCATTAGTGAGTGTGCTGCTTGATTCTGTCCATTGACAGAATACAGCGGCCATTCTTATTATTTTGTGACGGTGGACGATTCCTACTAATATTGTTTTGTTTTAGTTTTATCTTTGGTTTATATTTTGAGTTTGCTTTCTGGGTCCATCTCCCTTCCCCCATGTTTCATGAAATTTTTATATATTTTTGTAAGAGACTTTATGAACATTATAAAGTTTTACATGATGGGGTGTTTTGTAAGTCCCTTGTGAATATGTGGTATTGTGGTACATGTAGGATTGGGTGGTGATGGACAAGTTCTTGTGGTGATTGAGTATATTGTATTGAAAGAATGGGTCGTGATTGTGGTTAACGAGGACTATGATAGTCAGTGAAAGACAAGCCCTTTCCCACTTCCCCTTCGGCCTTGCGCCACACTTTTGTATTTTTTACAGAATAAATATTTTCCTTTATGATGATGGCGTTGATGACTAAATTCGCCGCCAACGTGCATCTTCAGGAGTAGAAGCTTCCAGTTTCACCAAAACCTGTTGCAGTCATTCATTCCCTATCGGCGTTTGGCTTTGCAAGAGATGGTTGGAGGTGAAAGAAAATCAAGGTAGAAGAAAGCGCCGATGGCGTGAAGTGACCCACCCACTTAATTTTATAACCTTCCTCTGCGGCACATAGGGAATGAGTCATGCAGAATCCAGTCGTGAAACTGCAACGGACTGTCGCTGACTTTGTTATAATTTCGGATGGCGCCTTCTGCAGAATGTTCGTCATGCGTAGCCCTCTTTATCCGCTGGCAGAGCCGTTGAAATCTGTTGTAATCGTCATCCACTTGTGCCACAGTTGGAGTCTTTGGTGTCGTTCGTGCTTAGTCTGAGAACACGTCTTCGACCTGGCCGCCAAGAGTAGCCCTACCAAGAGTTTAGAACTCCAAACGGCATCGCTTTCAGAGTCATTGGACCACGCAAGCCCCCGTCCCACGCCACGACAAGGAGCGACCATCAGAGGATGACATGCAAATTCGTGGGGCTTTCCATATTTCTATTTATTTGTTTTGTTTTTTTTTTTTTTTTCAAAATATACGCGTACACACACATAGAATCATACATACATAAACACACATATCTATTTTACACTGGATGTCGGAGTGATCATTGTTCATCACATGTACCATTTTGATTTATTATTATTATTATTAGTAGTAGTAGTAGTAGTAGTAGTAGTAGTAGTAGTAGTAGTAGTAGTAGAAGTAT
>OZ038496.1:52904472-52936972 GCA_964036315.1 Acanthosepion esculentum
GAACTTGGATTGGTATTTAATCAAACTCATATATATATATATATATATATATATATATATATATATATATATATATATATATATATATATATATATATAGGTAACGAAAATCTTGGTAATCCGTATAGATAATTCCAAGGAGGATGAAATCCTGAGAGCTCAATGTTAATTCAGAGCGAATAATTTAAAGAGAAACAGACCACTTTAAGGCTCCATTGTAATAATTTATTTCACCAGATCCTCAGACTTCACTTTCAAAAGGTGAAACGTAAAATGAAATTCAAATTTAAACTTTTGACGAGCAGTATTAAGCTTATATAAGTTAACATATACTGGGTTCTATAGCTTTGGATGGCAACTGGTCTAGGAGAAAGACTGAACTCAAAACCTGCGGAGAGTCATTTGGGGACCTTGTGACACGTAGTGCACCAGGTCTCTGTATTCGGCCCTTCAAAAAGAGTGGAATGTTCAGCACAAAACCTTCTCCACTATAATCAAATCTCATGGTGATTTTCTAAGCATAGAATAGATGTGGCACAAGGCCGAAAGTATGGGGCGCCCAATGAGTATCGAACTCATTACTCAGTCGTAACTGTTCTAGCGAGAGAATCTTTCTAACCATTAAACCAGTGGTGTAATTATCCTAACAGGGTGACCCATACTTTTGGCCTTGTGCCACTTCTAAGCTACGCTTGGAAAATCACTATAATCAGATCTCATCTGCTGGTGTCGTGCTTTCGGTTCCCAGGAACTGATCTACTTGAGCCTCATACGTCGAATTCGACGGGAGAGTCGTGTATATATGTGGGCTCGTTAAAACGTTCGCTTTTTTACCATAAAACCGGGGTTCGAATCTCACCACGGTTGAAGGAAATTTCTTGATGTTGTCGATGTGGAGAGGGCGATCCCAGCGTGTGGCACCTTTGGAAAGTGTCTGAAAACGATAACCCAAGCCTTGTAAGTGAAACTGGGTAGACGGAACACTTGAGTACCGTCGATAGCTGTGCTAGCACGAAGTCACAAGTCATCATGACCGAGGGTTTGAGTGTGCTGCTGTTGTTCAGATTGTTGATCATTCAAGATAACACGCTCTCTCCCAGAAACTGTAACAAAGGTCTGCTCAGCATAGTTGCAGTGTAAACCACAGGTTGGCTCTGTGGGTGTTGAGCAAACACAAATGTGCCTGAGCGAGCGTCTGCAGTAGGGACTGGTTAGCCGCCCTAATAGACGGGTATCCTCGAATACGAGTGGCCAGCTATATATATATATATGTGTGTGTGTGTGTGTGTTGAACAATAAAAAATATTAACAAATTAAAATTTTCAGACACACTGGGTTGTATATAAATATTTTTTAGTTTTATTATTTCAATTATATTCCTCGACTAGTTACGACGAGCATGGCCATCATCAGGAGAAAAAAATTCTGCTTGTTTGTAGCAGTGATATACAGGAATTAATGACTTGATTAAGTAAATGAACTTTATCTGTAGTTTTCATTTGTTTGTTTTTTTATTATTTTTTATCATAAATTTTGGTCAGTCCTTGTGTTGGTCAAGCAGTTTCTTTTAAGTTGTTATTTAAGATAAAGGCTGGATGGATTCATGCTGCTCAGAATTCCCTTGGTCATCTCGACAGTTTTATTGGCTCCTGGAAAGGGGATGTGTCTGTGTTAAGTGTGTTATTTAGTTCTTAGGGAGTGAGTGAGTATGATGTGTTTAAGTGTGTATATTAGTATGGGTGTGTGTATAAGTGTGAGGCCTCAACAACGCCGCAATCATGTCTGTTTTGTGTGTGTTAGAAATGTAGGTAGGGCCTAATTTGTGGGGTTATATATTAATTCTGTCTATGTTGTTAAATTTGTGATTAAGCCCGTCTGGATGGAGTGTTTTCTAAAAATTTTCTAATGTTATCTGCTCTAAATTTTTATATTTTCTCAATTATAGTGAATTTGGAATAGGTTTTAAAATCGTGTTTTTGTAGGCGGAAATGTTGTTCTACAGGTAATAATCTTTCATGGGGAGCCGACTTAATTCTATTGCGATAATTATTAATTCTGTAGTGAAAGGGCCATTCAGATTTTCCCACATATTGTTTCTGGCATAGTGTGCATTCTCGGAGGTAAATTATGTTATGATTTCTATATTTAGAGTCATGGTAGATTTTCAAAGTAGATTTAATGACTGAGCTAGTGAATGAATTGATGAGTCTAATGTGGTTACAGCATGAGCTCCTTTTGTTGTTACATGATTGGGAAATACCTGTTGTTTTTATTTTTGGTCTATTACAGATTACCTTATCCCCTGAAATGTGGTTACTACCTATAATTTCCTTAAGGTTCTTAGGTCTACGATATATTAGAAGGCCGGGTTCCTCAAACAATTTTTAGGTTCCTCAAACAATTTTTTAGGTTCCTCAAACAATTTATATATATATATATATATATATATATATATATATATATATATATATATATATATACAATTTATATATATATATATATATATATATATATATATATATATATATATATATAAACACGTAGGGTTGCTAAAAAGGTTCACTTATCGACCCATTGCATAAAAGTACTATTCTCATGTTTAGTCACTGAAATACGGATCTTAGCAATTGAATGATGCCGACTAATTCTTCAGCGCCCTCACACATTAAAAAAATAACACTTCATGTATTTCTATGCTTTCAGAATGTCGCAGTAACGCTTTTCCTTCTAGTTACTATCGATTAATAATGACAGGGATTTTTTTTTTAATTTTATTCTATTTAATTGATATCGACTAAATTTTATTAGAAAAAAATTAAATCTGGAACATTCAGTTCAGTCAAATCCACATCTTGATCAAATGAGCCACGACAAACAGATTTCAAATTTGGTATGTTAATTTTCGACGGGTTTCCAATTACGTAAGATCAAAAGGCGAGCCTAATTACGCAATCTTTCCATTAGATCAACAGCAAATAATTACGATTTCAGAGTTGTTTGGCAGATTTATCGTTATTTCTTTTTTTAAAGTTGTTTCTGTTCAATCTGAGGGCCTTTTTCTTTACATGTTTTCAAGTATTCTTTTCAGAGCTGACATCTTTTGCGCCATTTTTTTTTGTCTCGTTAACTCGACAACGCCATTACCCTCATGGCCTGCTGCAAGCAACATATTATAAAAGCCTTTAACTGCTGACGTTACCGTTGCTTAGCAACCGATTTTCAATGATGGGGACCTTGTTTTACTTTATTTTTCTGAGTTATTTTTTTACACTCCACGAAAGCGAACAATCGAAATTATACTTGCTGCTATATAACATATTAACACACTGTCTCATACCTACATTTATTTTCCCGCTCAAAAATCGACATATAAACTGTGAATAGATATAGGTATACATGTTCCTCTGTACATCTACACACATACTTACATGCACAGGGTATTTTTGTGTCGAATCTGTGATCAGGAGTCTAGACATCCTAATCTTAGTGTTTGGTAAGAGATTTTATTATTCATGAATTTGCTGAAGAAAAAGAAATAGATTTCAAGCCAAGAGAATAATTCTCGAACATAATAAGGCATGATGAACAAAATTACACTATTTTAACTTACATAGATAATGTATTCTAACAAGATCGAAAATATTGAATCTCTTGTATATTTGCTTTGAATAGATTATTGATTTAACTACTAAAATCTAAAGAAAAAATTGAAAAGATAACAATCTACAAAATGTCAAATTATTATTGCTGCAGTTAAGAGAAACGCACGTTTTAAGAAAAGAAAAAGAAAGTACACAGTGTTTGACAATTTTAAACAATATTTCAACAGAATGGCTGTTTTCTTTAAGTTATATTTAAATAATTTAAAAAATATATTAATCTATAAAAAAAAATTATAAGTCATTTACAAATATTGCTTGTCTAAGATTAATTACTGATACAGTAATTACGGCAAAAGGCCGAAAAGATCTCAGGAAGATGATTAAGGTTGATCATCACTAGCAGTCTTATATCTAGCTAATCGGATTCACGGCCCATTCATTCTTTACAATATACTCATTCACCATAAGAATTTATCCGTCACCATTCCCTCCTTCATACACCAAAATACGTCACTGCGCACCTTACTAGGAAAAAAACGTCCCATGCGTTAAAAATCCTAGTATGTACAATTGTGTCTAATATATATATATATATATATATATATATATATATATATATATATATATATATATATATATATATATATATTTATCAATGAAATGATGGGGGAGATACCCTGAAAAAGAAACAATAATGTTAGTAGGACCCGTCCACCCAACAAAAATAAGTCTTGTAATGAAGGCGTCAAAACGAATGAAGCGCCGCCATCGTGAAGGCATGAAACTGAAACGTTCTTAATATGATGGTGATCTTGTTCATCTTGGACTTTTTCGTTAGTTGATTAGTTACTGCAGGTTTTTATAATTTCACAGATTTTGAAATACTTTTTCAGAAACACTGGAATCTTGTGGGCAAATAATATCAATTCGTTGGCAGGTTCTTTTTTTTTAAGTCTTTATTTGACTATGTCTGGTCTATTTGCATCAATTTTCTTGTCTGTGAGGATTGGGGAATTCCACAGTATCGTCACTCCATCGCTATTTGTGGCATCATTCGGGTCGTGTTTATACCATGTATCTGGAATTCAATATCATCGTTCGAACAGACATGCCAATTAATATATTCTCTTAGCCTGTCATGTCTAATAAGGAATTCTTTCTTAACAAGGACTGGGCACCCTTATTCTATGTAGTCAACAGTTTCATCAAATTTATGGCATAAGCGGCAGGCTGGATATGAAACATCTTTGTTTATTATTATTATTATTATTATTGTTGTTGTTGTTGTTTTGTTTTTGTTTGTTTTTTTCCTTTGTTTTTTTCTGGTGTATACTCATTTCTTTCCGGGTCTCGACCAGAGACCTAAGGTCAGAGTGGCATCATGAAATATTCCACTGAGCAGTTTTGAAAAAAATCGCACATATTTTACACAGATAAAGCCATAAAGAGTTTATTGTAACGAATGAATGGGTCGTGAATCCGATTATCTAGGTATAAGATAGCTAGTGATGATCAACCTTGATCAATCTCCCCGAGTTTTTTTCTGCCTTGTGCCACAATTACTGTATCAGTAATAAATCTTAGACAATCAGCGTTTGTAAACGACTTATAATTTGTCATAGATTTTTTATATTTTTTTAAATTATTTAAATATAACTTGAAGAAAACAGACATTCTGTCGAAATATTGTTTAATATTGTCAAGGTGTGAGCTGTACTTGTGAGAACAATTTTTTTTTTTGTATTTCTTTAAGGCATGGGATAGCAGGAATCCCTTCAATGAGTCTATTGGAATCTTTTACAATAAATCCGAGGGCTCCAACTACAACTGAAATTGTTAATGTCCTCATGCGCCACATTTTTGAGATTTCGATTTCAAGCTCCTTGTATTTTGATAGTTTTTTGAAGATCTTCAAAGATACACTGCAGGCTGCATGTCAATGAGGGGGCACATTTTCGTCCTTGCGGTCTCTGATCACGATGTCAGGGCGATTACCTTTGTTTGTTCTGTCTGTGTGTATTGTAAAGTCCCATCAAATTGTTACAGTTCCTATCTCCGTAACCAGGTCAGGGTGATTATTATTATTATTTATCACCATTTCCTTTGTATACTCATTTCCTTTTCCTAAGATCACACGACATTTACATAGATAAAGTACGAATTCTACTTGTGAGAACAACATTTTGTATTTTTTTTTTAGGTTTAAGCTAGCAGGGATACCTTTAAACACTTTTTCTCAGAACATTTTCCAATCAAACCCAGGGCTCCAAATACAATTCGAATTACTGATGTCCTCATGTGATACATTTTTTAGATTTCCACTTCAAGATCATTGTATGTTGATAGTTTTCGAATATCTTCAAATCTACATTACAGTCTACGGGAACATCAATGCCAATAAGAAAGCGGATTCTGTTTCGTGGTCTTTGATCACTATATCTAGACGACTGGTTTTGATAGTTCTGCCTGTGTGTATTATAAAATGACTCTCAACTAAAGTTCTACTCATTAGATGAAAATATATATGGTGATTTTCTCAGCGTAGCTTAGATATGGCACAAGGGCGAAAGTATAGAGTACTCAGTGAGGATCGAATTCACTACTCAGTCGCAACTGATCTAACAAGATTCGCTTGCTATTACACTACATCGAAGTGGTCATAGTGATTTACTAAGTGTAGCTTAGGTGTGAGACAAGGCCGAATTTGTAGAATTTGTAGGTGAATTCGATTTCTAGTAAGGATCGAATTCACTCCTGGTTAATCATTACACCACGTCGAGGTTCCCCATTTTTTTTATTGTAGACAGTAACCTCTCAACTAAGATTCTACCAATCAGATTAAAATATGAATTATAACAGGTATTTTCTAAGAGTAGCTTAGTTGTGGCACAAGGCCTAAAAATGATTTCCTAAGCGTAGCTTAAACGTTGTACATAATGATTTGCTGGGCGTAGCATAGATGTGGCACAAGGCCGAAATTGTGTAGTACCCAGTGAGGATTGAACTCGCTACTCAGTCGTAACTGATCTAACAAGACAGGTTTGCTAGGATTTACACCGCGTTGAAGTGGGCCATTTTGTTTGTTGCGTAGCTTAAACGTTGTACATAATGATTTGCTGGGCGTAGCATAGATGTGGCACAAGACCGAAATTGTGTAGTACCCAATGAGGATTGAACTCGCTACTCAGTCGTAACTGATTTACAAGACAAGCTTTCTAGGCTTTACACCGCGTCAAAGTGTGCCATTTTGCTTGTTTATAGGTCGTAAGCGCTCAACTAAAGTTCTACTCATTAGATGAAAATATATATAATTATAGGTGTTTGATTAATAACTATTCTCGTAACTCTAGGAAACGCGGAACTTTGGCTATAAATGCCAACCATTCATACTAATTGTTACCTGTTTCTCTTTAAAAGTAATATCTCAAAATAACTACTAAATATCGGAGAAAATAAATTCTTACATGAAACGAAATATGAATAGTTCTTCAAGCAGGCTGAACTGTTTGAAGTTCTTCTTTTATTGTACGGTGTCTTTAGATGCAAAAAAACATGTAATACATCATTAATTGTATTTATAAAGACCAGAACTAGGTCGATGTATTTATGGATATGTCTGCGCGTATTCGTGTGTATGCGCATGCGTGTATGTGTCCATGCGTGTATATTCGCGCGCCTTGCCGCGCGTGTGTTGAAAGTAATCTATTTGTTAGCGTCTACTTGTGAACAGTGTCTGTAAAAGTTTGTTCGATAAAGCGTTTACGGAAATTGGCAAACCAAATGTGGAAAAATGCGCACCGGAAAGAAACGTAATTTGTTGATTGCTACACTATTTCTCTTTTTTCAATCAATTTTTTTTTATCTCATTCAATAATATCGCGTAGATTGTGTCCCCCATTTTTTTTTTTTCGCCGATCCTTTGCACTCATCTCCTTAATTTCTTCGTCAGTTTTTCTTTTAACTCCTTCACTTCTCTTATTTTTAACATTTTCTTTTTTACCGTTCTTCATAATCTGTGTTGTTTTCTTTATTCAACTCATATTTTCTAACATCTCACATTTTCGTTTTACTTGCTTCACTAGTTCGACCTCGTCATTACCTTTACGCTTGGAACCGAACACCTCTTTGCACTTCTCCCATCTATTCATGTTTCTTCTTCTATATACCATGCTCCTCTAGGGTGTTAGCTGTCATGTCTCTCCACAACTTCCTTTACTTTGTAGTTCCTAGCAATATATGTCTTTTTACTGTCCATCCCATATCCCTGTTCCTCTATTTACACAACCTCGTTATGGTAGCTAATTGTTTTCTCTTGTCCCTCTTGCCTGTGTCTTTTCCTATTCATATTTGCTAGCTATTTTTCTCTAGTCTGTTGGCCCGCCTTTCCGTGGCGACTTATGTCATCTTCTCCTCCCCTGACTTGAGGTGTTTAGCCAAGGTTCCTCTCTACTTGAATCGTGTGGTTGCCAGGCTCTCCCAGGATGTCCACGGCTTTCATGTTGCGCATCACGACGTCGAGGTACTGCAGCTGTGGCCGCCCAGCGGGTTTTCTTCCAGGGGCCAGCTCTCCATACAGGAGGTCTTTGAGGTTGCGGCCTTCTGACACGCGGTGGGCGTGGTTCAACCAACAGAGTCTGCGCTGTCTGAGCAGTGTGAACATGCTGGGCAGACCTGCTCGAGGCAGGACCTCGGTGTTGGGAACCTTGTCCTGCCACGCTATACTCAGAATGCGGCGGATGCTTCTCATGTGGAAGGTGTGCAGATGCCTTTCTTGCCTGGCATACGTGGTCCAAGCCTCGATGCCATATAGCAGTGTGCTGATCACACAGGCGTTGTACACTGCCATCATTGGGGAGTTAAACAATTAAAAAAAATCAAAGCTCACAAGAAAAGAAAATTTCGGCAATAAATGACCCATGAGGTGATGATATGCCATTAAACAAAGCAACAAACATCTGCTTGTACCTGCTTACACACTTATGCATTTACTCTCAGTTGACTCTTGGCTTAGCTGTTTCTTTTCTATTTGTTTGTCTATCAGTCACGCTGGGACATTGTAGTCTCTTTCTCTTTGAGATTTATTTTATTCATGTATTCTTACACAGTTTGCAGATAATCACCACCCGGACTTATTATATTGTCTCTTTCTTGCCTTCCGGCTTGTTATGATCTGATTTTCTGCCTGCTTTGATTCAAAATGTCTTTCCTGTCGAGCATTTATTGTCGTTTTTGATGTCAGAACCCTTGCTGCGTCAATCGTCTCTTAAAACGACGTCGACTTCATGTAGATATCTTCTTCCAGAGGAACATCATTACAAAAATGACGTAGTTCGAAGAAACCATCCGAAAACACATACACAGACTCAGACACCTACGTGAAAATACATACATATGCATGCATATATGGACATACACATATGTTTAAATACGCACACATAAATTACAATAAAAATTCATCTGAAGATGGAGTGCCTACCATAGAGAGATAACTATTGATTGATTTGTTTTTACCATTTTATCAACTACTTCTTTGGATTATTTAAAGCTGGAACATTTTGAATTGTAAGAATAATTCTTATTTTATGAATACTGCATTTGCAGTTTGGGGGGAGATGACAATGATTTTCCCATAGTCCTACTATTTAACCCATAGTTGGGATGAGAAGAGATGGATTCGTGCCTTTTCCAGTGTTATTTGCGCGTGAATGAATTTAACAAACTCAAATAGAATTCGAAATCGGAACTCCGATTTCTTTTTCCGAGCCGCTATCCTTGACACCACTTCACCTCTACGAACGATAGCTAATAAGCTCATCTCGCCAAACAATACATTCACCGTACTGAGTTCGATACGCGCTCATAACTCTTCTGTTGTAGCTTTGTGCTAGACAAAGTTAAGGTTTCTAAATAATAATGCATGTATATGAGCATATATATATATGGCCTGACGATTGCATCTAGCATCAAACAGACTGTCGCCCCTAAGTGTTGACTTCTATGTTCACTTTTATATTTACACACGCTATATCTCTGATATTGAGCACTTTATCCCATAAATATAGCACACTTTAAGACTATATTTCTTCATATATATATATATATATATTATAGTAAAAAAAAAAGGAAGAACAGTAAGATATGTAATCTGGTGTCCTTATTGATATTTTTATTTTTACAAAACAGTGCTCAATGTAAATTTACAGAGCATAAATATTATAAATTAACTGATTTAAATTATGGTCTCATCGCTACACAGGAATTAACATGTTTCAAAAACAGAAAACAAATACTTCAAATCCAATTATATTAAATTGAAAGCATTAGTTCTGTTTCATCTTCAAGCGAATTTTACAATTTACTGAGTTTTAAAAGCACATACATTCATAATTTTTGTTTCCAAGGATATATATATTATCCCTCACCGGTAGCACGACTCGGAGTTTCATGCATAACGCAATCTTTAGGTACTGAGTATAGACTGGACGTTACGTAATGTAAATTTTAAAAATATATCTGGTTATGGTAATGTTGCTATAGTATTACATTGGGATTACTTCTTTTTTTTAATTATATTTGGTATTTAAAATAAACGGGATTTTTTATATATGTGTAAAAAATTAAAGAATCTTTTAGAGTTGTGAATATTAATTTTTTATTATTAAAGGACGATTACTTGTTCTGATATATATATATATATATATATATATATATATATATATATATATATATATATATATATATATATATAAATGAACAAAAACAAAACAAATAACCGTAATATACCTAAGCTGGATCAACGTATTTAAACAGATACCTATTTTTATGCCTACATGTAACCATCATTTCATTTCTCTTATCTGTCTACATCTCTGAGATGAGGAATTATGATTACTTAATCAGACTGTTATCCTCATCGTCATTGTCATATTCACAACGTTTCGGCCGTTGTACGCTCCGGCCTTCATCAGGTGACTGGAATTTCGAACCGACTCCTTTATTTCATTCACTGGGGTAGATTGTTCTAGTTCCATGTCTCATGCTTCTTCAAGGTGTCTCAGTGATTTCCCTTTAACTCAACTTTGTAAGTTTTGGTTCACGACTGCTGCGTTAAATGTCAAGGCTCTGTGTGTCTTCCTTTGAGTTGCTTCCTGGTAGATATAATCGACCCATTAATCGGAAAGTCACGATCTTATGTCCGGAACTGGGTGGAGCGAGAAAACGATAACAAATTTGCCTTCTTGGATGTACTAATATCACTAATAGGAAAAAAAAACTATTCTTTAGAAAATTACTTATGTATATATATATATTCCAGGTCTGGCCGTTTTTCTGGTTTCCAGGCAAGATTTGAACATAAATTGTCCATGGCCTTCTGAGTACATGCGAATTTTATAAACTGGCGTCATATGATTTTTGAGCATTGATCGTGTTTGATAATGATATTTTCCTCTCTCTTTGATTCAAGATGACTTTCCTGTCAAGTATTTTTTATTATTTTTTTCAGGGGAAGCGTTATATCAGAACCTTTCCTACGTTTTATATTTGCTAATTTACTCACTGTTAAAACAACGTCGACACAAGGTAGATATCTGGTTCCAAAATAGTTCAAAGATATCTAGATTACAAAAAAATGATATTGTATCAGAAACCACCCGCGCGCACACACACACACATATCTATATATATATATATATATATATATATATATATATATATATATATATATATATATACAGAGTTAGTACACATGGAATAAAATTCCAGTAACCAAAAACACGAATCTTAAAAGAGTAGTCAATACCGAGAACTAATGATTCACATTTATAACATATACATGTTATAAGATCACTACAAAGTAGCAATTTTGTTTCAACACTGCTGATGTCCTATCAAGTGATGATGTTGAATGGAAAATAAGCGATTTTATGAGTTTAAAAGCCAACAAAACTCCCTCGGTAGGGGGAAACTCTGTTAAACAAGAAACGTTATCACCAGGACTAAAATAACGCAATAATCAATACATGCATATCCTATATTCGCCTAAAGATGATCGGATGGGCTCTTGGCCGAAATGTCATGCCTATAGTAACATCGCTAACATTCAAATGCAATTCGAACAAGTTATTAATTTGTTTATGGGCACAGAGGTTGTTCGAACTTGGCCACACATGTCAATATGTTTTGTTTTTGTTCCGATATTTAACTTGCACGTTATTATGCTATGCATTTGTTCAGCTCTGTCACCGTCCTGGGTATGACGATAAACTACATCTAACAAGGCTTCTGATCGGGGGGTTTTGAAAGCGTGAAACCACCTCTTAATTGCTGTTGTTCCCAGGTCCACCATGACCCGGGTTGGTAGCAACTGTTAGTGTCCCAGCTATGGGCAAATAGTTAACCCGAAAACTAAAGTATAGAAGTACATTTTTATACTAAAAATATCAGCAATACGTTTAGAAAAAATATTAACAGCAATACATTTTTGAAAAGAATATTAATACATATTCTATTCGTATGAGCCTATAAAAAACCTTGTCGACATTAAATGACCCACTGAGATGTTGATATGCAGTAAAACAAAATAAACCCAACCAAACCAAACCAATCAACTCTCTTAGGTATTCTTTTAAAAATGTAAAAATGTTTAGCGCTAACATTAAATAAAATTTTAAAGCATCCTTTCTTGCTTGAATTCAAAACAGCTGCTTTCTGTTTCGATGTGCCCACGAAAGCACGCTTCCTAAGTCTCTTACAATAAAATATCTTCCGCTGTTTTCATGCAATTAAACCTAATTTTATCCACTGGTCTTCCAGACAGTAATGGCGGACAAAATGGCAGACTGGAACCAGTGTATTTCTTTTTTATTTCTTATAGATCGAAATAAAATTGGGTTTAAAACCTAATTTAGCGCTGCTAAGAAGAAATTAATCAGAAATCTGTTGAAATGAATAAAAAAAGACAAAATTTCAAACTTGTGATGCTAATATAAATCTTCCTTGACAACAAAAATATTATCCACCGCCATTTTCTTCAAATATAAACAGTATCTAGCGAAAACTTTGCTTTCCTGACGAAAAGATTACTTTCATGCGCACATACATGAATATACACTAAAGCCACAAATACATATATTAAAGATGAATATAACTTGTAATCTATTGTATATACATATATAGACTATGCCATATATTAATATCCAAGTCAATTCTTTCGCAATAAATGCCTGAGTAGTTGGCCAATTAAACTGAAAGAAATACTATTCGAAAATTAATATCGTCTGCCGAGGCCCAAGCGATCAAGGCTCGCATCTCGGTTCCACCCTCCTACATAAATGATCTGCCTAAGAGTCTACTCCGATGATTTGTGAATATCTATGCTAATGATACAGCGGTATATAAGTGCAACTCCCAAAATCTAAATGACCAGAACTTGGCAGTTGATCTCTCCTTTGACCTAACTTTAACAGCTTAATAGGGAAAAACCGGCTGGTCATATTCAATGTTTCAAAAACTAAACTAGTGACATTCTACCATCGCCGACTGGACCCAGAACTTTCACCTATCGTGGAACTCGTATGTACGCTCCACCACTAAACCGCTCCAATAAGTACATCTAGCTTTACAAATGCAACATCAGGCCGAAAATAGTCGTCTTCTTTTATGAGCCGTGTCCCTTCAGGACGTATGCGATCATGGTTTTCCACTTCACCCTATCCCTTGTAGCTATATTGTCCGTTTGCTTACTTCTCCCAAATCCTGTTCCGTCATCCACTTGCTTAAGCCCGCTAGGTATATCACTCGTTGCTTTTCCTTGTCTATTTTCTCTCTATCCGCCCTGTCAGTATCAGATTCTCCAAGCCCTCCTTTCTCATTACGTGTCCCAGAAATTTCAGCTGCCTCTTCCTGATGCTAAGTATATGCTTCCTCCTTGTTTGCATCCTCTCCAAAACCGCATCGTTTACTTCTCTCATATAATGGCAGGAGCTGCCCAGTCCTTACTTTCCAGACTCGGTAGAGTCCAAAAGCGTCTCCGCGTCCTTGTGGGCGACGAATTATTTTCTACCTTTCCTATAGATGAAACGTCGCAAGCCTCTCACTGCTCTATCGCTATTTCCATGGAAAGTTTTCAGTCGAACAATATTCCTTAATTCCAAAACTTCCCACTATCATGTCCAAGATCAGCCTTGCCACGCACATTCCGTTTACATTCCATTGGTAAGTTCCTCTGGAGAAGCTTTGTGGAACCGACTCCCAAGGGGATGCTTCCCCGATCATTTGCACTCTTAACCTGTTCAAGCCGCTATCTTCCCCATAGGATTCCTCAAAAAGATGCAGGAAAATTGTCGGTTCCCTGTACCGCATAAGCAAGTACATGACTCCTACTATCCTGTGCCTTTACAAGAACCAGATCAGGCCGAAAATAGAGTATTGCTGACATATATGGACAGGAGCTGCCCAGCCCTCACTTTCCAGTCTCGGTAGAGTTCAAAAACGTCTCCGCGTCCTTGTGGGTGACGAATTATTTTCCACTTTTCCTATAGACGAAACGTTCACATTCCATTGGTAAGTTCCTCTGGAGTAGCTTCTTCCCACGAAACGTTGCTTTGTGGAACCGACTCCCAAAAGGATTTTTCCCCGATCATTTACACTCTTAACCTGTTCAAGTCTAGGTCAACGGTTATCTTCCCCATATACCCCCGTAAACTTTACCTCTTATTCTGTAACCCTCTATCTCGAGTGGCTTTTGGGCCTTGTACAGGATGAACATCATTATAAAAAAAAATATCCACATGTATATATGGATACATTTTTAGGCACAACATGTTTGTATATATCTGGTCGGCAGAAAAGACAAGAAGAGTTATAAAAATAGACCCAATGAAAACAAAATGTAGGTTTCTCATGTCTGACAAATTTGGGGCATAGGTCAAACGGACCACATCTCTATAAAGCACAAACGATATCGTCTGATGGACATACTTGTCAACTATAATTTTGTAGACGGACCTTCTAGCAATCGTTCCGTCAATTCGTCAGGGGATAACAGCAATTATACATATATATATATATATATATATATATATATATATATATATATATATATATATATATATATCTCGCCCTGTAGGGAGATGAATGGAGGCACAACGTCGCCATCACTAATGATCACTATTTGCGATGGATTTCTGACAAAGTTGATTCTCCAGGAAACAGATTTGGTAACCTGCTGGCGCAAGGTCCGAGCAGTAAGATGGATAGCGCAGTGTCTTCCAGTCAAGTCGCCGTAGGGTATCCCTGACCACTCACACCACATGAGCCCTGGCATTATCATAAAGGAACAGTACACCCTTGCGGTTAACCAGTGCTGTCTCCTTCTGCTTCAGTGTCTGTTACACATTGTTCAACTGCTGTTACAGGTCGTAGGAATGGTTTTAAACGTTAGTAGCAGCTCATATATATATATATATATATATATGTGTGTGTGTGTGTGTGTGTGTGTGTGTGTGTGTGTATGTGTGCGTGTTTGTGTGTGCGTGTTTGTGTGTGCGTGTTTGTGTGTGCGTGTGTGTGTGTGTGTCTGTAGAAAAAGGCAATATGTATAAAGTAAAAAGACAATAGGATTTGTGGTTTCCGCTTTTTTCCGCTTTTTTTACAAGTATAGTGCTGAAGTAGACTTTAGAAGAAAAAAAATACATAATATTTTCCTATTGTCTTTTTTCTCTTCATACATACATACATACATATATGACAGACAACGTGCTTTCATTAAGTTTTCTTTATTTAATTTCTCATGTGATCTTATAATTTTTTTCTTTTCAGTAGATTAATTATATAAAAATTGTCCAATTTTTTTCCGAGTGCTTTCGGCTGGACATTTAGCCATTTTCATGGTTAACTGCTAACGGGTAATAGATTGTTGTATGTATGTATTTATATAAGGTTTCATCTTCAAAACCTGGTCAAGATATTGTATTTTATATATATATATATATATATATATATATATATATATATATATATATATATATATATATATATATATATATATATGTATTAATCAATTCGACCCAAACAAAACAACAATAGTGCGAAGACGCCAGAAGCTACTGTGAATGAGTGAAAAGGAAGGAAAAGATTTTAGAATGAACCCGAAATCTGATCCTAAACAAAGAACAACGGATAGGCCTATACTCCCGTTCAAGACAAGGGACTAGTGTCAACCAGACAATAGGCAAACCGATCTACGCCCATTGAAGTGGAAATATGAAAAGTATAGAGAAACCGGAAACCAATCTAATACGGGAAACAAATAATAAACCTCTACTCCTGTTGAAAAAACTGGGAAGCATTGTGAACCTGGCCATATATGTATATATAAATAAAAAGAAAGAACAGTAAGATATATAATCCGGTGTTCTTATAGGTATTTTTATTTTTACACAATAGTGCTCAATGTAAATTTACAGAGCATTAATATTATAAATTAACTGATTTAAAATATGGTTTTTTCGCTAATGTCTTTAATTTAATAACAAAATTAAATTCGAAGCTTTTAGCTTCCATTTTTGAAACATGGTTATTACTGTATAGCGAAAAAACATATTTTAAATCAGTTAATTTATAATATATATATATATATATATATATATATATATATATATATATATATATATATATATATATACACTTAGTTAAATTGATGGTTCCACGCCCTTGTCTGACAATTGCAAAAGGCGTGAATCCTAGGGTCACAAACTCACATCACTACAACTCAATATATATATATATATATATATATATATATATATATATATATATATATATATATATATATATATATTCATTCGTAAACACGTGCATACCCACAAATATGTATACATATCGTAGCTTGACTTTGTCGTTTGTCAATATGTAGTTGCAATTTGTGCACAACATATCACAAACAGCAAAAACAATATTTATATAAGACCCGTTATAAGAGATAACTCCAAAACATTGGTTAAGACTTATTGCAAAGAAAGACGTAATACAAAGAAAACTGCCAACATTAAATATGGTATCTTTCTCCAAAGGACATCGTATATCGAATTGCGTATCTAAGAAATAGATCTTGGAAAGTTTACATTGTCGAAAGTTGGGAAATCTTAATAAAAATGGAATACGTTGTCGGTATTGTTCGACAAAACTCGTTGTTATGAATACTCAAGAGTGGTCTCCCCTTGTTTCGTTACTCTCCTCTTTGAGAAAGCTATTTCTGCTTACTGGGACTATAAAAGGACACTATACGCGAATCTTGTATTCTCAGTTGAATAAAGCTTTCTTCAAGTCTACACCTGCGTACTTTTGTCATTACACCCGTTTAAAAACTGCCTAAACACACCCTACACACACACACGCACACATACTTATACATATGTGTCCATGTGTGTGTGCGTTTGTGTGTGTGTGTTTATACAAGGGTAACAAAATATGCATACATTCTAGAATAAAAAACACAATGTAACTTTACATATTTTTCTTTCCTGATGCCTTCGTCTTAGTAACGAAATATTCCGATGTAGATGAAGACATTACTCGAGGTATTTACTTAACACAGTAGAGGAATGTGACCCATGGTCGGTTTAACGTGGAGTGCCATAACGTGTACATACAGGCCACAACCACAACTGTTTCGCTGGCGTAAGCACTCATAATCCTTCCTGTTTAGCGCAATTAATGAAGTTCTTCCCCAGATTTAGCCATTACCGTATATACTCGAGTATAAACCTATTTTATATGTAGTGCGCCCCCTGTTTTCTTTTCTACACGACTAACCCCCCAAGAAAAAAATTACTTTTATATAGAGCAACCAATCACTTCATTTGTGTATAGTGCGATCCCCTATTTTTCTACGTAAAAAAAGATCATAAAATTAGTACTCTACACGAGTATATATGGTATTCGATTTTAATAAGTTAACTTGGGCTATGTTATAATAAGAACGGATTATAAAATAATGAATAAATCTGGTGCTTATATTTTTTCTTGCTGTTTAGTGTTACCTTTCAATGATTTAAAAAGCATAATTCTTCTTCTTGCGTCAATAGATTTACTTACATAGATATGAATTCTACATTGCACACAGAGAAAATATAGCCAATGCAAATGCAAAATAACTTTAAAATGGCCGTCATTTTACTGTAACTGTCGCTTTTTTCTATTTTATTTTATTTTATTTATTTATTTTTTGAATATGACTATTTTAATGATTTTAAAAGCAATATTATTTCTTACATGTGTCAATAGATATAATTGTAAAGATAAAATCGCAGATTGCTCATGCGGAAAATTTAACCAATCCAATTACAAAATAATTTTAAAATGGCCGTCTTTTTTCGATAAGAGCTGTCTTAGATTTCTTTAAATATGCCTACATATTTTATATAATCAATTCGCCCTAAGCAAGGCGATAATGCCACTAAGACGAAATGAGCTATTGGGAATGAAAGAGAATGAAAGACTTTTAGAAGGAACCAATCTTAAACGGGAAACAAAGTTTAAAACTACTACTCCTGTTCAAAACACCGGGAAGGAATGAAAACCAGACGATATTGATGAAAAATAAATAAACAATTAGTAAATTGTAAAATAGTAAAAAAATTAGTAAATAAACAATTAGTAAATAAAATTTTAGAGTTTAGGCGGAGATGTTAGAAGTATAGAGTTGAAGTAGAATTTAGAAGGAACCAGAAACCCAATCCTAAACAGAAAACGATGGATAAACCTCAACTCCTTTTCAAAAGACTGAGGAGAACCGGTTGATAGGCGAACTTATCGACTCCTATTGAGGTAAATCTAAATATATAAAACAGAGGATGTCTGTGTGTCTGTCTCGAGATCCATCCATCCGATTTTGACCAAACATTGTACAACGTAAAAGACAGGTTCTTAGCAAAAAAAATCGATAATTTAAAAACAATCAATGATCGATAAAGCTGATCAAAAATCTATAAATTCAAGTTTTTTCCTCTGATTTCATTCAAACTCGGTATGTAGGTTACTTACATCATGACGTGCTTAACGATAACTTATTTTTATTTCTACACCACTGTGTTTAGCGTAAAACCGCGAAAAACGAAAAATCGATTTCAACACAAATCGATTTTAACACAAATTTTAAACTAAAAACTCCCTTAAAATCACTTCAGACCGCAATTATTTTGGAGTTTTTGAAATTCAATTTAACAGAGTTCTACCTGGGATGTAAAAGAGGATATATTTATAAAGCAATTGTTAAGTTTGATGAAAATTGGTTGAAAGATCAACAAAAAATAAGAAACCAGTAAAAATCGCCATTTTTTGCTATTTACGCGGGTTTTCACTATATGGATGGACTCAATTATCAAGTTAAATGATTGCTAAACAATCAACTTATTGTTGGCTACAATTGAGTGAAGTTTGTATTAAATTGCTTGAAAATTAATTTTACCCCTGCATGTCCTCGGCTAACTTCGACTAAATAAATACAGACTACTCCTGTCATAACAGTAACTACATTAATTCAAAACGTTTTTCGTGAAAGTACTTTACAGTAACTGAAGGAGATAGACACTGTTATATCTAAACATGATGCTATTTTTGTTCCATTCTAATTGAACGCTTTTTCTGATCAACCAGCTGGTTATGGCTGCTATATATATATAAAACAGAAGATCTGTGTGGCTGTGTGTGTGTGTGTGTGTGTGTGTGTCTTATTTATGCACGTCCACATTTCGTGACCTATTTCGATGAAATTGTACACACATGCTGCAAATTGGCAAACTATGTCAAGATCAACTTTTCAATCTCCATGCCTCCGGGTTTGGCAGAAAAATTGATAAAACTGTAGGTCGGTACGACTTTTTGCAAAAAAACTAAGCAAAGTTTTTATTGGATGAGCTGATGTTCTCTGCACTTAATGCAAAACATCAGTTCATCTGACGAGGTTCATGTCGCATGCATGATAGTTTTCCTGCGAAAGTGGCTTCACGCAAAAATTGCAACAAAAAAATCCGGTTTCTCAAACTACTTAAAAACCTGAATAACTTCCTCATTTTTTATTCGATTTTCTTCAAACATGCCGCAAAAACATACCATCATACAACCAATGAGATTCTAGTCCTGCTCGCTTCCCCGCGTCTAACGAAAAACCAGAAAAAAACCTGTTAAAAAAACGTTTTTTCGACCATAACACCCTGGTTTTTCATTCGATGTTTTCCAAACTTGACATGTAAATTACATATGACACACAGATTATCTCATGTGAATGTTTGGTTTAGATTATTTCATTTAAGTGGGCGAAATCTGCGACAAACAAGGTCCCAAATTTGCCATTTAACCAATTGATTCTTCCTATGATTCCATCCTAAATTGGCATTCGAACAACATTTGATGCAAATATTGTTTGAGAAGGATTATTGAAGCGTTAAAAGGGAAAAAATCCCGAAGAACCTCTTATTAACGCCAGCTTTACAGCAAACGTGCGAAGAAGGAGCGGGGCGTTCATGCGTCTGCACTTGCAGCTGAATCAAGCTCTGACGCTTCATCCCTGTTTTCGTTTGATTATAAGATTTGTGAACAATGCCATACTATTTGAAAGTGATTACGGCCATAGGAAATTTACTGAATATCTAAAACATTGAAACAATTTAATCCCGACCAACGACCATACAAGAAGGTTTTATCGATGCAATTCCTACAATCAAACTCTTAAAGACACCATAAAAAGATGAGGTGCGGGGTAATAGCTTAGTATTACTATGTAAGCGGGGACGCAAGTAGACATTTCTAGACAGGAGGGTGAGGTTATACATTTACAGCTATGTACACCCAGGCAACGCCGGGTGCTTCGGCTAGTAAATAAATAAATAAATAATAGTAAATAAAATTTCTTTTAATGATTTTAAAACTAAATATTTCTTCTATTTGACAGAGTTAATACTATAGACAAATAACCTAAATCAGTGTATTCCCAAAATGATTAAATATTTCCCGCTTTTTATTTATTTTTTTAATTTTCTAATGAACATAGACTAGAATCTTGTATATATATATATATATATATATATATATATATATATATATATATATATATATATATATATACGCTAAAATTCACCTTCATTCCGTACCGTACGCTGACGGCTTAGCGGGAGAAGTTCGGACTGACACAAATTCAGTCGGTTTGCGATCCTAGCTAGAGGCAACCGGACGTCTAGCCACACTGATGAGCTGTGAAACAGTCTGTCTGTGGATGACAATATATATATATATATATATATATATATATATATATATATATATATATATATATATATATATATATATATATAATTGTCTGATGCCAGAGAAATAGTTTTAAACAGACAAAACTGCATATTTTTTCTCTAAAATATAGCCTTTTTCTGCCAACACCACATCAAATGAATCGTTGGCGACTAGTAATATTTTAACGGGAATCGTGAAATGATATACAAACTGGGAGAAAACGAGGAACTACCAATAAAATATAATTTAATATTAAAAAGGAAGAAAAAATAAAAGATGGGGAAATTGACAAAAAATAAATAAATAAATATTTCCAGTGACTATAAAAAGGAAAATATAGTCTCACAAGCCTCCCAGTAAAGAAAGACACCGAATAAATTTCTCTTTCTGTCGGCACGACAACAGTATGTGTCATTTAATATATACTGCCTCTAAAATGTACAGATGTTTTGCTGGCCGTTCTTTGGCCCAAAATGGAAAACCTACAATCCGTGTATTTGTACGCACAATCTGGATTATTCGTGGATACAGGGTGTTTCAAAAAATATATGCACATTTTGAAACTTTCTCAACAAATAATTCGAACAACTAGATCCAACTCTATCTAATTTAAATAATGCTTATAAAGGGAGTATATATTATAAATGTATGCTCTTAAGATTTTTTATCGCATATTTTCAAATTAGTGTCAGTTATGATCCACACATTACTGACAATGCGAGGCAATGGAATGTTAAACAATAATCAACATTTCGATAGATTTTTTGGGAACTTTTCTGAAAAGATTTCATCACCCTATATTGTTTCACAGGGCGTGGTTGATATCCGTTGTGTTCTGGAATGGTTCTTGTGCACATAGGTTACCTTACCATCAGCTTCAAACTTGTCTTTGATTTGTGATTTTGCCAAACTTATGACTGGATATGAATGAAACTCTCTTCGATAAACGCCATTGAAGTTCAACAGCACTTCTGTACTTCCAGGATTATTCCAAAATGAACTTTCTTTGTCCAAAGCTAAACCTGGATGACATTAGTAATACTAAGGTGTAAATCTGAAAAGAAAGTTGACTTGCTTTATACACTGTAAAAATGTATATACATTTTTAGGTACTCTCTCTCTCTCTCTCTCTCTCTCTCTATATATATATATATATATATATATATATATATATATTTATACACAACATTGGTTCTATCAACAACCGCAGAAAACATTTGCAAATTGTCTTTTAGCGGAATCATGTTGCTACATTTTATTTTTTTACAAAATAAATAAACGTTACAAGCCGTAATGTTATTTCCTGAAAGGTTGTGTATGAAAAGAAAAGTTGCTGCCAAATTACACACGTATATATATATATATATATATATATATATATATATATATATATATATATATATATATATATAGTCATTCACAGACAGACTGTATGTGGTTAGCGTGACTATTTTCAAAATTATATATATATATGTGTGTGTGTGTGTGTGTGTGTGTAACTTGAAAAGTAATCATGCTAACCAATCTTTTGTCTAACAAGCTTGATCCTAATAAATTCATTACTGGCGCTAAATTAACCTATCTTCGCATCTCTGAAGCTATCTAAGTTTGATATTATTTGTCTATCAGTTGTTATCTATCTATCTATCTATCTATCTATCTTTTTTAACCATTTCAAAATAGGATGCAAGAGGTTACAAAAATATCACAAAAACAACTATTAAGGAGAGAATACAATAAAAGAATAAGATAATAAGAAGACAGAAAATAATGATTGACATTGCATTTAAATTTTTGAGGACCAAAGTTAACTGGGAAGCAAGAAGCCGGAAGAATGTTCCACAAGCAAGAAGTACGATAAAAGAAACTGTTAGCATAGAACTTACAGTTACATCTAACCATTTCAACTGTAAAATCATGAAACCATGCCTCCAATCTAGTACTGCGCTTAAATTCATAAAGTGTACGTGCCATAGAGGAACGTTCATCAGAACAATTACCATGATTACCTTGAAAGTACTTATAGAAAAGAAGCTACATTACGGCGGCGGGAAAGGCACTGAAATCGAGGTACCAGGCCAGGACCAATAACATTGCAGATTCTTTTTTGTATTATATCAAGAATGTCTAAATATATAGCAGGCGTACCATACCAGATCTGGCCGCATTATTCAAATCAAGGATGGGTGGTTGACTTTTAAATATATAAGATAGATTCTGCGGGGAAATGTCTAGCGCGACATAGGGAACCAACTTTCTTAGCTGCAGACATAGCAATTGATTCTATATAATCTTTCCACTTCATGTTAGCTGAAAACGTTATCTTTTTCGTATTGTTTTGGCTTTTTTAACAAATAAGCTGGCATTAAATAATATGTCTTAAAGCGTAAAAACTCCTTAGCTGCCTTCATTCTCAACAGCAGTCGCAGAACAAAAGACGAGAAGACATCTTTATAGAAAGAATGGAAATGCTAACTGCATAATCGCTCTAATTTTTTTTAATTACTAACAGACAAGAAAATCTTACTTCTTTCTTTTCTACCGATCATACAAAAATTTTAACAATACAACCAAACATTGTTTCGTATCGCCTTTAAAAACATTAGCCTGCAGTATTTTTCAGTTTGTACATTTTATTCCTCCTTAAAACAAAGATATGGATGTGTTATTTCTACTGACGAGAAATAAGTCGATAATTTTCAAGACGGTCGCCTTTTTTATCTTTTCATAAATAATGATCTTTTACATTTTCTTTTTTTTTGGTTTCAGATGAAAGCTTGGACACTTATCAACATATCTCAGTCAAAATTTTTACTTTCATGTTTGTAATTTTCGTTTAAATATATGAAAAAAAAATGTCAGTTTAAACTAAAGCCAAGAGGATATGGGTTAAAGTTGGATGTTAGACTGAACGTAGAGAGGACAATTTCAGGCACTACCTGCAGATACGCGACGGAGTCTCGAGGTTAATTCTGACATTCTTTCATACCTACTATCGTGGTTGGTTTAGGTAAACAGCTTCTATGAATAGTTTTATATGGCGCTGAAAAGTCAACTATAGAGTTAAGCAACTTAATAGAAAACGCTTTATTTTAATTTGTTATTTTAATATTGTTAACTTCCTGTGGGAAGTTCTTCTTTCTAACACGCAGTATTCAAGAGTGTGCATTCATACAAAATGGCTGAATTGTTTTGATAGATTGGTTCGTTTTCTATGGCTTATCAACATGTTGTAGGTTATTTAAAACCAGAAAATATTCTTAGGTTGTAAGAATTGTTTTTGGCATAATAATTATTTAGTGATACAAGTTTTACTTGGTATTAGCACGTAACTGAATATAACGAACCCAACGAGAATTAGAACTCGGCTCTCTGATTAGCAATTCCGAGCCATTATCCATTACATCACCGGCACATCCAAGCTTACAGTACTTGGTATTTCCAAATGTTAACCCATCTAGGTATTAACAGAAGTCAACGGTGTTTCAACATGACGTGGTCGTAAGCCTTTATTGTTATTACTATGGCAAATATTCAAACGTGTTATATTCCATAGTTCCATCAGCTCAAACCTTCACAGTTAGAATGCGCCACAAATTAACCCCAATCCCTTAGTGTTCTTTTGTCAATGAGAAAGTTCCATTCAGCACACTTCTCCACCAGAAATGTCATATTGTGTAGCAGGCTCCTGAGAGGATGCTTCCCTGATCACTACAATTTTAACCTCTCCACTTCCAGGTTTAATCGATATATATCCTGTATATCTTCATAATATGTCCAATGCTTTCACCACACAGCCTTCCGTCTTAAATTTTACTTGGCCTTGTATTGGGGGAACTAAAGTAAAAAAAATAAATAAATAAAAACTTCTCATCCTAGAAATCCAAACAGAAATATCATTTTGGGAAACTAAGCATTTTGATAATTTGAGATAAAGTGTTTTTTCATTATTTTTATAATTCTTCTTCCATGTGCCAGACCCCTACGGAACGTTGGCGACCATGGCTCTCCACAATTTCCTGTCCTTTGTTGCTCTTCGTAAAGTTTGTCTTTTTTCTATCTCTCCTAATCTCTGTTCTACCATTCATTTGCACAAACTCATTAGGTAGGTTAAGTGCTGTTTTTCGCTTACTTTCAATATACCCTGTGAATGTCAAATTTTCCAAGCCCTCTTTCCTCATTATGTGCCCTAACATTTTTCAACTATATCTTTCTGAGGCTAAGTGTCCTTTTTGTTTCTATTTTCTTTAAAACTTCGCCGCTCACATGTTTGGACCCTGGTATTCTCAGCATCCTTCTGTAGAACCACATTTCTCAAGTCTTGTTTTTTCATCTGTGAGGAGATTTTCCAGCATTCACTTCCATATAGGATGACTGATAGTTATAGCAGTTAAGAACTCTTGTTTTTGTTCCTAACGAAATTTTCCTGTTTCTTAATACTTTGTTTCGTTTTTGGATGGCATCTTTCGCTATCCGAATTTGTCTTCGGATGTCAGTGTCACACTTTCCGTCTTCTGTTAAAACATCTCCCAGATACTTAACTTGATATACTTGTTTGATTTTGGAGTCATCAATCTGTAATTTGAATCTTGAAGTCATCCTGACAACTACATCCGACATTAATGTATCTGAACGAGAAGTTTTGAGGAGATTGGAACCACCTCTTAACTGCTATTGTTCCCAGGTCCACCCTGACCAATAGTGGTAGCACCTGTTTAGGTCCTAGCTATAGTTAAATAGTGAACGCCCCCAAACTGAGGTCAAAACATTATGAAAGTATAAATATACATTCCATCAATAAATCAATTTATATAAATATACATTCCAGCAATAAATAGTGTAGTAATTTTGGCTAATCCTCGTCGCCAAAATGTTGTAACCTAGGGAAGGTTACTGAATAGAATAATCAAACAAAGGTTGGTAATGAACGATAATACTTACGACAAGAACAACACATATAAGTTTCATCAGCGACGCGTAGAAGTAGTCAACTGCTAGAAATGAGTTAAGTGAATTCCACAATGAATCTCCAACTGCAGGATATCTACCAACTGCCCTACGCGGATAGCTGTGGCACAAGGCCGAATTTAATGTGGGGTATCCGAGCGCGTAGGCACGGCCAAACATTCCCCATAGACCTCGTATAAAACGGTGTAGAGTAGCTGTTTCCCGAGACGAGACTCTGCCCTTCGACATAGCCTCGGGGGCAGAGTGTTTGACCAGCACAGGTGGAGACGAATCTCCAACTGCAGACCAACATACAGTATTTACTACCGTATTTATGTGAATAGTGAATATCCATAATCGCCATAATATGCTTTCAACAGATAGTAAACAAAAAATATTTCTAGCAAGAGATTTTAATCGTAAAAAAGAAATTACAAAAGCTCCCAAGGAAATTAAATGTCGGCATTGCATAAGGATCTGATATACAGTTAAAGAGACCAAACCAAACTAAAATCTTTTGCTCACAACCACACATCCTGTCTTCTTCCAATTGATGCTTGGTCCTTTATTCACCCTTTCCTTCATTGTCTTCTGTAGGAAATCTTTTCGTTTCCACTCTGTGTTTGTTATCAACACTGTATCATATGCATACATATATTATGTGGATAATAGAAGATCAAAAAGCAATGACTCTTGTGTAGATAAAAACGTGGTTTCGATTCTCGCTCATTGCGCATGTTACTGTTGCCTTGTGCCAGAATAAGTAAGGCGAAGTGAATTCCTCTGTGAACGCATAAACAGACGGCATGAAGCGACACGTAATAATAGGAAGTTTTTCTTTTGTTCACAAACTTTTGTCGTATTTAACTCGGAGACACCAGTGCTATCTCTTTCCCTCCAGATTTATTTCCCCCTTTTCAAATTAGCTCTTTCAACTCATGCAATGATTTGATCAACTTCGCTTCCTTCAGGATAGTTCGTGCTTCCAACTACGCCGTATCCTTGCCTGCAGTGAATGAAAGAGCATCATAACTAATTTATTTTTAATTTCTGCCACAACTTCCACCTGCTTTTGCCCGTTATAGACTCTGAATTTCTTCTCTTCGGGCGAGAGGCTTAGGTCGTATGCTCACTTTGAATTATCTCCCTTAGGCACCTCATTTTCTTAATTAACACAGCCATATTTTCACTTGTGGGCATTTGTAGTGTCTTGTTATCTCTCGAATTATCTGTCCTTTATTTTCTCTTTTATTAAAAGGTTTCTTAACAATAGAATAGGATTGTGCTTCTGCTTAACAGCATAAACTTAACGATAATTATGAAATATTCACATAATAAAGAAAATGTCTGTATTAAACCAAAATGCTCTTTTTACAATAATTATGATTATCATATTCTCCACGCAAAGATAAATACTGACATTTCTTGTTCTTCTTGTTCTTCTTCTTGTTCTTCTTCTTGTTTTTATTGTTGTTGTTGTTGTTGTTACTGTTCTTCTTCTTCGTCTTCTTCTTCTTCGTCTTCTTCTTCTTCTTCTTCTTCTTCTTCTTCTTCTTCTTCTTCTTCTTCTTCACGGCGTGGGAATAATAATAATAATAATTATTATTATTATTATTATTATTATTATTATTATTATTTAATTACTTATTCTCTGTGGATGACCTCAAACATTTTACCAATAACGACAATCAGCTGAAAGGGGTTTTCAAAACTGTGACAACGGTATTAGATAAATGTGCAAATGTAACATACAAGAAAGGGAGAATTACCGAAACATACTCAATAGATCTAGATTTTGTCACAAAGATTAGAGGACTGGAACAAGAAGAAGCCTATAAATACCTAGGAGCCAGCGAAGGAGATAGGATACAGCATAGTCAAATGAAGGCGAAAGTAAGGAAAGAAAACTACAAGCGTGTGCGTCTAGTATTAAATGCCAAGTTGAATTCACAAAACAGAATATCTGCCATAAACACTTTCACTGTCCCTGTGGTGCAATACAGTCTCAACATTCTTAACTGGACCATAGCTGACATTAAGCGAATGAATGTCAAAACGAGAAAGCTTCTCACTTGTCACCGCATGCATCATCCTAAGGCTGATGTTGTTCATCTATATGTGTCCAGATCCGAAAGAGGAAGACGATTAGTTCAAATAGAACTGTCTTACAAAACTACAACAATCGTTCTTCAAAGATAATTAGAAACTACAGAAGACTGAATGATGACCTGTGTCAAAGAATATGAAAGAAATAACAAACTTTATTCAATAATAAAGAAAGCTAACAAATTCAAAATAGAATTTCAAATTGACGAAAAAGAGCAAGTAAAGCAAAATACATCTACTGTATTCGGAAAAAAACATAACAAAGAAGGCAAAAGCAAATTCAATATTCCAAATGTATATACGATGGCAAGATAAGCCTCTTCATGGTCAATACTCATCCCGTGTCAAACAATTTGATGTAGACAATCCCCATACTGCAGGATTAAAAGCTGAAACCGAAGGTTTTCTTCTTACTGTACAGGACTAATGCTTAACAACTAGAAATTATCAAGCAAACATACTAAAAGATTGTGTTAACCCGAAACGCAGATTCTGTGATGAATATGCAGAAGCAATGGATCATCTTCTGGCAGGTTGCATGGTATTAGCATCCACCTCGACATGATAGGGCGAGCCAATATCTCCGCTGGAAAATATAGAACTTTTACGGGAATGAAACTGCGAAAATTTGGTGCGAAGACCCGGTTACAGACATAAGACATGTAATAATTTTATGGGACTTTACAAAATACACAGGCAGAACAATCAAATCTAATCGCCTAGACATAGTAATCAAAAACCGCAAAAACAGAATGTGCTTTCTTATTGGCATGGTAGTTGCTGCAGACAGTAAAGTATCTTTTAAAAAAACTATTAAAATACAGGAATCTTGAAAGAATGGAGACATAAAATTTCCAGTAATAATTGGAGCCCTCGGTTTGATTGGAAGAAGTTCTGATAAACTCATTGAGGGGATCCTTGGTATTTTTTAAATTAATTTCTATAAATAATCACATTTCTATAATAACACTTTCGACCTCTAGGCCGGTAGATATTAATTTCACTGTTTATGAAAAGAAACAGGGATAGTTACTCGAACACGTGTACCTGCTAAATATAACGTTTATAGTAATTTGTAATACTATAATTATAATAATCTTATATTGTCAATAACATGTCTTTCCCGCCGACGAAACATCACAAGCCTATCGCTATTAAAATATTCAAACGTGCTATGTTTCCCAGTTCCGCAAGTTCCGATTTTACAGCTAGAATCCGCCACGCCATGTACACAGAGCCGAATCCTCCTTCATATTCCATTGGTAAGTGAAAACTGCTATTTTGTGGAATAGATTCCCAAGCAGATGCTTCACCGATCATTACAATTTTACAGATTATAAATTCTTTCCAGGATACCACGGATTATAAATCATTTTCATGATATCACATTGCCATTATTTCGGATTATTTATCCATTCCATGATATCCCAGATTATTTATCCATTCCATGATATCCCAGATTATTTATCCATTCCATGATATCCCAGATTATTTATTTATTCCATGATATCCCAGATTAACGCATATACGCCTGTATAGTGCAAGTCTGTATTATATTTTTACGCAAAAACAGAGGGTCGTGCTATACACAGGTAATTTTATTGAAATGGTTAAAAATCATGCATTTTCAGGCATAAACGAAAAAATGAGTACGGTATCTAAATCTTGGTATCGGATATTTTTACGGTAAGTGGTTTTTCTCACCATTTTCGGGTAGGTTTGTACAAAAAAATTGATGACTATTTATTTGCTATAAAATATTCCATGGTGATATTGCAATATTTGACTACGGCAGGCCCACTATTATTGCTCAGAAGTTGGGGTCACATTATACACGAGCTATATAAAAAATCAGATTTTCCACAAAATTTCTGGGGTAGCATTATACGTGAAATATACTTATACACAAGTATATACGGTATAAAGGATTACAAGTATAGGCAGTTTTGCCTATCGTCCGGTTCACGCTCCTCCAACGTTTTTTGAACAGAAGTAGAAATTTGTCATTTGTTTCCAGTTTAAGATGAGGTTTCCTGTTCCTTCTAAAGTCCTTTTCGTTCTCTTTCACTCCCAAAAGACTATTGTGTCTTAGTAGCATTAATTGATTAAAAGAAATCCAAGATTGCAATTTTTTCATGATATCACTGCTTATAAATGTTTTCCATAATATCACGTGTGGTAAACTTTTTACGCCATACAACGAATTATAAATATTTTCCATGATAGCAACTTGCGAGGAAATAATCTATATACATAAGAATAACGATTTCTTCTTCTTTTTCTTTTTCTTTTTTTTTTTGCCTGAATGAAATGAGTTTTCCCGAAAGTGCGTCAGCGAAGTGCATTTTAAAGAATAGCTGCTTCATTCTGGGAGGAACTCTGCTAAGAGGGAACTTTTCATTTGATCTATTACCATAGTTAGATTTATTCCTCAGAACGAATCCTAAAAATAGAAACAACACGCGCAAGTAGTCACGTGATGCTTTGGGGATCTAGATAAAACGTTTACACCTGGGAAGATGTCTACTGCGTAAAGCCTGCAGATTTTCTTGCAGCAGATTAAGTGAAACTTGTATATCTGTGTGTTGCTATTTTGATAAACTTAGTTTAGGCGAAAGACCTTAAGTAGGGGGCATCCACTGAGGATCGAACTACTCACTTTTCCGTTTCCATGTTCATTTAAAGTTCTTCATGCTCACATATTTCAGCCATTATATTCTCAAAATCGATCGTTCTCTAGAAGTACATCTGTTAGTCCAAGTCACTTCTTCATATGTGAGGAAAATGTCCAGCATTCACTGCCATATAGGAGGATTGATATTACATAGCATTTCAGAAGGTTTCTCTTTTTCTAGATAAATTTTCCTGTTTCTTAATACTTTGTTTAACTTTTGGCACCTTTTGCTGTTCCAATACGCCATCCGATTTCGATGCCAAGTTTTCCATTATTTTTACAACACTTGAGAGATAAAATAAATATTTGAGTCTGCTTGATGATGACGTTTCAAATTCGCAACTCACAGCTAGGGCTTTCTCTCTTTGCTAACAAACATACATTCTCTCTTCTCATAGTTAAATCGTTAGTCCATTTTTCTCGCTTTCCTTTTCCTATATTGTCTAAGAGTTTTTACAGTTTCCTTTCTGAGTCTTGCATCAACACCGTGTCATCTTCATATCATATGTTGTTAAGATTATGTCTGCCAATAATAAATTCTTGTAGGTTCTTCATTTCTCTTTGGATCAATCCGCTCTACAGGTGGAATAAGTCCGGGGCGAAGGCACATCCGCGGGTTAAGCCTCTTTCTATATTTTTTTTGAATACTCGCGCAAATCATTGCCATTGAAAATCAGCTTTCAATATTCTAGCTTTTATCTGATCTCGAGTACTGGACACCGGTGAGAAACGCCGAATTAACTGACAAGTTTACGGACTGGCACGTGAATTTTTTTTTTTTTTTTTTTTGGTGGGTAGGGGTCACGTGTGCGACAAATAAGATATAAAAATGTAAAGGGAGCAACAGAAGGCCAACTAAGTTTTATAGTAAACAAAAAAAGGTTTTATTATAATTTTAGTGATTATGATCAGTGGCTAAAAAGGAACAAAAACATAAAGGCTTGCCGGAAAGAAGTTGAAAATACTTCAAAATACTTCAAAATCACTTCAGTCGGGAGCTACTGAGGGTTTTGTGGGATAGTTTACATATCAGATCAACGAATGGTAGTAAACGGACAGATCTGAAGCAGATTTGTACATCAACTGACTTCGCCAGCCAACTCGCCTAATTTCGGCGCCAACCAACGAATATGCAGATGAAAGACGTCCATTTGTAAGGTCTTCCAACCACATCAAAGAAGTCTTTTATCTAAATGACCCAGAACTCGGAGAAATTTCATTTATAAAAATAGATTCTCTTAACAGCTTTTTTATGGTGTTTTGGTGGTATTTTTTTTATTTTATTTTTATTTTTTTTATTTTTTCGGCATTTGTTTTTCATATGATACACTTTATTATGACATATTAGGTTGGAATGAAAGTCCTCTTGCGTTTTTGGTATAATCATTTTGAAGATACATATTCGATGCTTATGTCAAAATGACCATTAATTTTCACGTTCTGGTTTGTTTTCTTCCTTTACTGGCTATCTAGTATCAGAGTGGGTGAATTCTGAATCGATTTCACCCTCTTAAATTTGCTTAGATCACACCCATATTAGACACTACATGCTGTATGAATTAAAAAGGGTTACTTCAGCAATGGAAACGGCAAGAAATATTCGTCTTGTTTTCTTTAAATCTCCGGACAAGTTCGTCCAGTTTCAATCGGGAAATGTTTTCTTTCGAAGATTCTCCACGATCTGAACGACCGAGTTCTGTCAGTACTGAGATATGTCTAACCGTAGTTGAAGGAGATCCTTAACAAACTGCATGAGAATTAGCATTTCAATACATGTTACACTTCGATCATAAAACACTTTCGTGAACTGGAAAATGTGTCTAAACTTAGTCGACGAGTTCCTCATCATTAGACTGCTTCTCATTTGCTTTATGCTCGTCAATGA
>OZ038496.1:52941972-52957605 GCA_964036315.1 Acanthosepion esculentum
TACAGAAATATACAAACCTACCACGGTTTCACCTAAGCGGATCGTCAGGGACTACTGGCCAGTACTCCCTGGCGATTCGCTTAGGAGAAAAAGTGGTAGGTTTGCCTGGCTCTTTAGGTTTAACTTAGGTTTGCTCTACTTCGTGTATCGAGCACTTTAATTAGTTATTTTACTTACTCGTATCGGTTTTTTTTCTTTGGACTCTGAACTTGGATGCTAGACTATTATTTTCGGTGGACGTACATGTTCTCTGTTCTTTCTTTTTTCTACCATTTTTTCCCTTTGGTATTGGTTTGTTTACTCACAAATCAAGGCACCTAAGGTTTTCCGGGCGAGTATAATTTCTTATATTTATAAGATTACAACTAGTATATATATATATATATACATATAGAGAGAGAGAGAGCGAGAGAGTGAGAGAGAGAGGGGGAGACAGACAGACACAGACAGACACAGAGAGAGAATGAGAGATTTGTTCTTAAATTTATTTCTGTCTTGTTTTCTTTCTTAATTCCGGTCTCTCTCTCTCTCTCTCTCTCTCTCTCTCTCTCTCTCTCTCTCTCTCTCTCTCTCTCTCACTCACTCACTCACTCACACACACACACACACACACACACACACACACACACACACACAATATATATATATATATATATACATACATATATATTAGGATATTACACCAAAACCATGTAACCATTTATATGGTTTTGATGTAACATCCGAAAATAAAGAATATTGCTTTCCTTTTGTATTTTATCTATTTCATTTTGATGGTACTCTTCACTGGCTTACATATATTTCATTTTAATCGTATCCATTGGAGCCTGGAAACATCTATCTATCTATCTATCTATCTATCTATCGTCTTAAATCTCTTTCTTTCTTAGTTCCAATCTATCTATCTATCTATCTATCTTTGAAACACCGGAGCACTTCGTCGTGGTATAATTGTTTGCAAGCTTGTCTCGCTAGATCAAGAATGAGTAGTGAGTTCGATCCACTCTCACTTATTTAGTGCAGGTCATACGTTTTCTTTTTTTTTTTTTAAAGACATTTCACCCCAAACAAGGCGAGAGGGCCACTAGCACGCAAGGGATTACAGATTTTTGAGAAAAAGAGTAAAGAGAGGAAAGAGTGGTTTGAGGAAAGGATACAGAGAAGTGGGGGGAACAAGTTCAGAGTGTCAGATGTCGATTGACTTTACACTTGAATATTTGAAGATTATAGTCATCAGAGAAGCAAGTAAGGGACGTTTCACAGGCGGGAAGTACGGGAGAAGAAGCTGTTTGAGTAGAAGAGACGGTTACATTTAACCGTTTTGACAGTGAAAGCATGGGACCGAAATGGCAGCCTGGTAGCTCGCTTAAATTCATGTAGTCTGGCAACCAGCGAAAGTAGCTCATCGGAACAATTGCCGTGAAAATACTTGCAGAAGAGGAAGAGGGAAGCAACTGTGGGCAGCGATTGTAGACTAGATGCCAGATCAGGACCTATCATTTTGCATATTCGTCTCTGGATTTTGTCGAGGACCTCGAGACGTACAGCGAGAGCACCACACCCTATATGACAGCAATATTCCATGCAAGGATGGATGGTTGATTTATAGATTTGAAGGATGGACTCAGACGAGAAAAAAACTGTCTGTCACGCCACAGAGAGTCAACTTACCTTGCGGTAAATGAAGCTATTGATTCTATGTATTTATTCCACCTCATGTCAGTGAACAGCGTGAGACCAAGCAGGCGTAAGAAGGCGCACTCGAGGAGTTGGGCATCAGCCATGCTGGTGGGAGGCAGGGAGGGTTCTCTGTGGTGGGTAAAGGAGAGCAGTTTCCTTTTGGAGGCATTAAAGTTTACAAGCCATTTCTTGCCCCAGTCAACCACAGATTGGAGGTTCTTTTCGAGATCAGCAGCCATGTTAGTTTTGTCAACGATACCAGAATTTTTTCAAATCTTTTTTTAAGAAGAAACAACCTTGAAGAATTTTTTGTTAGTAGTTTTTTACTTTTTTCAGTTTATTCTTTTTTATAGTATTTTAAATTTTATTATTTTTTTCAGAAAGCATCTTCAAACGTAAGGCTATAACACTATAGTAACTAAAAGTAGATAAAATCTTAAATAATTGCTGAAAATTACTAAGTAGTTAAAAACCAAAAAAATGCGTTCACTTAGATTTCGTAAATTTATGTCTATTCTGGTCATCCGTACTTAACTGTCAACACCTTAGTCTGTCAATTACATCAATCGGCACACCAGAAAAACAGGGTCCGTGCTTGTCTAATGCTTGTATAATATTTTTATGCTATAAGTAATATTTGTTTCAAATCAGATTAATTTAACGTTAAACACGCTAATTTTCCTCAAATAACGTGCCATAACTATATATTTTATTTTTGAAAGATTTTTAAAACCGATAATAAAATTTTGTTTACAAATGTCTTAAAAGGTGAGAAAATGGCCGCTTCTAATCGATTTTGTGAAAGCGAGCAAAAAAAACGTTGACACGCCAATCTATATAATTTCTGTTTGAAATACACCGGAGTATTTTGCTTATTGGAAATAGTAAATGTAATCATTTAGCTTTCGCATAAAGCTAAAATGAAATCTTCAAAAATGCTTTTTCATTTTAAAAATTTTCTTTTTAAAACTTAGTTATCGAAAATTCAGCGAAGGTGCCTTCGTTATATCATATATATATATATATATATATATATTTATATATATATATATATATATATATATATATATGTATGTGTGTGTGTGCGTGTGTGTGCATATATATATATATATATATATATATATATATATATATGTATGTATGTATGTATGTATGCGCATGTGAGTCCATAGATAGATAGATAGATAGATAGATAGATAGATAGATAGATAGATAGATGGTGATGGTAATTGTAATATTAACCGTTCCCTTGTAAGGAAACATTCGCCATTCATTGATCAAGCACTCAGTACTACTGTCGGTTGAAATTTATAGAATCGTTCTCTTTAAATAATCTTTCAGAAAAATAGGTTTCTCCAGTTCACTAACTGTTATCGCTCTTTCCAGTACTTGTGGAAGTTTCCTTACTAACCTTTTGTTCAAATTAGTGTGGAATGTCAAAATCTTCATTATGTTGTTATTTTCTCTTCCAGTTACATGTGATATCCATTTTAATTGCTGCTGCTGTTGAATATCCTCAAATCATGTACTTTCTGTTATCTGGTATAGTTTTTTTTTCTGAGATTATGTCGCGCCAGTCAACAAGTTTAGGAGAAGGGTGATCTCTGGTAAAGCCCACAAGCTTCACACGCACAAAGGCCATTTATAACCAATTGGTTGAGATATTTCTGAAGAAGTTTGGCGCCATGCATGAGATCCATATGAAAGTCTCGATCTTAGGAGGGGGGTATGGGAAAACCGTCGTTAGATCCGACGTGTTTTAGAAAGTACAACGATCATCAAGCAATGTTGAATAATGCTTTTAAATACAAATCTTTCCATGATTCTCGAAATATATATGTCGGCTCAGTTTCGTATCGTAATTTCTGAAGAAGTGTTTAATTAATCTAACAAATTTTATTAAATGAACGTTATTTTTAGTAGATATCCGTATTGAGTAGACATTCCATTTCTTTATTAAACAGTGGTTAGAATATTCAAGCCGGTAAAAGAAAATCAACAAATATACTGTTTAATAAATAAACGGAACATCTACTTAAATACGGGTATCCACTCTAAATATCGTTTAAGTAATAAAATCTGTCGGATTAATAACATTAAAAATCTAAACACTTCTTTAGAAACATACATATATATATATATATATATTAATACATGTTTCATTAAATAAAATAGATAAGTGTTGTCTATATATAATACTATCATCAATTTCTTGTTCGTGTATTGCATAAATATATTGTGTAATTGTCATCTTTGATAATGGCTTATGTAAGCCGAAAGCTCAGATTGGATTAAATAAAAAAAAGTATGTATCAATATTGTGATTTTCTTTCATTATTTAATGATAATGTTATTAAGATTATCAGACTATATGAAAAAAACTTACATAAAATATATAGACAACACTTATCTATATTATTTAATGAAACATGTATTTATGAAAAATTTAAATTATATATATATATATATATATATATATATATATATATATATATATATATATATGACTCCATCAATAAATGGAATTTGAAGAATTTCTTTCTCGATTAGAGTCTTTTTCCGATAACCTTGGAACTCGGCTCTCCGATTAACAATTCCGAGACGTTATCCATTACACCACTTGCACACACACAGGCATACAGTGCCTTGTATTCCCAATAAGCACAACTAAACACACACACTAACAAATGCACACGCAGACACACAGACATATATATATATATATATATATATATATATATATATATATATATATATATATATATATATATATAAGAACACGAGAGGGGTATTGGCAATGGTATACGGGATCTGCAGGTCGAGTGCCAATTTCAGTTGAGACTGCCTGTGATTATTTGCCATTAACACGCTTTAGATAGGCTTGAAATGAATGCACCCTGCTCTCTATTCCATCACATACCACGGTCGTTGGCAGAGAAAAGAGTAGAGGAATGAATAACTTAGGCAAGCATTTTTCCTTTACTCGGCAAAGTTGTAGCAGCAAAAATCTGTTACACGCATTGCCAGCCTTGATTATCCTTATTGAAAGAGAAGGATACTAAAAAGATATAACTTAATATATCTTCTTTGAAGAAATTGCTGAAAACATCAATGCAGGATCCTTTTGGCAAATTACATAAATATGAGGGAAATGGCGTCCTTTGTGGAAAAACTGTTGGTAAACTTTCAAGTTTGTGGAAATAGACGGATAAACGAATGGCGAACAAGGGAGAAACAAACATCACTTAGAGCAACAGACGACAAAAAGCTGTGGAGAATCATGATCGTCCATATCCTGAAAGAACATGACGCATAGAAATAAAACATACGATGATTTTGCTATTAATCATAATATCAGATTAGGTTTTTCTTTATTAACAAGATTCACAGTTAGCGACTCGGAAAGGAAACTTGAAGAACCGAGTTCAAATTCCGGCCAAGTTCGTTACGTTCACTTTTTCACAAATACCATTAAGTAAAGTATAAATCCAGCTCTTCCCCTCCCAGATATTGGTTAAAAAAGAAGAGCTGTTCGCTTGACTTGAGGTGCCAACTAATCTAGGAGAAGGAAAATTCAGAATTCGAAACCAGCCTAAAGAGGAGGGGTCTCCATCAAGCTATCTTGCCTTAGATGCACCACTTCTGCTACGACTACAGTAAATGCGGTGCCTCCACGACCCTAATTAGTTATGACGGGAGAAAACGAATAAACGCCGGAAATATTAGTCTTGTCTGTGTATTCGATTTATAAAGTGGTTGAATTCTTTGTTTCTTAACAAGAACGATAACTCTGATTCCAATCCATAGCAATAAACTTCGTCTATTGGAGAGTACTGGAGAGTATGGCCAAAAGAGCTTATGCATAACTAGGAGAGTAAACATGTATAGCGCGTAAAATCGGATTATTAGATATTTTAGATATATCAAATCGCGAAATCAAAGCTGTACTTAATGGCCACTCTTCTAGATCTTTCTGCAGTAAGGCAGACCCCCACCCCCAGGATTCTATCTTTGGGCGTTAGGTTGTTACTAATCTCACTTATTATGCTGATGGTACAACTATTTACACCTGTCTTAATAGTAATTCTAATCAGCTCGATAAGCTCAAATTGACAACTTTTCTCAAAAATGAACCACAATCTGTTGTTAACCAGGGCAAAGAATGGCTTGTTAACTTTAACGCCTCCATAACCAAACTGCTCTCTATCTGAGAGCCGACTTTCTGACTTCCATCAGCATGGCTGATGCTAACCTCCAGGAGATTGGCTCGTTGCGCCTCCTCGGGAAAGTGGGTCTATATTTCGTACATTCTTTGAATATTGCAGCCACATATGGTCTGGTTCTCCCGCCATATATTTAGGGATTCTTGATAAAATCCAAAGAAGAATCTGCAATATAACTGGTTCTGACCTGGCATCTCGACTTCAATCACTTTCCCGCTACTGTAACGTCCCTGTTCCATTTCTATAAATATTTTCATAACTGTTCTGTTGAACTTTTTGTCTATTGTACCTGGACTTTACGAATATGTAAGTGTAGTACTAGATTGGCGGCAAGGTCACATCATTTTACAGTTGAAATGGCTAGATGTAAACGTAAGTTTCATACTAACAGTTTCTTCTATCGCACATCTCGCTTGTGGAACTCATTTTTGGCTTCTTGCTTCCCAGTCAAATTTGATCTTCAAGAATGGTAGTTTTTCTCATATTCTCTAACAATTAGTAACCTCTTGCGTCTTAGTGGCTTTATTGTCTTTGGAAATGATTAAAAAATATCGAAGACATTTCTGGTGAAAATTCTCACACTTCTGAAAATACAGTGTTTATTTTTTTCTTGTTTTTTTATCGGCCAGCAGCAAAAACGGCCAAGAATTACGTTTGATATTTTGATTCTCTAAGACAGAGGAACGTACCATAGATATGTACTAAAAGATCCTCTGGGATTTTCACGAAATAACTTCAAGTTTATTAGTTTAAAACCTGTAGCACACAAAAAGTGTCATGCCCCCAAATTGACAATAATTGAATTTATTATGACTCATGCACAAATAACCTTAGGAAAGGTATGAATGCATTTTATCTTCCCACCTATGGATTAAATAGTAGGATGTATCTTTAAAAGTAAATTGTTATTTCCCAAAGATTTTAATGCAATATTCACAGGTAAAAAAAAAGAAACATTCTTACAATCTCAAATATGTTTCGGCTTTATTGCTTGATTCGTTTTCTATAGCTTAACTACACTTTGCAGGTTATTTAAAGCCAGAAAATCTTTTTTTATTTTTTTAGATTATAAGAATTACTTTTTTAGATAATAATGATTTAATGATACAAGTCTTACTAATTAGCCTACATCTTGGGCAAGAATGATTGTATCCATATCTATCCCAAGAGTATTTGCGCAAAAGTGAATATAAGGAACCAAACTAGAATTGGATCTCAGCTCTCCGATTAACCCTTTCGTGCCATTATCCCTTACACCCTCTCCCGCACATCAGAGATTACAGAACCTGCTATAACCAAGAGGTCAACCAACTTCGATGATCGTAGGAGAACCGACGTTATAACATGATGTGCTCGTGAGCCTGTTTTGGCTTGAAAGCCCCAAAGTGTTGATAAGCCGTAAAATAGCAAATCCACTAATCATGCATGTATCTTGATATCATCGTCTTATGGAGTCTGATTTATGCCTAAAACTTTAGCCCAAAACAGTACTCCACATTTCTCTTCTAAGTTGTGTTGGTTGACTGTTTCCAAAAAAAAGCCCAAAATTCTCTAACTTATGAAGATACGGTGTTTATGTGTGATTTTTTTCTTTCATCGGCCAGCATCAATGACAGCTGAAAATTCCGTGATATACTTTGGCTTTTATAAGATGGATATATCATCGATATTCGTTAAAAGATTGTTTTTCTTTTAATCCACGCAAAACCGAAGAATCAATGTTTTGTATACTCAAAGCATTGAAGGCTTTTTAGTTCTTTTTTATCCGTTTTTTTTTTTCAGATGTAAATAAGTATGATGGCGAACTGTTGTTTGTTCAGTTAAGTGAAAGTATTGTACTTAACTACGTCTACAATAGAAGGCTAAGCCGTTTTATTGACATATATGAATGATGCAGTGGACGGACAATTTATGGGCTGAGCGTCCACTGCTGACTCTAATATCTCAATATTACACCTAAAATTATTACCAGCATTCACTCGCATATAAATATTATGACAAGGATTATCAAATCCGATAGTACATCTATGAAATTTATAAATAAAATATAAAATTATTTATATAATTTAATAATGAAAAGAATATTATAATGTTATATCAATTTATTTAAGCCAATGTTTTCACAATAAAATTTTCAGGATATATTTAATCACTTCACCTCCGCCATACAAGGTAATAAAGTCACTAAGAAGTAAAGGGGTCACTGTGAAGATGAGAAAAACTAGTATCAAGGAGAGAGAGAGAGAGCAATAAAAGAACAGAAATTAAGAAGACAGAAAATAATGATTGACATTGCATTTAAATTTTTGAAGATCAAAGTTAACTGTAAAGAAGGAAGCCGGAAGAAAGTATACCATAACATAGCACGATTTTCAGTGAGTTATGTGCCATGCATGATACACGCTTAGGCAATCATGTATCTTTTGATACATGACTGACGATGCAGATTTTTCCCGCAATAGGTTACCATTACTTACTGCGGTAGACAAGTTGCCAAGCATGGCTATAGAACCCGATCTGTCCTGCTATTTACCCATAGCTGGGAGGAGAAGAAAAGGATTCATACCTTTCCAAAGGGTATGAATGTAATGGATTCGACTGGAATTCGAACTAGGCTTAATTCAGTCAGTCAGTTATGTGCCATGCGTGATACACGGTTAGGTGATCATGTATCTTTTGATTCATGACTGACCAGGCAGATTTTTCCCGCAGTAGGTTGCCATTACTTTCTGGGGTAGACAAGTTGGCATCTAATCCTATAGAACCCAGTCTGTCTTGCTATTTACCCATAGCTGGCGGGGAGAAGAAGAGGATTCATACCTTAGCACGTAAGTGTATGTAATGGATTCGACTGGGATTCGAACTCGGTTAGACAGGCATTATATAAATATGAGGGTAAGTCAAAAAATATCTGCCATTTCGCCATAACATAATTTTAGGTTTGTCCCACTGCCTTCTCCTCTTGCTTGCTTATAGTTGGCTCGTCTGATTGTGTGATCGAAGTTTTCTTGCTGATACTACAATATAAACATGGCCGTTCCGCTAGAAGTGTTCACCAAGGAGAAAGAAAGAGCCGTGATCCAAATGTAAATAGAACATGCTACCTTATCGAAAATAACTCGCCGGTTCGCCATTACCATCTCTCTAACTTGCTCAGTCTTCTTTATCTTTGGTGGCGGCTGACGGGTTTCACTCTTGTCCGGCCAATTTAAACTTCTCGATTAACTCATACATACTTCTACGTGGTAGTGCACTGTCCGTGTATTGTGTTGAAAGCCTCCGACACACTTTCCGACACAAGAAATCAGATTACTGCTCTTTGTTCCTCATTGGTGCACACTGCTAGCAGAGCGCCCATGTTTACACTGTAACAGCAGTACGAAAGCTGGCACGATTAAGCTCAAACATTGATTATGTGACCACAATAATACGAACTATTAGTAAGCATAAGCAGAAGGCAGTGTGACAAGCCTAACGGCATGTTATGGCGAAAGTGCCGATAATAAGACACTATGGTGAGAGGAGATTTTTAACAGTAGCTGCTTCTGCTTATAAAGCATAGCTCTGCATATGAATTGAGCGCTCGGGCTGCTGATTTAGCGTTTATATACATCACGTATATAATACATTAAAATATTCCCTTTTTCTGTCGATAACCGATAGCTTAAGGGCTAGAGTCTCTGACTGATGACAAATAGGTCGAGTTTCGATCCCGGCTTGAAGCAGTTGGATATCTAGTCACACTGATGAGCTGTGATACAGCGAAACAGGCTAGTATGTGGTATATATATATATATATATATATATATAGATCGATATATATATATATATATATATATATATATATATATATATGAATCCCTTGATTAGTACGGCTATAATGCGTACATCGGTAACCACAAAAATCAATTTTCACTTACTATGATTAAACTGAAAATTTTTACCGCAATCGAGTATTATGTATGCACCAATCGAATTTTTCGTATATAAAAAATTTAGCGCACTAATCGAAAATGCATTATCGAGGAATGCATATATATATATATATATATATATATATATATATGCATTCCTCGATTAATGCATATATGTTTATATATATATACATAGTTTATATATATACATATATATAGTTTATATATATATATATACACACACACACATATATATATAGTTCACATTAAATTTTACCTATATATTTTTGAAATTTTTATATATATATATATATATATATATATATATATATATATATATATATATATATATATATATATATATATGTAGTACCGCAGTGCACATTGTTGGTTTTAATAAACAGTACTCGATTTATAACAGAGCTAAGATATATGCAACTAATAAATATACATTTTCCTTACTCTGAGTTTCATGCACGATACGATCGTCAGGTTCTAATTGAAAATGTCTCTGTTTTAGAATTTAAATATTGATATTTATATTGCACTGTTATAATAGTGGAACAGTCCATTTATTTACTTGGGGTGGAGGGAGAAAGTATATATAGTTTTATTTTTCTTTTGTTTGGTTTCTCTTTGTTTTATTTTTTTTATGGCTATTTTTTTTTATTTTTTGGTAAATAAATGGACTGCTCCACCATCATAGCTACGATATAAATAACAATATTTAAATTTTTCCTACGATCAGGTTTTAATTCGTACCTGACGATCGCATCGTGGTATAACTCAGAGATGGGATACCGGTGATAAAGAAAAATGTATGTTTATTAGTATATATATATATATATATATATATATATATATATATATATATATATATATATATATATATAGTCTTAAAGTGTGCTATATTTATGGGATAAAGTGCTCAATATCAGAGATAGAGCGTGTGTAAATATAAAAGTGAACATAGAAGTCAACACTTAGAGGCGACAGTCAGGCAATATATATGTGTGTGTGTGTGTGTGTGTGTCTGTGTCTATGTGCGCGCGCGTGCGTGCGTGCGTGTGTGTGTGTGTGTGTGTTTTGAACAATAAGAAATATTAAAAAATTAAAAATTGTCAGACATACAAGGTTGTATATTAATATCTTTTGTTTTATTATTTCAAGTAGGTTTCTCGACTAGTTTCGGCCAGCATGGCCATCATCAGGAGAGAAAAATAGCTGCTTGCTAGGAGCAGTGAACTACAAGAGTGAATGCCTGTCTCTGAAGAAAGTGAACTTTATCTGTAGTTATCATTTTTTTTTCTTTCGTTAATTTTGGTCAGTCCTTCTATTGGTTAAACGGCCTCTTTCAATTGGTTTTTAAGATAGAGGCTGGGAGTTTCCTGAGTCTCAGAATTCCTTCCTTGGTCATTTTAACAGTTTTATTGGTTGCTGGGAATGGGATGTGTGTGTTAAGTGTATGCTATCTTTTAGCTTTTGGGGAGTTCGTGCGATGTGTGTGTGTGTGTGTGTGTGTGTGTGTGTGTGTGTGTGTGTGTGTGTGTATATATTTGTGTGAGTGTGTGTATATATGATGTGAGAGCTCAACACCTTTGCAAGAATGTCTGTTTTGTATGGGTGAGAAATGTGGGTAGGACTTGATTTATGGGATTACATATATATATATATATATATATATATATATATATATATATATATATATATATATTCCTTACTCACACTGTCATAGACCGTAATTCCAATATAATGTCAATCCTTTACGCATCTATGCATATAATCACATTTTGAATATACTGACAAAGAAAGAAAGAAAGAAAGAAAGAAAGAAAGAAAGAAAGAAAGAAAGAAAGAAAGAAAGAAAGAGTCTACAATAGAATGATAAATACACAGGGGTGTTGAACAGTTCTTGTCCTGACCAACTTACCAAAATCTGTGGATTTTTTTTCTCCGGAAAGTCTTCTTCGTCGGGCAGAAAGAAAGAAAGAAAGAAAGAAAGAAAGAAAGAAAGAAAGAAAGAAAATGTAGTAGATTGATAAATACAAACAAAATTAAATACGTCTAGATAGATAGATAGATAGATAGATAGATAGATAGATTATGGTCAGACTGAACTAGATAGATAGATAGATAGATAGATAGATAGATAGATAGATAGATAGATAGATATGATGTTTTATTGTCATTTACGCCTCTTCATATGAGCTAACTTCAAAGTTAATAACCAACAATGTTTTCTCGCTCGTTCTTCCTCTTGTCAAAAAAGTCAAACAATTATCTGAAACGGTGAAACTCCTCCGATAAAATAAAAACCTGAGATCAACTTGAGCTTACTTGATCATATTTCAATTTACTGGGGATCATTTTTTCTTCCCAATCAGCCACAATGGGAAAGGAAGAATTAATTTCAATTCCCAGACGATATAAGCATTGGGCGTAAGTTTATTCGGCACTGCTATTTTTATATCTTGACGAATTCTTGCGTTTTTGGTGTTGTTTTGTTTTTTTTTTTAACTTTTTCTTGTTAGTTTGTTTATTTAACTTACGATTTTAATCTTGTTTCTTTTTCTTTATCTCTTTTCGTAGGTAAGTGGATTCCAGACTGCTTCAGGTGACATTTCATGTGGAAAAGAATGCAATAAAAGGTCAGGTAAAATGAATCTTGTTTCAAAATAAGGATCCCCCCATCACACACACACATATAAATTTGTTTTTGTTTTTTTTTAGCTTAGGACATATATATATCTTCGTCCATACACATACGCATGAACATATTTGTGTTTAATTTCAGTGCAGAAATAGGTTTGCACGCGCGTGCGCACACAGCCACATTTACAGACACACCTTATTATCAGCAACAAAAACTCTACAGCGAAATCCAAACTTTACAAAACCAATGTTATTTAGAAATTCAAATGCCCCAGATTGAAAATCTTGAATAATTACTCATTTATACAAACGACTGACCTTACTTCTCTCGACTAATATATACGAGGTCAGATCAAAAAGTGTCGGGACTGTTGCTATGGTAACGGAGCTACCAGAGTGAAACTGCTTGGTAAAGACTGAACTTGAACTCTTATAATGTTCTCGCTCACTTCTGTTATTTATAGTAGTGCTTTTAAGGAAGGTGTGTAGAGTGTGGTCGTCTTTAAAAAGCAAATCCCACTTGAAATGAACAAAATTTCAAGACGTCGAGGAAATCCAAAAGAATGCAACGAGGCAGCTGCTCGCCTTCCAAAAGAAGAGTTCGGGGAATGCATCCATCAATGGAAACGACGCTGGATAAAGTGGATAGCTTCGAAGTAGATAAAATATCGAAATGATATGTGCTTTCATTTTATAGCACATAGCACCAGTCTGGATAGGTTTTGATCAGACCTAATATATATTCAGGTCGGTAAATAAACAGAGAATTTACTTAAATATTTGTATCTATAAAAAGAACGTATAAACATTTAAAAAAATGTCTTAAAATAAGTGTCGGACTTTGTCCATTTCATTATGTGTGACGTCATCTGCTTACATTTGGATACGCATCGAGCAGATATGAATGTACGAGAGAAAATCATGAAGAATTGTAGTTTAAAAGCAGTAAAATCGACCTTGCTAACCGAAACGCTCCTCTGTGGCGAAATCGGTAAAAGCATATTTTCTATGAAAACTTCTCGGACATTCAGTCTGGTAAATGTCTTTGATACTGTTTATTATAAACAGAGCATTTACTTAAATATTTGTATCTATAAAAAGAACGTACAAACATAAAAAAATGACTTAAAATAATTGTCGGACTATGTCCATTTCATATATATATATATATATATATATATATATATATATAACGCGTTATCAAACCGGAGGGGACAATCCCAGCATGCGGCACCTTTGAAAAGTGCCTGAAACCCATACCATGGTTTGACTTAAGCATTATGAGTGAAATTGGGTAGACGAAACCCTTGAGTGCCTTCATTAGCTGTGCTAGCACGAAGTCACATGTCATCGCGACCGAGGGTTTGAGTGTGCTGGCCTTGTTCAGATTGGTGATCACGCTAGATAACACGCTCGAGAAACTGTAATTAAGGTCTGCTCAGCATAGTTGCAGTGTAAATCACAAGTTGACTCTCTGGGTTTTGAGCAAACACAAATGATCCTGAGAGAGCGAATAGGAATTGGCTAGCCGCTCTAATAGACTGGTATCCTCGAATACGAGTAGCCAGCTATGATATATATATATATATATATATATATATATATATATATATTCTCGAATATTCATGGCTGTAAACGTAAATAACTTAATATTAAATATACTGTTTGATAAATAAACGGAGTGTCTACTCAAATGTAAGTATCAACTAAAAGTGACGTTTGAAGTGATAAAATCTGTCAGATGAATAAATAAAATTTCTATTGCTTCTCTAGAAAATGCACACACACACACACACACATATAGAGAGAGACCGAGAGACAGATAGACAGACAGATAGACAGAGAGGCGGGAGAGATAAGAGTAAGAGAGATGAGAGTAAGAGCGACAGAAAGGAAATTCTGAGAGAGACGCTCTTATATGTGTAAGGGATCAGCTGGTGAGTCATAAATTAAATGTCTCTAGAGCAAAAGACCGACTCAGTTTAATGACTTACGTACCTTCCGGGGTTTTATTATCGCTACTCAAATAATAAAGGCAAGTGAATCTCTTCCCGAGAGTGTCTGACTCACAGAGTTAATGGCAACTTAACCTGAATGGACTCACACGCAAAAAACAGCAAACAATATATGATTCCACAAAAAAACAAATGTGTTTCATTCACATATGATTTTTTTCTACAGTCATTTTTTGCACATGGTTAGTTACGATGTTTCAGCAATAATTACGAGACAGAATGCAGGGTTGTCCGCAAAAAGGAACAGCCCAACATGTGAATTACAACCTGGAGATGCCAAAATCAAGCAAGTACAAAAAATTAAATATCTAGGAAGTGGACGGAAAATGCGATAACGAAATCCGAAGGGGCATTGGGATAGCGAAAGATGCCTTCCAAAAGCTAAGTAAGATATTCACTAACCGCCCCACACAGTCGGATGTGGCACAAGGCCGAGTTTATCGTGGGGTTTCCAAGCCCGTAGGCTCGGCCAAAAATTCCCCGTAGACACTGTAAAAAACGGGTAGCTGTCTCCCGAAACAAGACTCTGCTCCTCGACATAGCTTCGTCTGGGGATCCTCTCTACCCGGAGGCAGAGAGTTTAAGTAGCACACTTCCGAAGTAATCAGTTAAGTTAAGTAAATTATTAAACACACACAAAAAAAAACAGGAAAATATCGTTAGAAACAAAGGACAGAGTACTTAACTGTTATGTAATGTCGGTCCAGTGAATTCTGGACAATGTCCTCACAAATGAAGAAGAGTCTTGAGGCAAGAAAAATATACTTTCTACGGGAAGATGCCGAGAATTCAATAGACTGAACATGTGAGCAATGGAGTCGTTTTAGAGAAACCGGAAACAAAAAGGACATGCCCTCTTTCCTCATTATGTTCCTTAGAAATTACACCAGAAAGAGACAGTTGAAATTTCTAAGCAACATAATGAGGAAAGAGGGCATGGAAATTTTTATACCCACGGGATATATTGACGGCAAGGGGTACAGGGGTAAGCAGCCCATAACTTACTTAACGATCTTAGGTACACGACTGGCAGAACAGGGATTAGGAGAGAGAGAAAGAGCGAAAAGAAAAAATTACTAAGAGCTACGAAAGACCAGGAAATTATGAAGGAACAAGACACAAAGAAGAAGAAGAAGAAGGAGAAGGAGA
>OZ038496.1:52957805-53017805 GCA_964036315.1 Acanthosepion esculentum
AGAAGAAGAAGAAGAAGAAGAAGAAGAAGAAGAAGAAGAAGAAGAAGAAGAGGAAAAGAAGACTTGCGTGACTTTATCGCTAATTCCATGCACAGATGAACTACATTCCGCTGTTTTGTGGAACTGACTCTCAACTGGATGCTTCTCCGATCACTACAATCTTAACCTGTTCGTCTAGAGTTAACCGATATCTTCCCCACGTATCCACAAAATATATCCCCCTTACCTATTACTCTGTAACACTCTACTTTGAATGGATCTTAGGCCTGCAACAGAGTGAACGTTACTGTAAAAAAAAATAAAGTCCGGAAATCTTGATTTACAAGGGGAAAATATTCAAATAATACAGTCCTACAAAAATTATTTTTGAAATTATTTTGGGGATGTTTTGGTTAATTTTGAACAATTTGGGGCCGGGGGGTTGCTGAGTAGCATCCATTTTTCGCCATTAGCTTTAATTTTTTCTATTCCAGAATATCATATCCAACGTAAAAAATATTCTCATGATTGCGTTAGCTCACTGTAAATGAGAAGTAAAAAAATAATTTCACGTTTAACCACAGTTTTACTGTGAAATAAAATACAATTTCTGAAATACAAATGAAATATAACACAAGTGATTAAAACTTGAATATTGACAGTAAATAGTAATCATGACAAGAACTTTCATTATTTTAATTTTCAGGAATGCTTGTAAGATTTGTCTCGTTTTAAGTTCCAGCAGGAGTCAGCCAACAATCGTTTGCTACATCTTCCTTGATACGGCTTTTCATAACTTTAATTTCATGGTGGAATCTTTCGACTTGCTTAGTAATAACATCAACCAAATTAAATCATATCACTAACAAACTTAAGCTTCTATCACAAATGTCTTATACAGACGATGTAAAGTGACTATATCCAAGGTCTTTGTTTCCATTCATAACTTAGAACAAAACAGTTGTATTGTCATCATAACCATGTGTTATACCCAAGTACTTTTTATAAAGTACTTTGTAACGTTTTCATTCATAAGTTAGAACAACCCAATAAATCTGTCCTTGCAATAATATAAAAGCCAAATACCTGAATCAGTAATTTAATAATATTCACGGTTTTCTGCCAGAGGAGATTTGGATATAAATAGTGATTCTTTTAAATTAACTTGTTTTTTTACGGTTTACCAACCCTTTGAGGTTATTTAAAGCTAGAAATCCTTTTTTATTGTCAGAGTTTTTTAGCTAATAACCCATAGCTTGGCGGAAAAGATGAATTCATACTTTTACAAGGGTATTTGCATGTAGGTGAATATAACGAATCCGCCTAGAATTGTGACTCGGCCCCTGATTAACAGTTCCAAGCTGTTATCCATTACACAAACCGTACATCCAAGCCTCTGGTATTTCCAAGCGTTCACCCATCTGTTTGCCTCAGGGTTCTTGATAAGATCCAGAGACGGATATGCAATGTGATTGGCCCTGATCTGTCATCTCGTCTGCAGTCGCTCTTTCACAGACGCGATGTTGCCTCGCTCTGTCTTTTTTACAAATACTTTCACGGTAATTGCTCCGAGGAGCCGCTTTCGCTTGTCCCTAGGCCTCGTGAATTTAAACGTCCTACGAGGCTGGCATCCCGTTCCCACCCCTACAACGTTGAAACTGTTAGATGTAGACGTCTCTTCTACTCCAATAGCTTCATGTCTCGCACATCTCGCCTGTGGAACTCCCTTCCCTATTACTGTTTCCCTGACAAATACAATCTCCAACGGTTTAAGTGTAGCGTCAATCGACATCTCCAGTTGCCTTGATCTATCCACTTCCCTTCTCCACATCCTTTCACCTTTCATTCCTATCTGCTCTCGCTCCAAATCTTCTGTAACCCACTTGCCTTGATCGACCCACTGTCTTTCTCTTTCTCCACATCTTCTCCTTTACCACTCCTATCTGCTCTTCCTCCAACCCTTCTATAACCCCTTGCGTGATAGTGGCCTCCAGCCTTGCTTGGAGTGATACGCTTAAAAAAAAAAACATCTAGGTACTGACCAGACTCAACATTGCTTAATTTCAGTGATCATACGAGAACCGGTGTTTCAACGTGATATGGCTGAAAGGCCTGATTATTTTAAAATACACATGTTCGGTATAACGTTACTTTCGACCGACAGTAACGCTAACTGTTTCGTCAATGAGTGCCTAATGTTTCCTGTATGGAAACGGATAATCTTACCATTCCCATTGACATCGGTAGCAAGTTATTTTGATCTCTCCCCAAAACTAAGAATCGAAAGAAATTCCTAACCACACTAGTTATTAGAACTGTCCAACGACTTATTTAGCGTGGGAGATCTTTTTGTGCCTCAAGATAGAGTTATTTTTGTACTTATTCAGTGGTGCCAGTAATGCCCTGTAACCACGTGAGAACAGGTGACGAAATATCTCACGAGAAATTTCGGCTGACCCGATATTTCGTGAATATTTTTTTTCGGGATGGCCAAAATATATATATAGAGGAACTGTTTTCTCCTAATTTTCTTACTTTGGTAAATCGACAAAACAGTTTTAACCTGTTCTCTTTCTAGTAAAACGACTCAAAGAGTTTTTATTGATTCTTACGACAAATGGTGTAAAAATTGCTAAACCCCTTATCTGAAAACCTGGAAAAAGGAAATTCAATTTCTTTAGTGTTTTTTTTTTTTTAGATATTTAACATTTTGTTAGATGGACAATTACGCAGTTACACGATTTGGACAATTTTGCTGTTACACCCGGTATGTCTTTCTATATCTAATTACAGTGTAACCCGGATATAAGAGAAACTCGGATATAAGAGAGATTTTCTCTGGTCCCAAATTAGAGCCTGTGTTAATGTATATATAATAGACCAAACCCGGATATAAGAGAAACCGGATATAAGAGACTTCTTCTCCGGTCCCGACAACTCTCTTATATCCGGGTTACACTGTATATAATAGATCAAACCCTGATATAAGAGAAACCCGGATATAAGAGACTTCTTCTCCGGTCCCGACAACTCTCTTATATCCGGGTTACACTGTATCTATATCTGGTCTGTCTTTCTGAGTTTATTCGTATCTATGAATCGATCTATTTAAGACAGATTGGTGTGGTATTCATACTTAGACGTGTGTGTCAAATCAGAATTGAAAAATCCAGTTCTTAACTGATTTCTTACATATACAGTGTAACCCGGTTATTAGAGAGTTGTCGGGACCGGAGACGAAGTCTACTATATCTGGGTTTCTCTTATATCCGGGTTTGCGCTACAGTGTAACCCGGATATAAGAGAAACCCGGATATAGAGAGATTTTCTCTGCTCCCAAATTAGAGCCTGTGTTAATAAAACAAAATAGACCAAACCCGGATATAAGAGAAACCCGGATATAGGAGACTTCTTCTCCGGTCCCGACAACTCTCTTATAACCGGGTTACACTGTATTTTGTTTTATTAACACAGGCTCTAATTTGGGACCAGATAAAAATCTCTCTATATCCGGGTTTCTCTTATATCCGGGTCTCTTATATCCGGGTTACACTGTATTGCTAGCGTTGTTTCAAGCTTGCCTTGATTTTACCGCTAAAATACATCAAGACAGTTATATATTCTATTGTTTTTGCTCGACGTGACCGCTTAATTCATAAATGTGTTGCAACCCACTTATTTCGGAAATGTATACCCTTTTTTACTATGTAGGACGCACGGTGGAGTAATGGGTAGCGGCACCGGTTGAGGAATAGGAAAACCGAGTGCGAATTCCAGTCGAATCCATTGCATTCACTTACATGCTAATACCCTTGAGAAAGGCATGAATCTTCTTTTTTTTCTCTCCCCAGCTATGGGTAAATAGTGGGACAGACTGGGTTCTATAGCCTTTGATGGCAACTAGTCTACCGCAGAAAGAAATGGCAAACTACTGCGGGGGAAAAATCTGCCTCGTCAGTCATGTATCGAAAGATACATGATGGCCTAAGCGTGTATCACGCACAGCACATAACTGACTGGTATCTTTTTTTTTGTCTCGTGCTCAAAACACAAACGTAGATAGTCAAGGGGTCGCATACTTCTTACTTTCAGGGGAGTGTCTCGCTGCGCCTTCTTGGGCTAACGTTCTCGGCTGAGGTGAAGTAGAAAGACCATATTGAATTCATTGCTTGGTCAGCGGACAGCTGATTGGTTCTCTATGTCGTGCTAGATTTTTTTCTCCAAAATCTACCATACATATCTATAAGTCTACCATCCATCTATGCTTAGAATATTGCTACCACATACGGTCTGGTGCTCCTGCTATCTATTTAGAGCAGCTTGATAAAATCCAAAAAAGAACCAGCAATATTACTGGCCCCGGTCTAGCATCTCGGCTTCTATTACTTTCCCACCGCCGTAAGGTTGCCTCCCCTTGCCTTTCTATAAATACTTTCATGGTAATTGTTCGGATGAGTCTCGTGCCTAGACTCTTTGAATTTAAGCGCAGTACTAGACTGGTGATGTGGTCTCACCAGTTTAAAGATGAGCTGGCTAGATGTAGCCGTAAGTTCTATGCTAGCAGTTTCTTTTCTCGCACTTCTCGCTTGTGGAACTCGCTTCCGGCTCTATGCTTTCCGGCCAAAGTATAGAGACATCTTCTGCTGTGTCAGGTCTTGTCTCTATCGACGTGGTGAATGGCAAAAATGTAAATGGAATGTCAATCGTTATCTGCTATCCTCCTGATTACACTTCCTCTTTTCACACCCAGTAACCCCTTGCATCTCGGTGGCTTTACTGCCTTGCTTGGGGTGAACTCGATTAAAGAAAAAAATATTATATTTGGCATTATTTAAACGAGAGAAATAAAATTTCCTTTTCTTTTCTTTCTGTTTAGCGTTCGCTACCCGCTCGATCTTATTTAGAAACGCTCGAAGGAGCAATGTGTACAGATCTGGGAGAAGTAAACAAAACAAAAAAAAGCGGGAAAATGCAAGTATTATATACTTTGAATATGTATATAAGTACTTTCATTCGTGCATGCACACGTATATCTATCTATTTATCTATCTATCTAACTAACTACGTTTGTGAGGGTTTGTATACTTGGGTGAACACAGCCGCTCCAGTAGATAGGCAACAGCAACCGCAGGTAAAGGTAGGCGTGCCTGTATATTTGCTGTTTTGAAGAGCACATTCTTATCTCCCTACACCCATCCTGAATCTGCAAACGATTGCAGATGCCTCTATACAGGCGCGTATAAACAAATCGATGCATCTAAATAGATATTAACTCCGCTGTAAGTCAGGTCCCATAAAACAAGAGAGAATTCACTAATTCCGTCAAAATAGGTTATTCTTTCAAAATAGGATATTTCGCATCCGTTGCGTTCTCAGATAATCTAGGTGAGAAAGAGATTAGGAGTAGACTAAAAGAAGCTAAGCTAAACAATACAATACGACCCTCACCCAAGATTCCCACCGACCTGCCAATGATAACACGTCGTTGTATTTCGATTCTCGATCCCGTTACTGTGCACCGAGAGTTGGAGGAAGGGCGTACGGCATGCTCCCAAGGTAACACGATGAAGGACAAACAAGTCGAGAACTGAAAACGCGGACCCTGTTTCCCATATTATATGTGATGCTTTATTCAGGATATCGCCTGCTCGTCCGGGTGGATAGGAAGATGATACTTGGGCATCTTTTGCTATGTCAGGTCTTCCCTCTATCGATGTGGGGAATGGCAATACGAATTGAGGCTTCGTAAACGCGTAACGGACACGTCCCTATCTCACCAAGGACGGAGCAGAACTCTCTCCGAAGCCCAAGCGTGGCAGTTATCTATCAGCACCAGGATATATTCTGTTTTCGGTTTTGTTTTCTTCTAAAATACCCAATCCATACGTTTTTTACCCATTCCCCTTCGGTCAAAATGGATGCCTCTCGGAAGACCAAACTTCAAAAGGAACCATATGCTGGTCCATCAAAGAGGAAACACTTGAGATTGAGATAAAACCATTTCTTGCCTTTCTACATACGTGGCCATACTATCTCACTAAAACCCAGAAGCAAAAAAGAACGATTAGGAACTTCAAAGAGATTAATGATAAACACAAGAACCTGCTCACCATTCTTAAAATATATTCTTTGCTTTTTTAAATTCCGATAATTAATTAGATATTGCTTGACTTTGCAAAGTCTTTTCCACGTCTGTTGAAGAACCACAGCGTGGTCTCTATAGGATAGATATACCTTCATGAAATGATCTAGTAGCCAAGTGAAACTCTCGGAACCGTTAATTTTGTGCTTTTTCCTTACAAACGCCCACCCAATACAAGGCTCAAGAGTCAGTCAAAGTAGAGGCTTAAGTAAATGAAGTGATATGGATGTAAGAGAAGATAGAAGAAATCAGTGAAACAAAGATTACTGAACTGTTATGTAATATCAACCATTCTATATGACAGCCTCACAGATGAAGAGAAATCTCGAAGCAACAGAAAGATGGTTCTACAGAAGGATGCTGGGAATATCATGGACAGGGCGCGTTAGCAACGAATAATTCTTTAGAGAAAATGGGAGTAAGAAACGACACATTTCTTGGATTCACAAAGAGGAAGGAGGGTTTGTAGAATTTGAGACTCACAGTACATACTGACTTCAAGAGGGAAAAGTGGGAGCAAGAGGCAACATAACTGACGCGATTGTGTGACTTATTGGCGGAGCGGGGCGGGAGATGTTAAAAAGGACAAACATTCCTAAGGATTAAGAAGAATAAGATGCTGTGGAGAGCTATGATCGCCCAAGACCTGAAGGAGAACGGCACGTAGAAGAGAAGAAGCGACAGCCTTGCACGGTTGTGCCGCTTTTGACATATTTTGCCAGATTTTATTATGGAAGTCAGTTCCCACAAAATGTTGTATTTCTCAACTGGTGTTGGTACATTATTTTTATACAGGGGGGTGCAAAAGTAGGTATACAATAATAGAAAAAAGACGTGCACACAAAATGTATTGGTTTTACAAACATATCAATAATAAACCCTCATTTATTCACACCTCTTTACATGCAAAACATTTATTATTATTTATTAGGAAACAAAGATTATAATACATATATAACTAAAATAATAATACAGACAAACCTCTCACCTACGGACCTCCCATCAACGGACGTCGGATGTAACGGACAAAATCTCCAGGCAAAATTTTTTAAAAATTCTGCAGGCTAAAATCTTCCAAATCATCAGCGATGTATTTCAAAATTTGCGAGCCTAGCAGAACAAGTCATATTAGTTCTCAAAGTGACCGCTTGGCGGCGGTGGCTGGCCTTTCAATTGTAAACAATGGATGTACAGTATATAAAGTACGATACATTAGCGTGTGCGTGAGAAAGCAGCTGTGAGAAATCTATTATTTTTGTTACTTTGATTAATATATCTTTATCATATAAGAATATGTTTATTTATGCCATATATTCGTGTTCATAGTATTTACATGATGATCATAACTACTGGCAGTTACGATAGTGGTTTTATAATTCAAAAATAATTCCTTCTCATCTACGGACAATCGGCTTTAAAGAACCATCCCTCTCCACTAGTAGTCCGTTGATGAGAGGTTTTTGTTTCTACACATATAATAAAAATTTTGAAAAAATATATTTAAAATGATTTTAATGAATTCAATGAATTCTAGTATTAAATAAATCCTAGGACCTCTATTATAATATTTATACAATTATTATAAATAATTTATAATATAATAAGATTATATAATATAATTTATATATATATATATATATATATATATATATATATATATATATATATATATATATATAATAAGATTACTATATAATATCAGTCAGTCGGGGGTATTTTTGCACGCAGTAGGTTGTCTGCGGTAGACCAGTTGCCACCCAAGGCTATATAACCAAGTCTGTCCAGCTAATTACCCATAGCTGGAAGAAGAAGAAGAAGAAGAGGATTCATACCTTTCCCAAGGGTATTAGCACATAAGTGAATGCAATTGTCTTCGACTGGATTTCGAATTCGGCCCTCCGATTCCTCAATCAGAGCGAGTAAAAACTATTTTTTAATGGCCAATATTATAATACAAGTAATACTGTTAAAATACTTCCTTTATACCTACTTTTGCGGCTCCCTGTATGTGACATTGAGCTTATAACACCTCGTCTTTGTTGTGAATATTCATAATAACTGAGTTGATTATTATCACGTTTTATTCTACAAACAAGTCTAATTCATTCATTTCATTCATTTCATTCAGTTAGCCCATTTTGCGCCTCTGCGGTCACCCCCACCTTAGTCCTGTTGTAATTGTGCTTTATGGGGATATTCAAGGCAAAATACTGCAATGAATTGCCGGTTCCTTTAGCAGCGGGGATATTGAGGTTACTCCGTCCTTTTAATGTAATCTTTCTCAGTATGTATGTATGTATGTATGTACCTATCTATCTATCTATCTATCTATCTATCTATCTATCTATCACAGTATGTTCAGGTCTAGCTTGCTGGCTATCTAATGTACTGTCTGCTCGTATCTATCTACCTATTGCAATCTGTTTCTGTCTATATCTATCTCGCTAGCTATCTAATGTACTATCTATCTATCGCAGTCTGTTCATGTCTCTATCTATCTATCTATCTATCTATCTATCTATATGTCTGTCTGTCTGTCACGCTATCTGTCTAATGTACCGTCTGTTCGTCTCTATCTATCTATCTATCTATCTATTTTATAGTGGGTAAAATAAGCCTGTTCATATAAATCTATTTCTCTGTCTCAGTTTTGTCTCTTTCTATATCTGTTCATATATCTTTCTTTTCTCGGCTTCTAGTGTAAACAACCCTGATGTAACATAAATATTTATTAATAGATGTTTGTTATAATATTATTCATTCAGTACAAGACCAAAGAGCGATTCGCCTTAGATTGTTACTGAATTAATTTGTCATAAATGTAGGAAGAAAGAAATGCATATTATGGGGATATGTAGGATAGATAACTAAGATAGATAGATAGATAGATAGATAGATAGATAGATAGATAGATAGATAGATAGATAGATAGATAGATAGATAGATAAGTGTTTATTCATCAGGGAAGTATCCTTAACAGTGGAATACGAAAGGACATGAGAATAGGTAGAATGATGTGACGTTAGAACAAAACATTTGTCATCGAAATAACGATAGAGTAGCGAGGGTATTGTGACATTTCGCCTCTGGGAGAAATGGTTGTAGATTGAAAATAATTCATTGTCAAGGATGGACAGTAAAGACTGTACAGCTCCAGTCCAGATATGGTAATAATACTCCATTTTATGCTGATGTTACACTTGTAAAAATAGACAATTTAATGCCGAAATTTAATATTCTTAGGAGCTTTGAAGTAATAAAAATATGATAGGTTATTCTGCTTTCACAAGTGAATCCAGCTTTTTTGCATATACATGTTTGTGTGGATAAATTACTAGAGGCGGTGATGTGTATGTTTTATATAGTTTTGTTTAAGTTGTACTTTGGAATATAGTTTGATTTCTTTAAGAAGTTGTAGGATATTATATGGATTAATGTATTAGTAATTCTATAGAGTGGTAAGAAGGTATTGTCACCCCTACCAAAAAGTAATGAGAACAATAGAAGAACAAGTAATACAAAGTACATGTACTGGATTCGGTTTATTCACTTTCATTGACGCTGTCAGACATCGAGGTCTGTACTGACACCATCATTTTCGTGTCGCTTTTCTTGGGATCAATTGATTCAAAAAAGATTGATAAATTATTATTGTTACATTTTAATGTGTTCCTTGAACAGGTAACATATGTCAGTTATTCATAGATTGATTTGTTAACTGTTCTACTATCTTGACGTTAACATTATTTGTAACCGTTTTTCTTGCTTCCCAGAGTAAATTTTTTTTGTATTCGGAGAGGCGAGAGCCATTCTTTTAATTCTCTTTTTTTTTTGTTTTTTTGGCAAGGTTGGCAATATTCAGTTTTGCAAAATATAAAGGAGTATTTTCTTTCTGAATTTCTGGAATAAAGAATTTTCATTACTTAATTATTTATATTCGGGCTACTAATGTCCTCGTCTTTGTTGTTATTCTGATCTTCTTCGAGAGTCTATCGATCCGGGTCACCGTCAGGGAATTTGGAACTTAATTCTTTTTGAGACGAAGAAAGAAAGAAAGAAAGAAAGATATGAACAAACTGAGAAAGAGACAGAAATTCAGATAGATAGATAGATAGATACGAACAGAATGCGATAGATAGATAGATAGATAGATAGATAGATAGATAGATAGATAGATAGATAGATAGATAGATAGATAGATGTGTTTCTTGCCTGCCTGCATATGAAGCTGGAGCTTCATATGCAGGCAGGCAAGAAACACATTATGTTTAAGGATCCAAGTTCTACATTTAGGTTTGTCCGATCTCTACCTGACAACCATGCAGATCTGTTACAGATCTTATAGACACTAATTAGTATGTATTCAAATACTTGTAAAATTCATGTTAAGAGAAAATTATAATTTAATACTTTCGCATCAATGTGCATAAAAAAAAGGTCAGATTCAGCATACCTAAAAATACATACGCGTGCCAAAGTAGTTCCGTTAACGTTCTTCAAAACATTTGCTCCCAGGTCATGCGCACTTGAATATTCTTCTTCCCTCTTATGTACTCATTCCGCATGAAGGTAGGAATATCCTTCCACTTCGATGAACCGCCATTTCTCCCCGGTTTTAGGCGCCATCTACTCCGCGGTAAATCACTTGCGCGTCGGCTCCATTGCAATACGGTGTTTCGAAACAGTAAACAATAAAGCCGTAGTGAGAAGAAGGCTGTCGGAAGCCGGGGTGGCAGGTAGTGACGGTGCGACAGTGGGTAGTGGGGGGGGGGACTATTTTGATTTTGGTTCTTTTAATCGATCATTTATTGATATTTGAATCTTCATCGGCGTTCAGCTATCAAAACTAATGTAGATAGAGAAAAAAGAACATGCACACGTATACGTGGGCCGTTTGGAAAGTAGTGCTTCCTAATTTATTATATTGGCCAACGATATCAAAGTCATGTGCCAGTGGTATTGGCAGTACAGGATGAACCTTCCTACCAATAACCCATAATTCTCTTTCTTCTGTTTGTTGCATTGTTACATATAGTAGCTTAGCGGCAGTCTGGTAAAATGTCGTCTGATATGAAAGTATATACCAAGCAGTGATGTGTCATTGAATTCTTCCAAGCGGAAAAATTCCACTTACTGGAATTCATCAACACTAACCGAACGTTTATATAAACTAAACAATGGAAGTAAGCACAGTTACGCGGTAGGTAATTTTTTTCAGTACTGACGACAGGGATGTATGTGATTATAAACCTATAAAAGATTGACTACGCAGACAACGTTATTTTCTGACGTCATCACTGCTGTGGAAAAAAAACGACACTGCTAGAACAGTCGCTCTCTCACAGACGTGCTGTCGCCTCCCTTTGTCTTTTCTACAAATACTTTCACTGCTCCGACGAGCTACATTCGCTTGTTCCCAAACTGCATGAATTTAAACGTGCCACTAGGCCCCACCCTTTCACTGTCGAAACGGTTAAATGTAGCCGTCTCTTCTACTCCAATAACTTCATGTCTCGCACTTCCCGTCTGTGAAACTCTCTTCCTCTTACTTGCTTCCCTGATAGCTATAATCTCCAACTATTCAAATGCAATGTCAATCGACGTCTCCAGATGCCTTGATCTAATTCCCCGTCCTTCTCTTCATCCTTTCCTCTACCACGCCTCTTTACTCTTGCTTCCACTCTTTGTAACTCCTTGCGTGCTAGTGGCACTCCCGCCTTGCTTGGGGTGAAAAGCTAAAAGAAAAAAATGAGGTTTAATTTTTTTTTTTTCATGAAGACTACAGCAAATACATGGAACACAGGGTACTTTATTTACTCGCCACCCTACGTGACGTGGGATGCTCATACGCGTGCATATGGGTCAAGTGAACGCGCACACTATCACGCTGATGTCGGTATCCACCAACCTTAACGATTGAATGCAATGAGGGAGGTGCTGCCCCAGGGTTGAAATCTCCGGTACCAAGCAACCCTCAGAGCTTTTCCGTGAACTATTTTATGATAGAAACACGGCAGTGAAGAACGGATAATGCATTTTGATCACAACCCGAAGTTCGGGCTATTTTACACTCCTCCACACGGCGGCAAGAAGTGGCCAAAAAGTGGTCCGAAACATGAGGTGACCATCGGCCAATCCCAAATTGCACTGTCCACGCTGGTGTCGGTCGGCATATCACCGACTTTCCCTCTTTTACTCCGAGACCTAGCCGCCATCAAAGCTCTTTCCGTGAATTGCCCGAAGACAGGAAGGCTGCAGAGTTGCGGGGGAGAGGTGAGGTGAGGTGAGGTGGGTTTTCAGAAAAAATCGTTTTACGTTAACCACAGCGAAATTTGTGAAAGTAAAATGATTTTTTTTTTAGAAAACCCACAAGTAATTAAAATAATTTAATAATATATATGTTATGTAGGCATGGAGGAACGGTGGGGTACTGGCTAGCTGCTTGGGTTGAGGAATCGATGAGCCGAGTTCGAATTCCAGTTACGTGACAGGTATAAATCCTCTTCTTCTCCCTCCAGCTATGGGTAAATAGCAGGATGACTTGGATGGCAACTGACCTAGAAGAAGGACAGCTCTGAATTCAAAACCTGCGGAGAGTTGTTTTGGGAACTGTATTCGGCCCTTGAAAGAGTTTGGATGGTTCTGCACAAAACCTTCAACACTATACTATCAAGTTGCTATCTTGAAGTGTGTACAAAATATTTAATATGCTAAGATAATAATAACAATAATATATATAAATATTTGATACATTCTTTTCTGGTGCGGTCTAGCTCCATATATACGTTTTTACTTATCACGTACCCGACTAATATGAATTCTTGCACTCAAAATAATGCCAAGATATAGCTAATAAAATTTTGTCTACCACAATGAAAACTCAGTTTTTGAGAAAGACTGAAACAATCGAAAGTTTCTTTTACTCCAGTCTTGGCAAAGTTGTTTAACCGCATTCTGAGGGAGTAATGGTTTCCAAGGTAGTGGAATGTGTCTTGTATATGCACTGCTTAAAAGAATGCGGCTGAGCTATCGTCAAGAAAATTGTTGCTCTCCTCACAATCTTCTGACAGACAAACAGTACGGCTTTCGCTTCTCTAGGTCCACTGCTGATGTCTTAAACATCGTCATGCACAGAAGCACTGAAACGATTGAATATAAGCAAATCTCGAGAGCGATCACCTTAGATGTGTCTAAGGTCTTTGACAAAGTGTGACATAGGAGGTTACAACACAAACTCTCCCGTTATAGAATCTCTGGAATTGGCTTCTTCTCAATTGTCAAGCCTTTACTATCAAGTCGGTCTATGATAATAATTGTTAATGGCCAATCCTCTGGAACACATGAGATAAGTGCTAGTACTCTCCAAGTCTCTCCCTGGCTTCTCCTTGTTTCTGCTTCATAATAACGACCTGCCTAAGAACATTCTCAGATTTTTAGTAATTATATATGCAGATAAAACCAGGGTGTATGGGTGTCCCTTTAAATATCTGGATGACCAGAGACTACAAGCTGATCTTGCCTCTGACCTAGCTCTCACAGTTCAATCGAGAAAAGACTGGCTTTTTTCATTCAATGCCCCGAAACAAAGCTAAAAACGTTTCATCATCAGCGGGCGAACTCTAAATTTGGTCCACTCCTTATGAACGGGTCATCTTCTCAAAGGGGCTTGTTTCGTCGGTTTGTTGGGTCTAAAGCTTATTCCAGGCAATAAATGATCTCTGGAGTGAGCTTTAGACCCAACAGGATAGCAGGATTCCAGTCGGATCCATTACATTACGTGCTAATACCCTTGGGAAAGAAATGAATCCTTTTCTTCTCCCCCAGCTATGGGTAAATAGCAGGACAGACCGGGTTCTATAGCCTTGGGTGTCAACTGTTCTACTGAAGAAATGAATGGCAACCTACTACGGGAAAAATCGACCTCGTCAGTCGTGTATCGAAAGATACACGATCACCTAAGCGTGTATCACGCACGGCACATAACTGACTGATACTAGGATTCATTATTGGCGGCTATAATCTTAGCTACATAAGATATGCAGATGACACAGTGTTGACAGCAGGCACAGAAAGAAAGCTGCAAAAACTCCCACAGAAGATAGTAAAGGAAAGCAAGAAGAAAGGATTAAATATCAACTGCAAGAAGACAGAATGCGTGGTTGTTAGCAAAAAGACGATCCCAAAGTGCCAATTGAAAATCGAAGATACTAAAATTAAACAAATACGGAAATTTAAATATTTGGGAAGTATTTTCACAGAGGACGTAAAGTGTGATACTGAAATCCGACGGAGTATTGGGATAGCTAAAGATGCATTTCAAAAGCTAAGCAGAGTATGAAGAAATCGAAAAACTTCACCAGAAACAAGAAAAGGAGTACTAAACTGTTACGTGATATCTGTTCTCCTGTATAGCAGTGCATACTGGACACTCTCCTCAAAGAGGAAAAAGAGACTTGAATCAACAGAGACGGGGTTCAACAGAACGAAGCTGGGGATAACATGGACCAAACATGTAAGTAACGACGAAATTTTAGAGAAAATGGAAACAAAAAGAACTTATACTTAACATCAGGAGAGGTTTCTGGAGCACGTAATTAGGAAAGACGGCTTGGGAAATCTGATACTCACAGGACAGATTGAAGGCAACAGAGAGAGAGAGGAAAACAACACATAGTATACTTAGTGAGCTTTAATTAAATGGATGATGGAACAGGGTTTAAGAGAAATAAGAGAAAGGCAAAATTTATTAAAAGTTACAATAGATAGGACGTTGTGGAGAAGCATGATGCCCAGAACTGTGGAACAAACTCCCGAAATCATGCTTCCGCGAACACTACCATCTTAGTGTTTTCAGGTCTAGGGCCAACCGATATATACTATACATATCCTCATAATATACATTTCCCACATCCTACGCACAACCGTATGCCTTTTTTAACAATCTCAGTCAGTAGAAACCTTGAGTGGCCTTTAAGGCTTGTGTTCGGTGAACAGAGAAACTACTTTTTAAGCCGATTCTACCAATTCGGCCACAGAGCCAGCATGAAAGGAAGCACTTATAATTACCTATTTAAAGAAATATTTTCTCGTTCGGATTTCAGCAAGCTTCCGCTTCAGTGCCCGAAATGAAAATAACAGTAATTTCTGAAATTTTTGTAATTTTTTTTTCTTGTCGATATAAACATCAATTTTTTTTTTTTAGTGGGTACACGTCTTTGAGTGAAAAACTAAAGCACGTGTACCCATTAAAAATTTATTTATTTTTTGTTTATAGTTATAAGGAATTATGTTGGATAAAAGATTCTTTAAAAATTACTATATATATATAAAAAATTCAAACTTAGTATATATATACATATATATATATATATATATATATATATATATATATGAGTGTGCGTATGTGTGTGTGTGCATTTGAGAGTAAGAGTTTTTGCATCAGAAAGTCGAATATTATCAATTTATTTGAATAAATGGATCAAATTCTGAAAGAGCGGCATCAATTTATTTTAACCATGTATCTTTATATATATATATATATATATATATATATATATATATATATATATATATATATATATTTATATATATGAGTAAGTGGAAATGCTTTTGTGACGCGTTTCATCAGTTAGGATTACATTGGATGAAACGCGTCACAAAAACTTTTTCCAATTTTCATATTTTTCTAAATACTGTTTGCTGATATATAAAATTATACAAAATTATATATCGTTATATCAGATAGATAGATAGATAGATAGATAGATAGATAGATAGATAGATAGATAGATAGATAGATATAGGTGTGAATATAAACTAAATAACGAGATATTAGCAACTGTATATGGGTGCGATAGCGTGCACACATAGATAAGCAAATAAATATTAACTTAATTTATGGTGCAAAAAAGTGCTCAGTGTAGTTAAACAAAGGCAAATGAACCATTTAATACAGTTGTAGTAAGTGATTCATTTGCCATTTGTACCTGACGACTTGGGAAACCATGAAACTACAAACTTAGGTATATGTGCATCTATCTCTCTCTCTCTCTCTCTCTCTCTCTCTATATATATATATATATATATATATATATATATATATATATATATATAATAAAAATACCCTCTTATAATATTACCAATAGGGTCTATAGAGTCTGTTTAGAAGAAAAATTATCATATCATATTTAGCTTTTAATAATCAAATTAAATTATTAATTAAGAAGAATGAAATAATGGGTTGATGCCAGCATATTAACAAATATTGACTTTGTTACTTTAATAATAATATAACATAATAAATCCACTAAAATATTAACTAAAATATTATAATTGAATTAATAAGAAGAATTAAGAAATATTATAATTGAATTGATAACATAACAACTTCTATATAAACCATTTGAAGAAAAAATTCAATTTCGAAGAAAATATTTGCAACTGAATGAAAAATCTACAGCTGAAAAAAACTGAAAGACGTAAACAAAAGCAAAATTTCATGGACGTCTGCGTGTAAAAGAACGTTAAATTCATGTATAAGCACTTGTATATAACGGAGTCAAAAAGCGGGTTGAAAAAGACGCGGAACAAAGTGAAAAAAATCATTTAAAACCACAACCCCTGACTGGAAAAGACTGGAAATTTCACCAAGAAACATCGATGTCGGGATAAAATTGATATTTAAAAGTAATCTTTTCATACATATATATATATATATATATGTATGTGTGTGTGTGTGTGTGTGCTTGAAGGATTGCTGCCTAAATACACAAATATATATATATATATATATATATATATATATATATATATATGCACACTAACATCTATATCTGTGATATAATATGAATATATAATATATGAAGATATGTATATAGTTTTATGTGTATATAAGTATGCATATAATTAATTTTAGAATAGAATATAAATGCGCGCGCTCGTGTGTGTGTGTGTGTGTGTATTCAACACTATGTCTGTGTGTATCGATTTTATTTTTCCGAAGGCCTCCAGTACATCTTTATTAAAAGAGTATTGGACAATTCGTCGTTTATCCAACGTAATATAACTTGACTATTTTTTTTATTTTGGTTCCTTCAAGCTATTTATCGAAATTCTTCTTTTTTCGAATCTTTGAATAAAATAATGTAATCAGTACGCAATGACATTAAAGTAGTGATATCATCATATTCGAGTGGGACTATTTTTTTATTTCCTCTTTATCGAATAAAATGCTCTCCCTCTCCCTCTCTTTCTCACACCCACTCCCTAACCCCCTCTCTGCTCTCCCTGTCCCGCTTTTTCTTCTCTCGCTCTCATTCTCTCTTAAACCCTTCCTTTCTCTCTCTTATACCCTCTCTCTTCCTCCCTTTTCTCTCTCCGCCCATCTCACCATCTCTTATTGCAAAGATCAAATTGAAAGTATCCGTGTTAACTTATTTGTTTCAACCAATATGCAGCGAGGCAATTCTGAGAGAATTGGAAACCATACCGGGATTTAGCATTGGTGGCCACAATCTTAACAACATAAGATACGCATATGACACAGTACTGATAGCAGACAAGGAAAAGAAATTACAAAATCTCCCACGGAAGGTGGCGACGGAGAGTATGAAGAAGGGACTAAGCATAAACTACAAGAAAACAGAATGCATAGTCATCAGTAAAAGGATGAGCCCGAAATGCGATTTGCAGACCAGGAACACAAGAATCAAGCAGACGCGGAAGTTTAAATATCTGGGAAGCGTTTTGACAGAGGACGGTAAGTGTGACACTGAGATCCGTAGATGTATTGGCATAGCCAAGGACACATTCCAAAAGCTAGACAGAGTATTGTGAGACAGGAGGATTTCTTTGGTAACAAAGAAAAGAATACTGAGCTGTTACATGACATCTGTCCTTCTTTACGACAGCGAATGTGGAACGATTTCCTCAAAGATGAAGAAGAGACTCGAGGCGACGGAGATGTGGTTCTACAGGAGGATGCTAAGGATATCATGGACCGAGTGTGTGAGCAACGATGAGGTCTTAGAGAGGATGCAAACGAGGAGGAGGCCGTTGAAGTTCCTGGGACACATACTGAGGAAGGAGGACCTGGAGAATCTGATACTCACGGGTCGAATAGAGGGAAAGAGATACAAGGGAAAACAACGCATGACATACCCAGCGGCCTTAAGCAAGTAGATGACAGAACGCGGTCTGGGGGAGGAAGCAGAGGGAAAGAACTTGCTGAGAGAACTGCAAGGGATAGAGGGAGGGGTGGAGAGCCATGATCACCTACGTCCTGAAAGTACACGGTACTTAGAAAGAAATGAGGCCTAATAAAGTGATGTGTTAATTAAGCCGAATAAACTTCAAGACTAGCATTCATTCCGCTGTTTGGTGACATCGTCATTGTGAGTTCAATCCCTGGGGCTGGTAGTGCGTACTTGGACTCATTATATTATATTCTTGCTATAATTTGCACAGTTCCAATCCTACGTAATTAAATTCTGTACTCAGAATCAAAAGCGGAGACACGGTGGAATAATGGATATCGGCTCGGATTGAGAAATCGGAGGAGTCATGTTCGAATTTCAATCAGATCTATTACATTCACTTACGTGCTAATACCATTGAGAAAGGTATGAATCCGCCTATTCTCTTCCCAGCTATAGGTAAATAGCAGGACCCACCGGGTTCTATAGCCTTGGATAGCAACTGGTCTACCGCAGAAAGAAATGACCAAAGCGTGTATCACGCATGGCACATAACTGACGCACAGTGTGTTTTGCTATTGATATCATTTCAAAAAAAAAAAGTACACCAAAAAACGAGAGTTCATATTTTGGATCCAGAGGTTAGAAATAGTCTCCTTTTTTTTCAAATTCTTTTTTTCATATTGATATTAAGCTTTCCCGATAACGTATATAAAAAAATAATTTTAGAAAAGTTAGAAGAGGGTCCAGTAAATTCACGGAAGCCAAAATAAAGATGCTCATATCACGTGACTTCTTAAAATGTAAGTATGACGATAAACTACACCCGGCAGCAATCTCATTGGGAGGTTGGAGGTTTTGAGTGACGTGGAACCACCTCTTAATTTCTGGTCCACCCTGACATCGGGGTAGTAGCACCTGTGAGGGTCCTTGCTAGCGGCAAATGGTGAAACCCAAAACAAAACACTGTGAATGTATAAATATACATATTTTATTGCAAAAATGCCAGCAATACATTTTTATGAAAAAAAAATAGCAAAATTCCTATTTATAGTAAAATTAGCAACAATCCATTTTGAAAGCAACTTGAGCAGCGATACATTTTATCTGTAGTTGAAGGCATACAATTGCGTTCAAAATATATTTACTTGAAGCCATAAGATTGTCCTAATTATTTCGGCATTGAATGACACATGGAGGTTGATATGCTACCAAACAAAATCAGCCAAACAGCCAACTTGAAAGAACCCTTTCATGACATTAATCCATATAATATCCGACAATTTCTTAAATCAAACTGCATTCAAAAATATAACTTAAACAAAACTCCAACATAAAACATACCACTGCCTCTGGGAATTATGTCCACACAAACATGTATATGCACAAAAGCTGAGCATCATCTACCATGTATTCAGCTGTGAAAGAAGAATAACCTATCATATTTTTATTGTTCCAAATGTCCCAAGAAATAAAATTTTGGCATTCAATGACCCATAAGGAGTTGATATGTCATTAAACAAACAAATTAATTAATTTCTTAAAATGTAAAAAAAAATCAAACATTTCTGAAAGACGGGTCCTGTTTTTCTTTGATCATTATTGATGTATCGATCAATTCCGAAGTGATGACAACAAGTATGGATGACCCAGAAGTGACATAAATTTATTAAATCTAAGTGAACGCATTTTTGGTGGGGAGGGGCGTTGATTACCTAGTCATTTTTACAAATTAACATATTTTCAGCAATTATTTATTTTATTGGCTTTTAGTTAGGTTTTAAGATAATTTATGAAATTTGGGTTTTCGTCTAAGTTCTTAAGTTTACTAACTTAAACAAAAACTGACTTAATTGAAGCATAACCGAAACTAAAATATATACATACATATATATATATATATATATATATATATATATATATATATATATAATAGAAATATTTAGTGAAATAGTAATTAAAAAAGTAAAACTTTAAATTTTAAAGGGGTGATTTGCAAAGACGTTAATGATGAAACAGAACTGAACAATGAAATTGAAAGTATTGCACAGCAAATCACGTGAGCTTTTAAAGGATTTTAAAAGCTGGCTTACCATAGTTAGAAAATGGAAACATGTATACACTATTTTTTTATTTTATTTTTTGGGTACAACCGACTGTTATGAGCTTTTCCATTTTTGATTCTTAAATTTACATTTCACTTAACAATATCACCAAACCGCCGCCTTGGAGCAATGCAGAATTTTAAACGACTTTTTAATATTATAAATTACTTAAATAAAATTTTATAAAAATGAAAACAATTCTTTTAAAAATTAATTATTCATCGAAAAAAATGTCTTCTTAAGACAATAGTGTCCTTAATATATCTTATTTATCAAAGCAATTAAAAGCTTTTCTAATTAAATAATGTCAAAGTTTTATTGCATTATTTATTTTACAAAAATATTGACGATTTACTTTCTTCAAGGAGTCCTGCTTTTAACTAATAAAACATCCCCGCCCTAAAACTTGAATTTCTCGAAATTTCATGAAATTAAGTAAGTGGGTGGTAATATATGTAAAAAAGAAATATTTTTTACCAAGATTTTCTAAAACAAAATTTAAAAAATAATTTAATTCATTTCTAAATATGTTCTGCAAGTTTCATTAAAATCCGACAATTATTTGATTTTTGCAAGAATTTCAGTGCATTAAAGTGCAAAAAAAAAACCTAACCTTTATCATTACGGCGGCCGCTGACATAAACAAAACAAGATCTTTAACCAAAATTTCGAACGTGCTAGAAAGGATTTTTTAAAAATTCAAAAAATAATGAGAAAATACTTTAGTCTTTCATCTTAATAATAACATAAATATTTTGATGGCAAAACTTGGGGCTTTTTTCCTCATGCTATGCTGTTTTTTCCGCGAAAAAGTGGAGGTACTTAGATTACGCCCGCCAATAATAAATTCTGGAAAGGTCTCCCTGCTCCGTTACGATCGACTCGGTGTAGAGGTTGAATGAGTCTAGGGAGAAGGCACATCCTTGTCCTAAGTCCCTTTCTATTTTTGTGTAGCAGGCGGTTTGTTCCTAGTATACGTTCTGGATTATTCCAAATAGGCCTACTTTTTCCGTTTCTCGGTAATTTGCTCACATTCCATTTTTTTTAGTCCTTTGCTCAGCATTTGGAATATGCATCTTTTGCTCATATTGTTAAAGAATTACAGCAATAATTTAAGTATCTAATAAATAATTTAAGTATCTAATAAATAATTTAAGTATCTAATAAATAATTTAAGTATCTAACCAATCAATGAAAACAGTTATTTTTATCACATCTTACAAATAAAATATCAAATATATTTTGGACATTTAAAGAAAATGAAGAACAAGACAATCACTTTCAGTTGTTGTCTTTTAATGCCGACCACTTAGAAAATAATGGCCACGACAATCTGGCGGCCCAAGATAACCTTTTGACGCGTGAATGTATCGCCCTAAGCAGTACACATTTGGTTAAGATTAATATATATTTATCTTCCATTAAATGTTCCCTCCTCTGAAATTCAAATGACAGCTGAAAAGAAATAAACAAAGTTATAAAAGCCTATCGATTATTCGCAGCTAGAAATTGACTCGGGGGGGGGGCTTCTAAATGACTATGACAGGTGTGAAACAATGGAGTTCAGGTAATGTGGTCCAATGATTTGCTTACAAATGTTTGACTAAAACCTTTCTCAGTCTGAGTGTTTCGACGTGGTGTAATTGTTAGAAAGCTTGCCTCGCTAGACCAACTACGACAGAGTAGCGAGTTCGATCCTCACTTCGGCCTTGTGCCACATCTAAGCTACGCTTAAAAAAAAACTCAGTTTGGGCCTTTCGTGACCTAATGGTTAAGCAAGCTTGTATCATCAGAGTAATGAGTTCGATCCTCACTGGGTGCTCCATACTTTCGTCCTTGTGCTACATCTAAGATACGCTTAGAAAATTAAGTGGGGACTTCGACGAGGAGTAATGGAATCGATTACTACTGGCTGATGAGTTCGATCCACACTGTGCGCTCCGTTCTGTCGGCCTTGTTTCACATATAAGCTACGCTTGAAAATCATTTTTGAGCACTTTCACGTGTTGTAATGGTTAGCAAGCTTGTCTCGCTAGATCAATTACGACTGAGTAGCGAGTTCGATCCTCACTGTGTACTGCATAATTTCGACTTTGTGCCACATCTAAGCTACGCTTAGTAAATCTCTATAACCTCTCTGAATCTTCATCGGAAAATCTCTCTTTTTTTTAAACAAAACCAAAATACTATACAAAACCATTTTGATTATATAATAGACGCACAATTTTTTTTGTGAAGAGTTTTGTTATACTGATTAATCAAACTTTGTAATAAAAATTCATGAACATATGTCGAACAATGAAACTAAAATAGAATGAAAAATATAAAACTGTGTTAAGTGTGGTACAAAAGCTAATCTAACTTAATAGGGTCTCAATTTAACTTCAATTTAATCAGGATATATGGCCATATCACGTTGAAACAACGGTTCCTGTACGATCACATCGAGCTTGGTCAGTAACTATCGTATATACTCGCGGATAGGTCGCACTTTTTATAACTAAAAATTTCAGAAAATATTAGGGGTGCGACCTATCTGCTCAACATAAATGTAAAACAACACTACCTTCATGACTAAAGGCGTTAGTTAGATCCAGTGACAGGGCCCAAAGAGTGTGAGTTCAATACCCGGTTAAGGCAGTGGACAACTTGCAGAGAGGAATTGACAGGAAATAACTGATAACTGACATCCATTAAACATGGCACGTGGAACTAGAACAGTCTACCCCAGTGAGCGAAATAAAGGGTTCAGTTCGACATTCCAACCACCCGAAGAAGGTCGGAGCGTACAACGGCCGAAACGTTGTAATAAATATGGCGACAAAGATGAGAACAATAGTCCGAAAAATGTAAATAGTGTGAAAAAGATCGATAACAGTTAGTGGACTTGAGAAACCTATTTTCCTGAAAAAATTGTTTTAACAGAAAGATTTTATAAATTTCAAGCGACAGTAACACTGGCTGCTCGGTTAGTGAATGCCGAATGTTTTCTTATAAAGGAAGGTTTTGGTTTAAATCGTCACCTGGAATTGCTATCTATACCATAATGAATAATTTTACGCCCGGAGCATCAATAATTTGCGAAAGAGATGTGATTGTATTTTCGATGATAAGATGAAATATTATTTCGATTACATTTATCATTTAAAGACAATGAAATAATTGTTTCTTCTTCTTTTTCTTCAAATGCGCTAGGAATATCTTTCTATTCGAAAAGCACGTTTCCTTCCAGCGTTATTATATCTGTATGTTGATTTTCAGTACAAATTTTAACAATTCGTGATTTTATTAGGGTGTTCCGAAAGTAATTACGTTCCAACAGAAAATATACAAAAACAAATATTAGGTCATCCCATAAGTTCTGTCCGAATTTTAACTTTTTGTTAAAATGAACGAAATTTAAAGAGTATTTTATAATGTCTAATGGAGCTGAACATTATTTTTATGTTTAGATGCATTTAAACTGATCAAATTTTATTTCAGAGAACAATAAAATTACATTTTGTTTGATTAAAACGATAAAAAAGATCTATGCAAAACAATTATAACACAGTAACGTAGATATCATGTGTAGCATAGATAACATAGGGATTTTTAATATAGTATATAACATAGGTACCGTAGATGATATAAGTAATAGGGTAATGTATGCGTTGCGTAGTTAACATATGAATTGATTGATTGGTTTGTTTTTTACAGTTTATCAACCCTTTGCAAGTTATTTAAAGTCGAATGATATTTTGGACTGTACGAACGATTCTTTTTTGTTCCCAGTGAATATTTCGTTACAATTTTCTGAGAATAAATAATTTTCCCAGCCACAAATCTTACTATTTAATCCATAGGGGGAAGAAGAGATAGGTGGAATCATACATTTTCCAAGAGTATTTGTGCGTAAGTAAATGCCACTTATATGCCATCGAAACAACACCAATCTATGCATAACATATGTAACGTAGATAACGTAGATGGCATAAGTAACGTAAATCTATGCACAGCGTATATAAAATATATAACGTAGATGACATAGGTAACACAGGAATCTATGCACAATATACTAGGTCATCCCATAAGTTCTGTTCGAATTTTAACTTTTTGTTAAAATGAACAAAATTTAAAGAGTATTTTATAATGTCTAATGGAGCTGAACATTATTTTTATGTTTAGATGCATTTAAACTGATCAAATTTTATTTCAGAGAACAATAAAATTACATTTTGTTTGATTAAAACCCTGCTAACATGGAAGTACCCAAGAATCATTTGAGGCACATAATGCTTTATGAGTTCAAGAAAGGAAACTCAGCTGCCGAAGCGGCTAGAAACATTCACTCAGTTTATGGAGAGGAATGTGTGAATGAAAGAACTTGCAAAAGATGGTTTGCAAAATTCTGAGGTGGAGATTTCACCCTTGAAGGTGAAGATCGAACCGGACGTCCAGTTGAGTTTGATGAAAAGCTTCTTGAAGCAGCCCTTGAAGAAAATCCTGTTTTATCAGTTGAGGAATTGGCAGTGGTTCTCAGTTCAAACCATACAACTGTTCATCGTCATCTTCAACAACTTGGAAAAGTTCCTAAACTTGGAAAATGAGTGCCTCGTGAATTGTCTGAAAACAACCTCAAATCCCAAGTTGACATCTGCTCTTCTCTCCATTCTCGCCAACTTGTTTCACCTTTTTTGGATAGACTTGTGACTGACGACGAAAAATGGATCTTTTATCGAAATGTTAAGCGTCGTAGACAGTGGCTTGGTAATGGGGAAGGACCCCAGCCACAGCCGAGAAGGGAACTTCATGGGCAAAAGGTTCTTCTTTCAATCTGGTGGGATTACCAAGGAATAATCCACTTTGAATTCTTACCACCTAATGCAACAATTAATGCTCAAATATACTGTCAGCAATTAGAGCGTTTGAACCAAGCTTTGAGGGAAAAAAGACCTTCTCTAGTGAATCGAAAACGGTTGATGTTTCATCAGGACAATGCATGACCACACGCAGCAAGAATCACGTCACAAAAGATCGAAGAACTTGGTTAGGAGAAAATTCTTCATCCACCTTATTCTCCCGACCTTGCTCCTTCAGACTACCATTTGTTTCGTAGCTTACAGAATCATTTGGAAGAAACAGCTTTTGTAACACAGGAAGAGGTTAAAACTGACATTTGTGAGTTCTTCGAATCAAAGCCAAAAGAATTTTACAGTAATAATCAGGGAAAATACATTGTTGATTGAATCTGTAATTAAATGTAACATTTGGTCACTTGTTTTCTTTATTCAAAATTCGGACAGAACTTATGGGATGACCTGATATAAGTTAAATTTATTAAAATATCATTTGCTAAAAATCTAATCGCCTTCATTTCCTGCGAGTGCAACGCAACTTAAAGGCAAACATTAGATTCAACAGTGAAAGAAATCTATTTTGTTTTTTTCGAAAAATATTTTTGTACGTAGTTTTCTACCATTCAACCATAGTTATACCTTGGTTGCTTGATTCATAATTCCTATTACTTCCCGAAAAGAGAAATTATGGTGAACTAATTCTAGACGCAGTTTCCTATCATTCAACCATGGTTCTGGCTTTCTTGGTTGACTCATGATTCAGGATTTACCTTATGAACATGCTAATATATCTCCTTTCTTCAAGTTATTTCATATACACGTCAACTTGTAAAATCTTCTCTATTAACACCGACTGCACAGTTGACCCTAAGTTCCACAGGGCACCGAAACCAGTTTCACAAATTATTTTCTAGTAGCATTTCTGTTTGATAATCTGTGGAACGCATTCAGTAAAATCAGATTATTACAATCTTGTATAAAGCATATATTTAAGAGGTAACTTTATTTCATTCATTGCCATGATGATCGAAAGCGCTTCCGTTATTCTTGATGGGCGTATCATGAATTCGTTTTGTGACTTCCGGTACATTGAATATTGTCTGTTTGCCTCGACTTAAAATTACTTAGGTGTCCATATTTTCCCGTATTGAGTAAATTTCTTCTCTTATACTCGCATTTAAAACAAATGGACAAGACTAAGCGCTGAGTCTTATTTAAATGTTTGAATTGTGCATGGTTTGAAGCACAGATTAAAGCATACAGCGGCCTTGTTTATATTGCAATAGATGTCATAATATTATTGCAAACTATGAACATTTGATTCGTTCAGCTCTGAATGCCTCTTCATGCATACCAAACTGGGAGTTGTCTAATATCACCTCTTTCAGTCACGGTTTTATTCTCTAGTCATGCTACTAAGAAAGGCATGAACTCAGTTTTTCACCCACTATCTTGCTGAAATCCTGAAACTGAAGAAATATATTTAACAGAGATCTTACTTCTGATACTTCCTAATAAACCTTGTCCATCTGCTATTTCTACCAAGCCCTATTCTGCCATCCATTCACTCTAGCTCATTAAGTATGTCATACGTTGTCTTCCTCTGTTTCACCTCACCTCTATCTGTCCCTTGAGTATCCGATTTTCAAAGACCCCTTCCTCATTATGCGCCTCAGAAATCTCAAATGTCTCTTCCTGGTGTTAAGTATTAGTTTCTTTTTTGTTTCCATTTTCTCCAAATGTAGACCCACATTTCTGTTGCTTCAAGTCTCCTCTTCGTCTGTGAGGAGATCGTCCAGCACTCACTGTCATACAAGAGGATAGATATCGCATAGAATTTACAAGAGAAAAAATACTACTGGTCTTTCAAAATTTTGGGCATATGAATATTCATCAGGTTAGCGGAAATTCTGAAAAAGCAATAACATTTTTGCACTTGTGTATAAATACTTGTCACAAAATAAAATCCTTACATTTGTCTTGATAAAGTCCCTCAGGAAACGACGCGAGGCGAAGATAATTTTTTCATTTTTTTTTTCATATTGTCCTTTTACAGATATAAATCTGTCTTAAATTTTTACACACACACATACATACGTATATACGCTCACACACACAAACACACACGCGCAAACACACACACATGTTTGTGTATTTAGGCAGCAAATTCATTTTTAGGCATTGAATAAATTGCAAACATTATGTCTGCTCATTTTGATCATAATCCTTTCATATTCACGAATATTTTTCCATGTATAACAATTAAATAAAGCAAGAAATGAACTGTAACAGTCAGAATCACTTTTATTTCCCAAGTACTTTCCATCTCTTTCTGAGATCATCATTTTGCCTTACCAGTTGCCCCCTGATGATGATCTCAGAAAGAGATGGAAAGTACTTGAGAAATAAAAGTGATTCTCACTGTTACAGTTCATTTCTTGCTTTATTTAATTGTAAAAATATTCGCCAATATGAAAGGATTATCATCAAAATAAGCAAACGTAATGTTTGTAATTTATCCAATCAGACATAATGATTGTATATATATGTATACGGTGTCTGTCTGAAAAGTAAAAAAAAAACTAGTATCACAACCAATTTATTTCAATTCCGAACAACAAACTACATAGTTTCCCTTTCATGGTAACCCGCCTCGAGTCTAATACGCATTTCCATCCATCTCCAGCACACTTCTTTGCACTCCTGGAAGCATTCTCAGCTCCGTCTTTACGGCCATCTTGATGGCCTCTACGCCTTCAAACGGGTCCCCTTGATGATCCCCTTGAACTTGGGAAAAAGAAAAAAAGTCACACGGAGAAGGTAAGGTGAATAGGGAGGTTACTTCAATATGGCGATGCTTTTCTCGGCCAGGAACTGCCAAATGCTCCGAGCCTTGTAAGCAGGTGCATTTTCGTGGTCAAATAGCCACGGTTTGTACTACCATAAAAGCATGTGAAAAAAAAATGAAGAAAGCTAAGATTATAGTTATAAACTAAGATTACGGATATATACTTCTAAGATATTATGTTAGGTGTTAACACAATCCGCTTATCCCTCGTTCGCCCTGATTTCACACAGCACAAACAGTCCCGTTACTTTTCAGACAGACCCCGTATACATACATAGACAAGAGACTATGATGCAAGACCGTCTCCGTTCCCGATCATTAAGGAGTCAAAATAGACCCCCTGCACTAGTGTGGGGTAATGCCTTACATCAGGTATTCTCTGTAAATACATGGCATGGTAAATCGAGAGACCTACAATATCCCCACAATTTCATAAATGAAATGTTCCGTCTATCTGATACCAACTATCATTTTTTCAAGGCCCCAGAATACAGAAACTATAAACTTAATCTCTCCAAACATTTTAGAATTTGCCATGAAAGCAATCTAGCATCAATTATTTCATTCCATTTCCACATATTTCACTCTGATTTTTATTCTAAAGCCTTCAGTAAATCCAACAGAACGTCCAATTCGTTTTGTCCGCCATCTTCTCGGTGACTGACAGCAAAGAAGTTGGCGGTGACAATCAGGCTCCGTTCTGACTCGTAAATATTACCCGACATTATCCCTTGTCTTTATGAACAAGTGTTCAATCCAAATATGCCCTGTCCCCTCAGACTGTAGGCGATCATGGCTCTCTACAATTACCTTTCCTTTGTAGATCTTAATAATTTTTTCGTTATTTCTTCCAAACCCTCTTCCGCCATCCATTTACTCAAGCTCACTAAATATGTTATGCGTTGTTTCCATGACCCTTCTTGCTTTCAATCAGTCCTGAAAAGTTAAGAGAGTGTGAATGCGCCTTGCGAGGTCAGTAGTAGCATTCTTAAGCCACTTGTTGTGATGGGCGTTAAAATCGCCAAACACAAATATGTGAGCGAACGGATGGAGAGAGAGAGCCTTGTCTATGCTGTCAGAAATGACATCAAGTATTCCACATGAGAGGATGGAGAGCGATAAAGGAAGAAGAGATAGCTTACAGCTTTGAGAAGAGATAGCCAGAGACACATGTAGGAATGGTCCGGCGATTCGAGAGACAACTCTCTAGCCAGAGGGAGATGGTCCTTGACGTATACACCATGGCCATGCATGTGGGTTAGAGAGTCTTTTCTAGGGAGAGGAAGGTAGCCGGGGATCGAGAGATCAGAGGAGGGGATAGAAGAGTCGAGATTGGTCTAACACAGAGCCAGTAAATCCGGGCAGCTTGCAGTGAGGTAAGATTCCACACTGCAGAAATTGGTTCTAATGCCATGGATGTTGGAGAACGAAATGTTGAGGGGTTTAGGTGATTTTTGGAGGGCTGGTTTAGGTTTACTTTTTTGATCTTTGTAAATCATCATGTGGAATTATGGTTGGAAGATGAGAAGGCCTGAGGTAAAAGAAGCCGACGGTTATCGACCGTGACGTGGGCCGAGAGAATTTGGCACAGCCTGCATCATAATGTGGCCTCAGGGTTGCCCAACGGAGGTGACTGCAGGGATACCTATCCATGCGCGACATGGCACTACAGACACCCCGATATGATACAACTGTTGATCAGAGCGGCCGCTCAACACACTACGCAAGAGTCAGGGCTCCTAACTACCAGTCGGAAACAGCAACCAGGAAGCTGTCAACCGTGTACCCTCAGAATGAAAAGGTAATGCCACAGACTGCACACATCATGGGAGAAACACAGCAGCACTAGTACGGAGGCCAGAGAGAGAGAGGGAGAGAATTCCGGGAAACCCTTCCTAAACAAGAAACAAGGTGGGAGCCTCTTACTCATGTCCAAGAGAAGTGGGAGGAGTGTTGACCGGGCGGTAGGAAAGCCTACCTACTCCTATTACATATAACACATACAACAACGACAAGAACAACAAAAAAACAAAAACACCTCCAAATAAACTAATGCATGTCGACACAAACGCTCCAAAATTACAGATAGATAGATAGATAGATAGATAGATAGATAGATAGATAGATAGATATGAATTGACTAAGAATCAACGAAAGAGATAGATAGATAGATAGATAGATAGATAGATAGATAGATAGATAGATAGATAGATATGAATTGACTAAGAATCAACGAAAGAGATAGATAGATAGATAGATAGATAGATAGATAGATAGATAGATAGATAGATAGATAGATATGAATTAACTGAGAATCAACGAAAGAGATAGATAGATAGATAGATAGATAGATAGATAGATAGATAGATAGATAGATATGAATTAACTGAGAATCAACGAAAGAGATAGATAGATAGATAGATAGATAGATAGATAGATAGATATGAATTAACTTTGAATCAACGAAAGAGATAGATAGATAGATAGATAGATAGATATGAATTAACTGAGAATCAACGAAAGAGATAGATAGATAGATAGATAGATAGATAGATAGATAGATAGATAGATAGATATGAATTAACTGAGAATCAACGAAAGAGATAGATAGATAGATAGATAGATAGATAGATAGATAGATAGATATGAATTAACTGAGAATCAACGAAATAGATAGATAGATAGATAGATAGATAGATAGATAGATAGATAGATAGATAGATAGATAGATAGATAGATTTATTCATCCGACATCTGCTTGATATTAAGTGAGTCTCCGTGCCAACGGCAAACAGAAATTATAACGTCGATTTTTTTGTGGACAAGTAAACGGCTGTCCGGAAATCAATTTACAGTGCAACACGTTTGAAGAATCACTGTCGATCAATTGTGTTTAACCCATTCCCGCCATAGAACACTGGTTATCGGAATGGTCTTGAAGACTCTCATCAATTACAAATGTAACGACTTTCATTCTCACCTAATAACCATTTCGAATCATTGATATTCAAGACAGAGCGAAGCTGATGTCAGTAAACTGCGGTGAGGTTTCATTCATATCTTAATAAACATTTGTCGGACTTATTAATTTCTTTTTCAACAAATACTTTTTATTTATTCATTCAAAATCACTCTAAATTTATCGTCTGGTATATCATTTTATCGGGGTTTTTATTTTAGCATTATTTTGGCATTTTGCAGGAAGACAAATTCTAGTATTATTTTGATATTTTGCAGGAAAAAATGTTAATATTTTGCAGGAAGAAAATTTATAATTTACCCCAAAACTCAAGTGGATCCCAAGTATGCGAAAAAAAAAAAGACCAATCACAAAAGATCGAGCTGTAACCTTTCATGAGGGAAAATTATCATGTAACTTTCAATACCTAAAATAAAGAAAGTTAAAATCGTTTCATCACCACTGATTTAAATTTTATGTGGATCAATTACACTGATTGAATACGAATCTTTCTCTCTCTCTCTCTCTCTCTCTCTCTCTCTCTATATATATATATATATATATATATATATATATATATATATATATATATATATATATATATATATTGTGTCAATAGGACTCGCCTGGATTATACCAATGGATTACTACCGATATATATATATATATATATATATATATATATATATATATATATATATATATATATATATATATGTCTATCTGATTAGATGAGGAGCCAAAGTTCTATCCGATGACCTATTTCGTTGTGTTCGTGCATTTTCCTACATATTAACGCCTGATGGATTACTTAACGGAGAAATCTATTTCGTTTTATACTTGAGTGCATATGAAGCATAATTTCGGTTCATGCATGAGTCTATAGATAGACAGAGGTCAAGTTTATTCTTGAATTTACATGATGCATAATTCGGGTTAATACTTGAGTCTATATGTTGTTTTTTTTATAGTTGAGCCCATAGGTAGAAATGTCAGGTTTATACTTGAGTCTACAGGTAGATCGATGGTCAGATTTATACTTTAGGTAGATATGCATCGGGTTTACAGAGATAGACATAGCTCGGATAGATTGGGACTGGGTTTATATTTGAGTCTACAAGTAAATATAAATCTTCTTTATAGCTGAGACTTTAGGGAGACCTAGTTCGGTTTTATACTTGAGTCTACATGTAGACATGGGTCATGTTTACAGTTGAGTCTTTATGTAGACACCGGTCAGCTTTATACTTGTATCTATATGTAGGAACTGGTCATGTTTATACTTGAGACTATATTTAGAAATAGGATATATTTTCTACTTGAGTCTATACGTAGACACAGAGTCTTGAGTCTATATGTAAAATTAGGTCATGTTTACACTTGAGTCTATATGCTGATACTTGCGTCTATATGTAGAAATAGAACGTTTATACTTGAGCCTATACGTAGACACAGCTCATTCTTATAATTGAGCCTATATGTAGAAATAGGTCATGTTTATAATTGCGTCTATGCGTAGATACAGCTCATGCTTATACTTGAGTCTATAAGTAGAAATAGGTCATGTTTATTCCTGAGTTTATATAGAAACACAGGTCATATTTATACTTGAGTCTATATGTAGACGCAGATCATGTTTATACTTGAATCTGTATATAGACACGGATCATATTTATACTTGAGCCTGTATGTAAACACTGGTCATGTTATACTTGAGTCTATATGCAAAGAATGGGTTCATACTTTTCTCTGTATGCTCTACCCAAATGGTGGTCTCATTTGTCTTACCGGTCTACAAGGATGCTGTCATCGGATTCTCGGCCGTAGCTACAGGTTCATTTATCAAATGAGCCTCGTTCCTTTCATATTTATTGTTGTGTCAGTTTTTTTTCTAACACCTATTCAGTTTTCATATTCATTTGCAAGACAAAGAATCCCAATGCATTTCTTAAGTGACTAGCGCATGTCCTTTGAACAATAAAAATACTCAGATTCTAACTTCTTAACGTTTCTCTATCGATTCCTTTTCTTATATTTACGTTCAGTTTCAATTTATCTATATCTTTTTTCTTATCTATATTTATCCATATCTGTTTCTGTCACATACAGAGTGCGATGAGTAAATTGCCGCTATTTTATATTTTTAATTTCGCGCATGCGGGTTGTTTGTTTTTTATTTTGTCGACTGCACAGTATAGTAGGATCAATTGGGTATCGTCTGTGAGAAAAAGATCACCATTACGCAATTCACTCCGTCATAAATTTGGAAACACCATGCTGTACTGCTTAGCATTTGCAGCAGAAGCTCCGATACAAACAATTCAGAGTGTTTAGGTATCAATCTAACGTCAGTGTAGTGGCTTGGAGTTGGATGAATCTAATGATGATTACAAAATACGGCAGCTCGGAAAACACTCCGATCCTTCTGATAAGAAAAGACCTGCCGAATTTGTTGGTGAAAGCCCAACACGGAGGCCTACATCAAGTGCCTTGAGGAGTTAGTGCAACCCTGAGTCATAGAGTGACTGCTGGAAGACTCTATGTCTGGTAACAGGACTCTGCACCATGCCACACAAGCAGAAGAACTCATTCATAGCTGTCGGACAATTTCTGTAACCACATCACCCGTTACATCTGGCCACCTAACTCCCCGGACTGCCAACCCTTTGATTAGTATGTGTGTGGCGCAGTTGAACGAGAGACAAAAAAAACACCTTATATTACCAAAGATGAAATAAAAGCAAGGATTAGGACAGCATTCACCAACTTAAACAAGGAGAACGTCCAGAAGAGTTGCAGGAGATTCCGAAATTCTCTGGAGGCCGTGGTTGAAGCCAATGGCAATGTTTTTGAATAAATTTACTCTTTATTATTTCAAGATACTTTTGTGTAATTTTAGTAAATATATCTGTCAAAATGAGATGACGACTTCAGATAGATAGATAGATAGATAGATAGGTAGATAGATAGATAGATAGATAGGCACGGAGACAGAATATTGGTAGTAACTCCTATTTTTCTCATTGTTGATCTGTTTGTCATAAGTTTCAGAACTTCTCTTCTCAAAGTGAATGTAACATCTGTCATGTTTCTCAATAGGATCGATATATAACAATATAGTCAAGCTGAAATTGACATTATTTCTTCCATTATTGCTGCTACTTCAACACTTGGAGGCGGATGTGCGTGTAGTATAACGGTTATCGGCACCGAAAGTGGAATCGGCGAACCGAGTTCCAACTCCGGCCAAACCTTTTGTGTTCACTTTTGTACCAATACCCTTGGAAATGGTATGAATCTTGGAAATCGCATGAATCCATCACTTATTCTCCCAACTACGGGTTAAATAGCAAGGAAGACATGGCTCTCTAGCCTTCGGTAGCAACCAATCTAAAATAAGGAAAACACTGATTTTCAACCCGTAGAAGAGGCAAAGAGCAATCATTCCACTACTTTCATAAGAAATCATTGCAATTCACAGACAATAAACAAAAAAAGCTATAGAGAATATGATCACATACTTCCTGAAAGCATATAGCATTACAAAAGAAAAAAAAAACGAAACTTACTGTGATTTAATATCGAATCGCTCGTGTTTTACAAAAATGCACTTTCATCATTCTTACTTTGAACTGTGAGAATTTAGATTTTTTTCTCTATGATGTAAACTGATATACCAAACACTTCAGTAAGTCACTCACATTATCCTAACAAATTTTTATGTTTTATAAGATGCATTACTTTCTAATTACTACTGTAAATGTAAAGAAAATTCGAAGAATTGAAAATTTTCAAGGGAAGTAACTCTATAATAAAAATGTATGAATGGCCTCCCTTGTCATTTTTCCTTGCTGAGTGTGGACAGTTGTGATTAGCTCAATAAATTCAAAGTAAAAATATTAATAATATTATATTTATATGTTTGTTGACAAGATAACATCTATGAATTAATGATGCAATGTCATATTTTTTAATGTGCGTAATTTAGTGGGATGTTCCCTATCAACAGACATTTTCACATTCGATTTTCTTTTTCGTATTTAATATATTCTTATTTCCTTCAACAATAGAAATGGAGGTGTACTATCAATTCAGTTTAATGTAAGAGTGTCTCACGCCCACACAGAAAGTGTGCATGTGTGCGTGCTTGTATGTGTATGCGTGTGCTGTGACAGGAAATTGCCTTTTTTCGATATTAGATAGAAAACCACAAAAATATTTTTTTATTCATTTGCCTGTCTTATTAAAAATGTTTTTACAAATTGCACAAGATTCTGGATGGATTTCCCGATATTATTTCTCTAATTTCTTTTAGCCACTTTGGCCATCTTGAAGGACGAAAATTGCCTTCAGTCGCACAGATTTTGATAGAGATACATCTTGAATTTATACATACATATATATATATATATATATATATATATATATAAGGGTGTATGCGTAAATGTTCATATTTGTATGAATATATATTTATACACACACACAAACACACACACACACACACACATATATATATATATATATATATATATATATATATATATATATATAACATTATTTTTAGTTTGAGTTGTTACCCATGTTCTTTATTTTATCAAACAGTGAAATTATTAACAACCGGGTGAAATTAGAAAGTCCTACTAAAAAAGATTCTATCTCCGATGTGAATCGAAACTACATATATATAAATAATACTACATATATATATATATATATATATATATATATATATATATATATATATATATATATATATATATATATATACTACAGGTAATAAATCCGTTGGTGTATAATCCAAGTGGATCCTAATAATATAAAATATTAAAACTGACCCCACAAAAAGAGGTAAATTATAACAGACCATATAAATTACACAACAGAGAAATTCAAAATTACCTCATGAGTATAGTCTATTTCAGCTGACCCCGAGTGCGTCAGTCTTATTCAACTCAGACCTGGACTCTATTTAATGTCAGAACTAGAGATTTAATATTTAACAAAGACAGCAGTTGAAAAATTGATACAGAGCCTCACCATATCGAGGCCTCGGCAGGACAGACTGTTCGAGTAGTGGCGGAAGTTATCTGTCTTAAAATGAAAGAATCTTCACAAATTCAACCCAGATATTAACTTTAAGACCCCAAATTGGAATTTAGATTGCTTGTAGCCTCAAAATAGTAGCTTATCTGGATATCACCCTTAACCTTAATAATAATACCTTTAAACTTACCTTAAAGAGCATGAAATCCCCAACTCTATTCATGTTAATTCCAACCACCCCTATGCCATTGTGAGACAGATACCCATTACTGTCGGCACTAGAATTAGTAAGCTTTCGTCTAACATAAATATCTTTAATAAAAATAAAGAATTGTATAAAATGCTCTCCATAAAAGTAACCTTAAAAATAAACTATCCTACTTAACTCCCATAAGTGCTGTAAGCTAAGGAAGGTTACTGTATAGAATAATCACACAAATGTTGGTAATGAACGATAATACTTAGGACATGAACAACACATAAGATTCGCCAGCGGCGCTTAGAAGAAGTATTCAACTGCTAGAAGTGAGTCAAGTGAATTCCACAATGAATCTCCAACTGCAGACCGCAAACGGTATCTACCAACTGCCCCACGCGGTCAGATGTGTCACAAGGCCGAATTTAATGTGTGGTTCCCGAGCCCGTAGTCTCAGCCAAAAATTCCCCATATACCCCGTATAAAACGGGGTCGGGTAGGTATTTCCCGAGACGAGACTCTGCCCTTCGGCATTGCCCCGTCTGGGGACCCTCTCTGCCTCCGGGCAGAGAGCTTAACCAGCCCAGCTGAAGATGAATCTCCAACTGCTGGCCGGCAGACAATATCTACCCATGCAGTCAGATGTGGCACAAGGCCGAATTTAATATGAGTTATCAGAGTCCGTAGGCCCGGCCCAAAATTTTCCGTAGACACCGTATAAAACTGGGTCGGGTAGGTGTTTCCCGAGACGAAAATCTTCCCTTCGACATAGCCCCGTCAGAAGATGCACTCTGCCTGGAGGCAGAGAGATTAACCAGCCCAGCTGAAGACGAATCCACTACTGCAGGCCGGCAAACCCACACATACAGTATTAACTACTGTATTTATGTGAATAGGGCATACCCATTATCGTCCGTACGTATGCTACGACAATAACTCTGAAGTATCTAAAATTGGTTGTAGACATAGAAATAGAAAAAGAAAAATTATATGGTCCAACCCCCACCCCTTCTGTAAATTATCCAATACTGATATGGGACAGCATTTTCTGGAGTTAATAAATAAACATTTTCACAAAAACAACCGTCTATGTAAGATCTTCAATAAGAAAAAGATCAAAACTAGCTATTCCAGCACCAATAACCTGTACAAAATTATCAACTCTCATAATAACTATATTTTAAGTAAATTCCATGGGACTCACAATAAACTTGGTATAGAACCTCCTGTAATTGCAGAAATAGAGAAAATTGTCTAGTTGAAGGAAAATGCAGATCTACTAAGGTGATATACCAAACAACCATTTACCCCAAAGAAAATAGGTTAAATCATAATATTTACATTGGAATTTCCGCGAGGGAATAGAAACAAAGATTTTACACCCATAGGCACTCTTTTACCAACCCAAAATTAAAATATCAGACAGGTCTTTCCAAAAAATTTGGATAACTGAAGGAGAAAGACTGGATAGATAGAATGGAAAATTATAGGTTTCGCTCATACTTCCAGTAGTCTTACGAATAGGTATGACCTATGTTTACAAGAGGAAATTAGAATAATAGAATTCAATAATCAATGCAAACTATTAAATCAAAGGAATTAATTAGTTTTAAAATGTCGTCATAGAAGTAGGTTTAGACATTTATAATATTATTGATCTTACTTTTTTTTTAATTACCTAACCCTTCTAATGTTAAACATATTACTGTAGTTATTTCTGTAGTTTGCCTTCTCAATATCAATCCTATCTGATAATCTTCCACTACTTGAAGAACTCCCTTTTCTTAGATTACTTATTTCTTTATCCTTATATTTTTTAAGTTTTTGTGGGTTTTTTATTCTATTTTTTTAATGTTTTTTTATATATATTACTGGGTATGGTTTGCATTCTTAGTAATTTCACTTATCTTTAATTTTATTTTAAATGGATAATCTATTTATCGTTAAATTATTTTTATTTTTATTCATTAATAATATTTAATTTTTTTATATATATTCTTTCTTAATATAAACTGTCTAAATACGATTTATTGCTAATCTTGTTATATATCTTATTTGGAAGCATATTTAGTATTTTTTATGGGAATAATTTTTTTATATAATTAATACTTTAAAAACTCCTTTTATAAAACTCCTTTTTTCGGCTTTCCTTCAGTTTCACTTCAGCTTTCTTATAACCCAAATCTGGGATCTTAAAGTTAATATCTGGATTGACTTTGTTGAGCTTCTTTCATTTTAAGACAGATAACATCCGCCCTCACCCTTGCCACAACTCGAGCAGCCTGTCCTGCCGAACCCACTATATGGGTAGCCATGTATCAATTTTTCAACTGCTGTCTTAGTTAAATATTAAATTTTAATTCTCTCGTTCCGACATTGAATAGAGTCCACTGTCAGCTGAAATAGACTATACTCATGAAACAATTTTGAATTTCTCTATTTTGTAAATTTATATATATATATATATAATATATATATATATATTATAGTAAAAAGCAACAACAGTAAGATATATAATCCGGTGTTTTTATTGATATTTTTATTTTTACAAATCAGTGCGCAATGTAAATTTACAGAGCATAAATATTATAAATTAACTGATTTAAAATATTGTTCGTTCGCTACACAAGAATTACCATGCTCCAAAAACCGAAGCTAATAACTTCAAATTTAATTATATCATTAAATTAAAAGCATTAGTTCTGTTTCATCTTCAAGCGAATTTTGGAATAACTTATTTTTACATTTACTGAGTTTTAAACGCACATATAATTCATAATTTTTTGTTTCCAAAGATACAGAGAAATCCAATCATTTAGACAGGGACGACTTACAAAGTGCTATGATAATGCTTTTATTCAATTTTTCTTGCTTGTTCGTATAAGTGATTTCTTTTCTGGACATAAAGACTGTCAGAATATTCTAAATATCCGAGCGCTTTAGACTATTCTATTAGACATTATCAAGAATGTTTTTATTTTATTTTTTTTAGATAGCTAGCTATCTAAAAATATTTTTTTAAATATCATAGATAGATAGAAACAGATTAACATCTTATATATACATTTTAAAATTTTACAAATCCCCAAATCCGAATTAAATAATTCTTTTTCAGGTTTGATGTCATTTAGATAATACCACAGTTTCTTTAATGATTTATTTATATTTTCGAAGCTATTCTCTGTAAAATATTGATTTGTAAATATTTTTATTTTATTTTAATACCCATTATATATCTCCAAATGATGCTAGTATGTTTTTTTTTTTTTTTCTTGTTGTCCTTGACAGCGTTCGATCAAAGGGAACGAGCAGGCATGATTGGTGCAACGGGCAGCCGGCATGTCAGTCAGCGGAGGCGTGCGTCTCTGGCCTTCCCGCAGTCAACGCCCCATCAGTCGGTGTTCAACAACTTGCAGGAGGATGGTGAGGAGGTACGGCTCCCCACTGTCCCACGCCGCAGGGTGGTGGATACCTCGGATTTACGCACCTGTGCCATTTTACAGACCCGGCTTAAGAATATCAAACATTATCCCGAGTAAGTAATGAATTTATTTTTGTATATGCATATGCCCTTGTCGATTTACTTACCGAATTTCATCATCTGAGCTATTGTTCTGCTTTTTGTATATACGACCATTACAATTTACCCCCCCTCCCAGCTTTTCTGAGCTGAAATACTGTTACGCTTTCTGACCATGAAACATACATATTAATGTTGAGCGGAAAGGAATATGGAATAGCTATGGAAATTAGAAGTGAGAAAGAAGAGCGAAGGAGATAAGAAAGATAGAGATAAAATGAAAAAAGAAACCAGGTGAAAGGAAAAAATAAGTAGACATATACGTACAGAGAGAGGTAGGGATGATACAAAGAAACAAGACAATGAGCGAAATGCAGAATGGCAGAAAGGGACGGAATATCGTAAAAATTGCTATATATTAAAATTATTTATGGTGATGTAATGAAATAGTTTTGTCGGTTATTAATAACAATCATTCATTCAGTTATTCAGTTAGCGCGTATTGCGCCGCTGTGGTCACCACTCCCCCATCAGTTCTGTTGTAATTGTGGTTCATGGTGACATTCAACGCAAAATATGGCAATGACTTGCCGGTTCCTTTTGCACTGAGGTTGCTGAGGTTGCCCTGTCCCTCCTCTCAGAATTTCCTCCACCCACTGATAAAGACGTTAACTTCTGAGCAGTTGTTTATATCTCTATCTGTGCAACGGTTTTTCTCACGCGCGCATATATCAGACGTTTTCACCTCTCGGGCTCACCACTGACAACGGATAAATCTCCGATAAGGTCATCTCATGTCAACACACCACATGGCTTCATCGGTCCGCTGGGAAATTAAGTGCAAAGCCGATTCTGGTATAATAGTGCAGAGAGGGAGAACAAAAAGAGAGGATACAGTGGAAATTATTGTATATTCCTTTAGTGAATATTCGCATATGAGACAAATCACCGTTTGTATAACATTTCAATTAAAACGTGGACAGATAATGAAGATTCGATGGGATGAGGGGGACAAAAAAAGATACATGCAAAGAGTGAGAAAAAAGCATTGACATGAGATATGATATAATTTTAGCGGAATTTCTATTGGTCTAGTTAGTTCTTTATTATTTTATGGCCAACTCCTTCGTTATTTGATGTCATTTTCTTCTCTCTTAGATATTATGTAATATTTTGGTATAATAATTTCTATTGTTTTGAAAGCAATAGAAATTATTATAGCTTCCTGTTTTTTAAGACCATGCCTCTCCAAGACGTAAGAGAACATGGCTCTCCAGAGATTCCTTTCCTATATTATCTGTGAATTGCTGTGTTGTATTGGGAAAGATAGTAAAATGTTGTCTTTTTAATATTTACTGATAGACATTTAATAAAAAAAAAAGACTTTTCATGAAGTTGAAAAAGATTTGTCAAAATAACGAATTATTCTAAATGATACATCACCCTAAACCACCCTAAATGGTACATCACTCTGAACCACCCTAAATTGTACATCACCCTAAACCACCCTAAATGGTACATATGTCTAAACCACCCTAAATGTTTATCGCCCTAAACCACCCTAAATTTTAGATTACCCTAAACCAATCGAATTCTTATTTACACAAGCACGGCGAAACGAAATAAAAACCAAACCAGATATTAAAATTAGGAGGGCTAAATCAGATACTTAGTTTCAAAACAGCGGTTCTCAACTTTTTTTTTTCTTTTTTTTGTCCGATGCACACCTTTTTCGCCATATTTCAGAAGAGGGTCCGACTCAAAAGGTGCATTCCAAATATGCACATATTATTGGAATTTCTTTTCTGTGTTACATATATATTTACAAGGATCATTTTTATAGTTTTTGTTTACATTCATGAAGGGCTCCAAAATTCTGAAATAAAAAAACATGAAAAAGTAAAAGATTCCCCCCCCCACCCCGCAGACCCTGAAAACTACCCCTTCCCACCCCGGTTGAGAACCCCTATTTTACAGTTTTTTATTCATTATTTTTGTCTGGTCCTCGTATTTTCCTACTTTTAGATCTGTTATTCTAGTGAAAACATTTTCGTTGTTTTCATTTTGATTTTGAATTGACCATTTTTTGCTTTACGCTTGAACTTTTTTTTCTGGTAAGTCACGTATAGATAGATTTCCCACATATAAAAGTTTAAGAAGCTTTCGTTTTGGAAACAACACAATAAATTAATTTTCCTTATTTATTTTCAAAATTAATGGCAGTAATTGTTTTAGAAAACTTATACAGCTCAACTCAATAACATTGACATAGATTGAAGCCAATAAGAGAAATTTATTCTTAGATTTAGTTTTCAGTTCCAGTGATATGCTGGGGAAGGGATGAATCTCACCAGAACCCTACACCCTAACTAAAAACATTAAAGGCTATTGTAGTCTAGTACATTTAGTTATGTGTCTGATACTTCGTTAGATATAAATATATATATAATTCTTTCAGTGAACCGAATATTGGATGAAAATTTTGGCAAACACGTACAAACGTGCCTGCAATAAGACGTAATATGAAAAGGACGTTTTTTCCCATGACACCGCTTTTTTTTAACTACCTTCATTCTTCGGCAATGTTTATTGTTTTAAAAAGCGATGATTAGAATTATAACTAAACCTAAACATGTGAAAGTGAATTTATACATCTTTTTTCTTGAGAATTGACAACAAAAATAAAGAACATTATGTTTATTTACACTGTTTATTTATTTAATGGTTGGTACTAAAACATCCGCTAATTGCCAATTGATTCAGATTTTATAGAATATTATATAATAAGGATTTCCTTATAGTTGGTTCACATATTTTAATAATTTAGTAAATGTTTATAGATTTATTAATAAATTATTTTTTCTTATTTATTTCTTTATAAATTGGTGAATGATAAATATTGCATTGAATTAGTTTTAGTACAAGTGTATTAGTTTTTAGAATGTTGTAACTATAACGTTATACTTGTAAATAAATAAACGATCTAATAAATAAATAGTGATTACTATTTTTGTTGTAAGTTATCAAGCACAAAAAAAGATTCATTTTCATCATAAGTTTGTTTTATTACAATTCATCGCTTTTTAAAACAATAAACATGAGTGACGGTGATAGAAATGCGGTGTCATAGGAAGAATCATCCTTTTAAGTTCCGTTCTATTGCGGACACGAAGTCCCATGTTTGCCAAAATTTTAATGCCTATGATTATTAATAGGCTCCTTTAAGACTTTAAAGCGCTTCTCGGGTACATCATGTTATTTCATTTAGTCAAACCTAACGTGCTTCTTTTTGTAGACAATTCAAAATCTTTTTTAACGTCAGGATGTCCTAAAATTTGCATATTCGCTTTTTTTCATTTTAATATAAGTATGTAAACAAAGCAGAACAATAGACACTTACTGTTGTTTCATGTGATTTTAACATTATTATTTTATAGAACGTGAGCTGTTTTTCAGATAAAACCCTATTGTTCTGGAATCAGTTTCAAATGACGTCTTCTTTTCTCCTATATTCTGAGCATTTTGGATAAAATTTGTATCTTCTTGATTTCAGATGAAAACTTTTCTAACATACTTCAGTGAAATTCTCGCTTTTCAAAATTACTGTTTATAATTTTAGTTTATATATATGCCGAAAAAAAAACAAGCGTTGTTCTTATTCTTTATATATATATATAAATACATTTATTTCTGATGAAAGATCGGGGCAGATCTGAAATATAAAATATATATATATAAAAAAAAAAATATAAATAAATACTTTCACAAAAAAAACATTCAAAATTTTTTTTAATTTGCAACTTTTCAGTTGTTTTCTCCAGATTATATATATATATATATATATATATATATATATATATATATATATATATATATATATATATATATATATACTTACACACAGCGAAACATATAAAATGATTTGATGGTTTTCTTTGATATATATAAAACAGATCACGAAATATTTAATTGTTTTCATTGTGATCATAAATTTTCTTTCAGATTTTTTTCGCACCTTTTACAGAAACAGTGACTCGCCACCAATTTCCGTTTAAATCATTTTTTTAATTTTTGAATAGTGATGTATATTTTGCAATCACGTAAAAAAGTCCTGTTTAGAATCAAAACAAAACTTTTTATTGTTATTTCTTTCTTTTTTATAGTTTTTTTTTCTTATACTTTATACCTTCCTTTTTCTTCCTTGCTTTTCGATGTTCTTTCGTTGAGTCAATTAAATATTCAGTTAGATGTTACTAAATAAGTTTAATGATCTTTTAGTTCGGATTCCTGACTTGAATAATTGCCTTTATTGCTGTTTTTCAGTATGTTTTCTTAAACGCTTTTTTTATATCTCAAAAGCTCAGATCGTTTCTATATTCGAAGATATTACGCAAGTTGAATGGATCGGAAAAAATGTATAAGCTCCCGACGTGATTTAAACTCGTTTCTCGTATTCTTTCTATTTTTGATCCATGTTACTTGACTGATTTTCGTAGAATGTGTAAACGGATTGAGCAATGTGATAAAAGCTACAAGGTTAGATAAAAAAAAACAGTAAAAAAACGAATTAATAAAGACAATGCTTCATGTAAGAAACTGAAATAAAAATATTATTTAAATCCTAATAAATATAATCTAATTGAATATTTAATGAGAGAACATATATTAGGAACTTTTCAGCAGTTTGCAACATTCTAATGGGAAAACAGAATAGATTAAATTAAATATTGAAAGAATTGTACGGATGTCTTTTACATTAAAACAAACGGGTGACAGAACTAATTCCAACTCGGAACCTCAAAAGGGTAATTTGCATTTCAAGCTTCAGGCTCAGTTTCTAATAAAAAAATTCCGAATAGTTCTATTTAGGTGTAAAAGTACATGCTTAATTCGAAAATAACAAAGAAATTTTGATAAATTCTACGGTTTTGGAGTTATCGACAATAAAAAAAAAATTCGGACTCATTCGCGTCGCAGTGGATGAAGTTGAAATTAATTCTGCATCCCAAACAAACTACTTTGTGTGACTTTCCTATTTCTACGAAGAATTTAGCCGAAACAGTTTTTAAAAATAGCATTTGATTTTTTACGCAAAAATCGATGTTATATATAAAAAAATAATATGCCTATATATATTAATTTTTTAAACTATTTATATCGTTTTTCTCTTAGAATAATATTACTAAGGATATTATTAATATTATTATTATTATTATATGATTTTTTAGTTATTATTATTATCATTATTATTATTATTATTGTTATTGTTGTTGCTATTCTTTAAAATAATGTCGAAGTGTCATAGCCGCATGTGAACGAAAAATGTAGTCATTTGTATTCTTAAAATCTGCCGGAGTCTTGCCTGTTTCCCGACTGTCCTATTTCTATTCTGTTTTACTTTCTTATTTCTTTACTTTCTTTTCTTTTCTTTTCTTTCGTTCTCTTTACTTACTTAATTTCCTTTTCTTCTTTCCTGTGCATATACTTGATAAATAGGTCAGCATGTCTACTCACCCCCGTCCGCCCGCACTTTTCTTCCGATATCTCTCTTTAAACGGATGGATATAAATATCTCTCTATTCCCCTTTTTTCCCTTTCACATTTTGTTTACCTATCTTTCGTCTTCCCCTCTCTCCATCACCTTATCCCTTTCTAAATACATATCTTTTTCATCTCTCCCTTCACCTAATTTAAACCTACCTCCTCAAACAAATGTGTGCATAAATTAATAATATATAATTTTTCAGCCTGGAAAAATTTGTCACCCATTTCTTTGTATGGGAATAGTCGATCTGATGAATTAGGATCGAAATCTCGATTCTAAGGAAATAAATTCTAATCATGTACCGATTAAAGCTGTCTTTTTCTTTATAATAATGTTTGCTCTGTTTTTACATTGAGCACTCTGGATTATATCCTCTTTGGAATTATTCATACGGATTAACAAATAATATCATTAACTACATATATATATATATATATATATATATATATATATATATATATATATATATATATATATATATATATATATTCAAATAATAATAGTAATAGAAAATAACGGTCAGATTTTTAATCCAGAGTTCTTTAGCATTTATTTTTATTTAAAAAATTTTTTTTTTAAAAAAAACAGTACTGGATACAAAGTAGAGCATAATATAATTATTTGTTTAAAAAATATGTCTTCATCGCGACACAGAAATTACTATGTTTTGAAACTGAAGCTTAAATCTTAAAATTTAACTTTAAAGTTTAAACTTAAAATTCGGAGCTCGGTTCCATTCTTAAGCGATGCTAGAATAACTTACGAAAAAAAATAGATTTACTCTATTTTTAAATTATGTTGGTGGTGTTAAGAGAATTCCCTTTTTTTATTTAAGATATCTTAAAACCCAACCCAACCTTAACCGACTTTAAATTTGCCAAACAATGACACACTTGCTTTCTACATTCGTAGAAAAGCCAACACCCGCTTAATAAAAAAAATGGTTATTCTGTTAACAGATAGATATAGATATATATTTACAAATTATTCTAACCGGTAGGTTTGTGTCCTGAAAGCAAATGTTTCGTCTCCAGAATGTACTTTAACAAGGGAGACAACCCTTTCATAAAATGTCGAAATAAAATTCCATTAATATTGTATTTTTCTTATGAAATGTTCTTATGGTAAAGGCATTTGCGTTCTTATTTGTTTTATTTTTTCAAAGAACCCGTTTTTTTTTGGGGGGGGGGCTTTTTTTTCTTTTTTTTTTTCTTTTGTTTCAATTTTCCGTTGTTCATTCTCTTTGCAAGATTATGTCTGATAATTGATATTTTTGGATTAATTTAACGAACCACGACATTAAGGAATGTCCGACAGATAAAATAATATCGCTCCGTTTCATGCTTTATTAAATTTCCTTAAGACGTTAGAATCAGATGTCCGTGGTATAGCAACAGTAGTCGACCCTTCCAGTCATTAACCTATAATTTTATTTTTGTCTTGTTTTAAATAACAGTCTGGCAAAATGACGTTTGATAAGAAAGTGCTTACGAAAAAGAAATGTATAAACTCATTCATGCGAGCATTCAACGACGCTTGCTATGCGTTTTTAGAATTTTGTTTTATGAATTTATTATTGTAGCGGTATAATACGTGGTTTTGGTGAAATTATACTAATTACCTCCCTTAGATAAATAATCGAGTCGGGTTTCATTGAGAGTTATTTCCCTTGGTATTTATCTAACTCTTCCATATGGTTTTTAATGTATTTTAAAATCTAAGATAATTAAATAGGTTTTCTTTTCGTAAATTTAATATCATTCTACTTATTCCGTAGCTAATGTTCATTGTAATGCTTTTTACAACTAATGCACATTCTAGTGCATTAATTTTAAATAGCAATTATGTTTATGTTAAGTAATATTTAGCCCAAATTTTAAAATGATATAAAATACCATTTAAGGGGTCAATGACATGAAAAACTAATTTTCATATGAACTGTGAGTTCTAAAATCAATACCATTTTTTTTTCCGGGTTTTTAATTATTTCTTTAAGCATTTTGAAATCACTTATTTTCTTATAAAATTGTTTTTAGACTAAAAAATAATTATTTTAATAATATTTTTTCCCTGATTTTGTGGATTTTGTTAGAGCTTGCCTTATATTATTCTTGACTATATTTTTCTATCCTTGTACAGGTTTATCCTTCATTCTTTCCTATTCTCTTTTGATCCACTTTGCATTGGGATTATTAGCTCTTAGGCTGCTCCATATATTCTCCCAAAGTTTTTGCACTTCTTCAGTAGATGGCTTCTGTTCCAATTCCCCTGTAAAACTTCTTGTGGTCTGTTAAAAATATCTTATTTTTGTTTATAGAACCTACAATGCTTTTCATATTGTCTTATTCTCTCTGCCTTTAATTGTAGTTTCTGTTTAAGCATTTCCTTGATTCATGGAATTTCATTTTTTACTTCTAATAATAATGAAACGTAAGCTTACAGCGTCGCCACTACATAGATCCATATTTTCACTAGACCTAGAAAGACACATGCAAAAAAGCATATTTGCAATCTATTTTCTTTATAATTAAAGGCTAGAACATATTGATATATCTGCCCCTAATCCATAGAGGCTACGCTATCAGGAATTAAACATTGTATTTAGCTTTAAACTGAAATTACAGCGTTATTTAAAGAAAAAACGTTTTTTTAAATATGTAACATAGGAAAAATGAATTTAGGTTATAATAGCACAAGTAGAAATGGCGCAGGTAAAAATAGCACGGTAAAAATGGCACAGGTAAAAATGACACGGGTAAAAATGACACGGGTAAAAATGACACGGGTATGACAGTGGGGAAGTAGAAAAAAATAGCACAAAGCAAAAACACAAAGGAAAAAATTAAATGTACACGTTATCTATTAAATGAATTAAAAAGAAAATTATATCTACATTTAAAAGCAAAAACTTTAAACTAAAATCTTATATTGTGATCAAGTCTACTTAACACCTGATTTATTCTGATGTTTTCGCTTTGTCCCATTTTTTTCCTATTTTCCTATTTGTGCCATTTTTATCCATGTCATTTTTACCTGTGCCATTATTACCGTGAACCAGGGAAAACACTCAGAAGACAGGTGGAACAACAAACAATTTTGGTGATGCATGGCCTCAAACACTGACGTATTGATCTATTCCTTTTATATCTTGTCCATTTAAGTGTAACGTCAATCGACATCTCCAGTTGCCTTGATCTATCCACTTCCCTTCTCCACATCCTTTCACCTTTCATTCCTATCTGCTCTCGCTCCAAATCTTCTGTAACCCCCTTGCCTTGATCGATCCACTATCTTTCTCCACATCCTCTCCTTTACCACTCCTACCTGCTCTTCCTCCAAACCTTCTGTAACCCCTTGCGTGCTAGTGGCTTCCAGCCTTGCTTGCGGTGATAAGCTTAAAAAAAAAATTAGCTTACTTACAATAAGGGAATTTTGCAAAATGGACCCATTTCATAAGTGCGGTTAACATAATAGTTATCAGCGTCGAGAATGGAATCAAAGAACCGAGTTCAAATTCTGTCCGTGTTTGTTCCATTCACTTTTGTACAAATTCCCTTGGATAAGGCATGAATCTTTTCTTTTTTTTATAAACTACAAGTTAAAGAGTCGGTTATACTGGGCTTTCTAACTTTGACTGGTAACCAGTCTATGAGGACTAATTTGGATGCCAAATTATGGAAAAGGCAACTACCCTATCTTTTCCAAGAATGCCTGGCAATTCATAGAAAATAAAGAAAAGGAATCTGCTAAGACATACACCGTGAAGGGCTATTAATGTATTTAATATATATATATATATATATATATATATATATATATATATATATATATATATATATATATATATATATATATATATATAAATCGATGCATGAATTGTATTTATTAGTTAAAAAAAAGGTTTGAAATAGGGAGAACCCGATATTTTCGTTATATTTAGAGATGGTTAAATATGTTAAGAAATGTTTGCAATGGTACTAAGTTAATCCGCGACCATAAAATGAAAAATGGAAACGCACGTACGTTTAAAAATGAAATCTACAAAGGGAAATAACTCTAAACGTGTTAATTCCTAGTTTAGACTTGAAGAATAGTTCCCCTTGAATAAATGATATCGATTCATGTAACAGGTGAAAGAACTTTGAATTGTGGGATACATGGCGACCCGTTTGATTAATCGACTACCAGAAATGACTGCAAATTAAATGCAAGACTTTGTGGCAATCACTGACTAAAGCAGCCACTAGTCGATTTGACTATAACGACCGTAAAGGGATGCTAGAAATAAAGTTTCATAGTAGCTCTGTTTGTGATGAACTACACAATTTATTTTCACACTGCAGGTAATCGGTTATTGCCGAATAGGTACAAGTGGTGAAAAAACCCTCTCAAATGTCTCGAATTATTTCACTAGTATGGAGGGTTTTTTATTGGGTGGGGTTTTTTATTTGCTTTATTTTATTTTAATTTGTTTTTTAATCATCATACAATTTATTTGTTGATTGATGGTTGTTGTTATTACATAAGTATTTTTTTTTGTTTATTATTATTATCATTATCATTATCATCATTATTATTACTTGTAATTATTATTATTATTATGTTTTTTATTATTTATTTTTATTACTTTTATTATAATTTTTTAGTTTATTATTTGTTTATTAATATTATTTTACTGTTTTTATCATTACTTGTTTTCCTCTTTATTTATAATTATAATGATTTTATTAATATTTAAAACAAATATTAATAAAATAATTATTTCATCAGTAATATGTTTATTATTTGTTTTTAATAGTTTTTATTAATATTATTCATTTTTCATTATTGTTATTTTATTTTATCATTATTATTTGCTAATATTATAATTTTGATTATTCTTTATTTTGATTATTGTTTATTCATTTTTATTTTTTGTTTAATAAAATCTCTTAACAAATCTTTCACCTACGACTTTAGTTAAATTAAAGTTCTCCTGAGGAAGTCCTTGAAAGGTTTTTTATTTTGTTAGTCAACAGTATTCATTATGTACAACATAGCCACTTGCCCTCCCAACTTCCTATTTTACTATTTTCTTCTTTCCTTTTGTTATTATTGACTTTTGGTTGAAGAGGACCGTCATTTGGAATTATCTATTGACAGTGTTCATTCTTCTTCTTCTTCTAATAATAATAATAATAACAATAGTAGTAGTAGTAGTAGTAGTAGTAGCAGCAGCAGCAGCAGCAGCAGCTGCAGCTTTTTGCATTCTATTCAGTACAATCCCTTAGTGGATCATTACCCAAAATCTAGCTTACGGTAAGGTAGTAGTTGTATGTATTCTGTTTACACAAATTCTTCTTATTATTATTATTATTTGTGTATGTTATGTTTCTTGCTTTGTATCCTGTAGAACTGTGTCTAAACTATGGTCCTTAGGCCCTATAGGAGAATTGTCATTTAATTGATAGCACTTTTCTTAGTATATGGGATGTTCCTAGTAGGGCGATTTTCTGGGAAACTTGTATGTTGTTGTTACCTGGGACACTGTTAGTTAAAGTCTCCATTTCTTTTCTCATGAGGCCCAGTGCTCCGATTACTATTGGTACAGTCTCAGTCTTCACTCACCATATCCTGTTAATCTCAATCTCCAGGTCCTTGTATTTGGATAATTTCTCAATAATTTTCATGGAGGTGTTTCTCTCATATGGTACAGCTATGTCAATAAGCATACACTTCCTGAATTTCTTGTATTTTATGATAATATCCGGTCTGTTGGCTTTTATTTGCCTGTCAGTTTGAATTGGCATGTCCCAGAGGGGAGTTACATCATTATTTTCGGCAACTGTGTCTCACGTGGGTGCTCATACCATCTCTCAGTGATTTCGATTTTGTGCTTCTTGTATATCTTCCAGTGCACATATGTCGCTACCTTGTTATGTCTGTGGTTATATTCATTTTTTGACAGTTCCGAACATCCTGAAATAATATGGTCGACAGTGTCATCACATTTTCCGCAGATCCTGCATTTTGGGTTAGTTCCATCCTTGATTATGTGACAGTGATAGGATCTGGTTGCGAGGCTTTGGTCCTGAGCTGCAATAAAAAGTCCTTCTGTCTCTACTTTCAACCTGGTGCTCCTCAGCCACTGATATGATTTTTGTTGGTTCACATCTGCTTCTTTCATTCTTACATGATTTTGCAATGTCATTTTATCAATAAATGTTATGAATACAATGGAAAGAACATGCAAACAATGAGGAAGTCTTAAGGAAAATAGGGACTAAAAGAGAACTGATACATGCAATCAGAAAGAAGCAGTTGAAATTTCTGGGACATATAATGAGGAAAGAAGGCTTGGAGAGTTTAACCCTCACTGGATAGACTGAAGACAAGAGAAGAAGTGGGTAACCTACTTAAAGAATTTGTGAATGCTCACATGAAGATTGGCAGAATAGAGACAACAAGAAATAGAAAAGAGACAAAAGTTACTTTGAGCAACAAAAGATAGGAGCACTATCTACATGCATTTGTCCATATCTGTTGTCTGCATCTCATCTGGCCTTCATCTGGGTTATTTCAATCCAGGTAACCTACAGAGAATTCCAAAGTGAACCCTTTATTTAATCTACGGGGATAGACTGTTCTCGTTCCACTGCCCATATCTTCGGATATCTTGTCTAGTTCTTATTTTATTACTACTCAGTTTTTGCTCGCCCTGTTTCCACTGAGTTCAAGTAAACTCTGCCTGACCTAGGGATTGAACTCACAATTACTATGGCACCAAATTACTATGTCAACTGCTGAATAGTGGTGGGGACAATGGACGAAAGATGGTAATAGCAACAAAAAAGATGAGGACAGAAAATATAGGAAGTTGAGAAAAGCTATGAACACTCACATCACATAAAAGAAAAAATAGGAAGACTGCATAGTGTCAGAGCTTTTCGTTTTTAATCAACTTTTCAACAGCAAAAGTTAATTAAGAAAACTATATATATATATATATATATATATATATATATATATGTGTGTGTGTGTGTGTGTCATCCACAGACAGACTGTTTCGCAGCTCATCAGTGTGTCTAGACGTCCGGTTGCCTCTAGCTAGGATCGAAACCCGACTGAATTTGCGTCAGTCGGAACTTCTCCCACTAAGCCGTCAGCACACGGTACGCTATATATATATATTGAAGTTTGTTTTAAACCATCATCGAATAACCTTAGGTAATATAAAATACAAAAACACCACTGCTCTCCCCAAATATTTCTGGCAATTAAAGAATCGTCAATCAAATGGGATATTATAACTAGAGCTAAATCTTTAAGCTAATTTTTTTAGGGAATGGATTAAACCTGACAGTTTTTTTTTTAATTTATTTATTTAAACGTTATTTTAAAAATGTCTTGTTTATATTAGGGTTTAAACAGAGTAGATAAGTATATTTTAAGAATCGAGAAAAATGTGTGTTCAAAATCACTATTCGGGTTTTGTTTTATCAGGAGGTCCTATGTAGCTGAGTTGGTCTAAGGCACCTCAGATCTAATGACGGTTTCCCCCAGGGAAAGCAGGTTCGAATCCTGCCGGGGGGCCCATATTTTTGTAGCAAGATTTCTCAAATATTCAGGCCGGTAGATGGAAATAAATAAATATACTGTTTAATAAATAAATAAAAAGAGGGCATCTACTCAAATATGAGCAACCATTTAAAAAATAACGTTTAAACAAATAAATTTAAAAATCTGTCGGATTTAATCCATTTCCTAAAAAAATGTCTTTGTTTGCGTTAGGATGTAAAACAGAGCAGATATTTTATATTTCGAGAATGCAGCATTCGGGCTTTGTTTAATCAGGAGGTCCTACGTGGCCAAGTTGCACGTCGGATCTAACGACGGTTTCTCTTAAGGGACGCAGGTTCGAATCCTGCCAGAGGGCGCATATTTTTCTAACTAGATTTCTAAAATATTCAGACGTAAATAAATAAATATATTGTTTAATAAATAAATAAATAGCATCTACTACTAAATGAGCATCTACACAAATGCGAGTATCCATGTCTGTGTGTATCTGTGTGTGTGTGTGGATATAACAGGTTGGTGAAAGAAATTCGAGCGATAGAAAAAATAATACTCTTGATAATAAAACTAATAATATTTATTGGATATTAGTAGGTCTTTTGACTGAATGGAAGAATGATGAGAAAAGATGTTAAAATTCGGAATTTTCGGACAAGCCTGTGTCCTTTCTCAACGAGACAAGAAATAAATAATGAAGTGAAACTCTCTTTTCCGAAGATCATGAAAGTCTTGGTCTGACGAGTTTATTTAAGAATATGACTCGACTTTTTAGGTCCTTTTTTGCTTTTTCTCGCATGTTACGTGTTGTGTGAAACTACCCATGGCACGACTTACTTTTTGCTCAATCTTCCTTACTTTGGTTAAGCTGTATGAAACACCTTCCGCTGTAAATTAAAAGCAAGATAACATTTATTATCGTAGATTTTCGATTTAATCGAATGTCAGTTCGTGTTGAATCAACTGAGATCAATGTGAAAAGATTATTCCTCATCTGCTCCAAATTCTTTACGAATTCCGAATTGCGGAGAGGTGGAATCAGCGCTAACGTTCCGCGCATGCCTATTGGGATTAGCTCCAATGCAAAAATCGATAGTAATTTTTTTCTGACTGTAAAATAATCAACAACACCCGAATCGTTATCAATGATGCGCGATCGGTTTTGTCTCTGCAAAGGAGTATTGAATTGGATTAGTCATTCTTTACATCTGTGGTTCCCGTAGGAATTGCATTAAAAGAAACAGTGTCTCGCCATAGATTTTAATTGAATACTTACACCCTTATAAGTATGGTGATTATTCAATGACTGTTAAACTATTTACATATCTCCTCCTCCTCCTCTTCTTCTTCTTATCTTGATGCTACGTGTTTTCACCTTTCTACTTCTTATTTTTTCTTCTGAATTTCTTTCTCTTGTTATTCTTTTCGTCCTCCTTCTTTAGCTATCATTTGTTTCTTCTTGCTCCTCTTCTTTTTTCTTTTTCTTTGTTTTTCTCATCTTCTTGCTTCTCCTTCTTTTTCCTCTTCTTTTTCCTCTTCTTCTTCTTCTTCTTCTCCCGCTTTTGTTTTTTTTTCTTCTCCTTGCTGCTATTTTTTCCTCTTTTTCTTCTACTTGTTCTTGTTGTTCTTCTTAACCTTTGTCTTCCTCCTCTTCTTTGCAATTTCTCTTCTTGTTTGTCCACCTCATCTTTTTGCTTCTTGTTTTTCTTCCTCTTTTTCTTTTCCCCTCCCCTTCTTCTTCTTCTTCTTCTTCTTCTTCTTCTTCTACGTCGTCGTTGTTGCCGTCGTCGTCGTCTTGTTCTGCTTCTTTCTGATCAACTTCTATCAAATTATATATGCCTAGTGACTAAAGCAGCCACGTGTTTGCTTTTCACTATTCTAGATGGCGTCCCAAGTTCAGGTATAAGGTAAAGATTTTTCAAAAAAAAAAAGCTTTTTCAAAAAAGTAGATCTCCCGGTGGATAATTAGTGCCACACGATTTTTCCCTCCTCCAAGCAGTCAGCATGTTCATCTATTCTTAAATCCTTAAATGTAATTATTCCTTAATATCTATATGTCTTATTCATTCTTATTTATTTCAACTAATCTGTCTTTTCTATGATTGTGATTTATCATCAGGAAATTCTTCACCAAGATTCAACAAAGTTTAGAGTAGAGATGGACAAACTGCTGTCCGTTTGGCCTTCTGAATGGCACGCAGGATTTAATGAGGAAATTAACGTTTATTAAAATGTATTTTATTTCATTCTTCATTGGCATTCTCCATCACGTATAAGATAGTGACAGCGATTACTAATTATTCCGGGTGCTCTCTGGAATAAAGCAAACTTAATTCAACATACAACGCAATGATGAAGTAAGGCAAGTGAATTTAAAAGGAACAAGAAGAAAAAGATTTATTCATCAACAAATAACAATTTATTTGGATATTTTATACATCGTGAATATAATAGAACCTTGAAAAGAAGGGTGACATCAGATATACACATTTAAAAGGGAAAATATAACAGGCACACATTTAGGTGTGTTTAATAAAACCATTTGAAAGAGGAAAGTTGTGTACACACATTTAGGTGTGTTTAAATAAACTCCTGAAAATGAAAAGATACAAAGACACACGTTGATGTATGTTTAATAAAACCCCTAAAAAGGAGGAAAGCTCATACCTCAGTTTTATTGTAGAATAAAACCATGAAAATGGAAAAGTCCCAAGACAAAATACGCATTAAGATGTGTTTAATAAAAAACCCTTGAAAGGGGGAGGGGTCATGTCTTGTATTCATTGTAGAAACTACATCAGAGAAGCGTGAAATGTTTCAGTGGGATAGTAAATCGGTCGAGTTGACTATACATAATCCATTCGTCAACCATACCTTGTTTCATTATGGTCTTTATTTATAGCTTTCCTTAAGCTACACAAAAATGTCCCTCGAAAATGCGAAGGAAACGCCGTCAGAAGTCGATTAATAATTTTGAATGTTTTCAACGCTACCGGAAGTGCCACTCGAAGCCCATACGCAAAATAACCGATTTTGGTCATTCGACTTCTGACTCTTGAAATGGAAACTTCCGGTCGACCCGACAAGGTAAAGTGGTTGAGAGAAGCTGATGCCAAGGGGAAATAACTATTTAATGTCTGAGTAAGCTCCCTTACTTATTAATTCCCGTTCTGTTGTGTCTACAGTTCAACTGAAACACATGCATAACAATGACTAAGTGCGGTGTTTTTTGAATTCTGTAACCTTTCGTTGATGGTAACGTTCTTAGCATTTTAAACCATTGCCGAGTTTCATTAAGGAAAACCATACGTGTAAAAATAGTCCGCTTTAAAAGAAAAATAATCTTCTTTTTTTTTCTTTTAAAAAGACATTTGTATTATCAAATAAATAAATAAATCAGAAACAAATCACACGCAACTGTCATTGGTTAATCACAATGTCATCAAGGATTATATTATATGAAATCTTCAATTTTTAAACTGTAAAAAAATATTTTCTCAAAATTAACAAGTATTGACTTTTCCGCTACTATTTCTAAGACAGAATACCATGGACCGAACTTGGGAGCAACGACGAAGTTTTAGACAAAATGGAAATAAGAAGGACATTTATACTTAACATCAGAGTTGAAATTTCTAGGGCACATAATGAGGAAAGACGGCTTGGAAAATTTGATACTGCCAGGAAGACAAAATAGACAGGAAAACAACGCATGACTTATCTATCGATCTTGAGTAAATAGATGACGGAGCAAGGTTTAGGAGAGAACGCAAAAAGACAAAATTTATTAAGTGCTACAAAGTGCAGGAAATTGTGGAGAGCCATGATCGCCAACGTCCTGAATGGACACGACACATAAAAGAAGAAGAAAAAGAAGACACACGCTTACGCGTATGTTCTTCTCTAGTGAAAATGTCCGCTTTATTTTCAATGAAAAATTACTTTGAATTTTTTTATTAGTGCGGTCCGCCTTATTTGGAGCCGTACCCATGCGGCCCACTGGTCGAAAAAGGTTTCACATTCCGGGTTGAAAGTCTGAATGTCAAATTTTTTAGCATGACAATGTATGCAAAATTTCTTTCACGTGTACCTAGTTGTAGAAAATAGATTTCTTATATACAACAAATAAGAGGTCATATTTATGAAATCACTGTCAATGTTATGCAAAATCTCGATGTTCCGAGATGATTTTGGACAATGACGGAAAACAAATTTTCAACTCTGAAAACATATTCCAATGTACATAACATTGTGTGTGTAAAAACGTTTAGGGTTAAAAAAAATACAGGGACGCAGATTGCTGGATATTTATCGTATTTCTGAAATACAATATACTTGTTAGGGCCAGTTGACGGACATAAGTCTCTCAAAAATAAAGAGGCAAAATGTGGAGTTGACTTTTCATTGGACCGTGAATTGACGAATCAGCAATTATCTAGATTTCCTGATAAAAAAAAGGATTCTCTCCCTTAAAATTCCATAGTGAGATTTTTGTCTTGATAGCGAGCATATGGTCTGGACAACAAAAAAAAAAGCTAGGTAGGAGGGTTTCTCACTAACTAGACTCTCTAGGTCACTGACAAGAAGTCGGCAACATTTTCCTTCTGGAGATAATACAAATTGGCTAAGACAGGCCCCGTTGTGTTGTTATCTTGTATTACGGGAAAGTCTTTCGACTGGTGAAAGGCGGTTTTTGACAGTGAGAAATTGAAACAGTGCGACTTCGGAGTATTGATCTAAAGATACGACCTACTACGGACGAACGACCATAGTTTGTCAAACACCAGTTCAAGCCCCATGTGATATCATGACAGTTGCATATTTACTCAAGATTAAACATTGAGGTCGAGCTGGATAGCAGAAATTGATAGCATATGTAAATCAATAACATATGCAAATCAATACATGCACACGTTCAAAAATAAGGGATATATGCGCAGTACTCAGACACCGTTGCGGATACCATCTTCCGATACGCTGTAAACATACAACGGGACCATAACCCAGTTTTCCCTCACCGGCCAATGACCTCCTCACGTTGCATCCACGCTGTTACTCGCATAAGTGTGCACTAAAAACAGGAAAGGCCCACTGCACGCTCACAGGGAAGAAACGTGTAAAAACAAACGCCGTGTCGGGAAATGCGATCTCGAACACTTTTCCCAATGTTATGAAATAGGTGTTTTTATTCAGTGTTTTGCTTGCCCCGTCTCGGTGGGTAGGTCGGTGACACTCTATACAATCTAACTGCTCAGCTCTTCCCAGTGACCAGTTCTCTGCCCAACTCAACACCTCAGCGTGTGGTCCCAATATGAACGGGTTGTGTCGGAACTATTCGACAGACAGTCTGTTTCCCGCCAAGAGTAGACCAGAACTGAGTTCCTCGCTCCCAACCGTGACTATTAATATAGTCCCGCTACCGGAAATCATCAATGTCCGGTTTGCTGTCTCCTGACCTCAAATGCTTTCTTTTATTTATGTGTTCTCTTATTTCTCTTCGGTCAAGTGTGTCCACTTTGTTATATAGGAATAAAATGTCGCTGCCGACACTTGAGTTTGAACATAGATCGCCAGTGAGCAATCACAGGCGATCCCATTATTGAATTAAGTAGATCACGTGACCATAGAAGAGACGCATAAGTAGAAATTAGCTTGGCGTCTAACTGATCGCTATTTTTAGTCTATCCTCACTACTATACGGATCGTCATTTCTACTCTATCCTCTATTACTATAGGCTCGCTATTCTCTGCTCTATTCACTATACTATTTCTCTTTCGGATCTCTATACGGATTACTATTCGAGCGAGTATCGAGCAAGTACTATTAGTGCGAGTATTATTCGAAGCCGTCTGACATCAGTATTGTTCAACGGCGTTACTATAGTTACTAATCTACGATTGCAAAGTCTCTACTACAACGAAGATTAGGAAAGGGATAACGAGTATTTAACAAACTCAAAGGTGGCAGATGCAACACAGGGCCGAAAGTATAGGGCCCCCAGTGATGATTAGAACTCACTACTCAGTCTAGGAAGAGAAACTTGTTAACCATTACACCACGTCGGGGTGTCCTGCTTCTACTCGTTAATGAAGTGCCCGGTTATTTTAAAATGTAAAATATGACTTTTACAAGAACTTCAAGGAAAATGACTGATTTTTTGTCAAAGACATTGATTCAGCCTTAACCTGAGATTGACTTTCATAGTATACGCGGTGTATATTATTGAAAGAAATTATACCTGATAATTTGCAGACGGAGATGGATTTGTTCTACTATGTTGTAAATGATACAACGGCTGGTAACATTTGCAATTTTTCAAATAAATAACTAAATATTTAGGTCAAATAAAAATGCTTGATTTCTGTCCTTGAATAGGTCATATAATTGCATACATTTCTTTATACATGAAATGTAACAAGTATAAAGGGGCCAAGATTTTAATTCGTTTTTCTTTCTTTTTATTACTTTATGTTGTGAGCTTTTTGAAATAAGAGCAAATATTTCAAAGAGGATTAATTACATTCAGAAAATAAATTACTGTAATGAAACAATGTCGCCGCCAAACCTAACTTCGTGTATTTTCGGGAAATGAATATTCGATGCGAGGAAGTTTAGATTTACACGTTTAATTCGGTAGAGGCTCGAAGATCTCTGGTTTGCTTCGTGATCTCTGACTCTTTGAATTTACTTCCCTTCCTGGTGTTCTTTCTTTCTTTGTTTTTTCTTTCTTTCTTTCTTTCTTATCCTACCCCTCCAACAATATTTCTTTTTTCTTTTTTTCTTCTCTTGCTTTTCTTTCTTTCTTTCTTTCTTTCTTTCTACCAACTTTTGTTTATTCTCCTACTCCTCCCAACAATATTCCTTTCTTTTTTCTTTCTTCTGCTTTCCTTTTATTTCTCCTCTTTCCTTTTCCTTCTTTCTTTCTTTCTTTCTTTCTTTTCCTTTCTTTTTATTTCATCTCTTATTTCTTCTCTTTCCTTTTATTATTCCCTTTCCTTTCATTTTCTTTCTTTCTTTTTCTTTCTTTCTTTCTTTCTTCTATTTCTTCTCTTTCCTTTCCTTTCCTTTCCTTTTCT
>OZ038496.1:53022805-53055305 GCA_964036315.1 Acanthosepion esculentum
CTGTCTTTAAAGGGGAGGTCAACATACGCACAAGTACTTACACACGCACACGCACACACACACTTACACACACTCTTGCACACACTTACACACGCACATATAAATATATGTTTATATATATATATATATATATATTTATACATATATATATATATAAGTTTGTCTGACGATCGCAGAGAGCGTGAAACCCAAGGTCACAAATTCACATCACTCCATCTAAATATGTTAGCTCTATCACTGATATTGAGCGCTTTCCAATAAGTACCGTGCATATATAATATATAAATAATATATATGAAAAATTGCATATATATATATATATATAGAGAGAGAGAGAGAGAGAGAGAGAGAGAGAGAGAGAGGGAGAGAGAGATTTATATTTATATACATACACACACACATACATACACACACATACATACACATACATACACACACACACACACATACATATATATATATATATATATATATATATATATATATATATATATATATATATATATATATATATATATAACAAAAATAAACATATTAATCACAACTAATACCGCAAAAATAGGATCAATGAAACTGAATTGTGCCTTCCCGGTTATTTTTATACGGGAATGTTAAAATCTATAAACCAGTCTTACTCTACATCCCATGATTTCTTAAATTCATACTCCTGTACGTAACTTTTTTAAAACTCTCCTCAATCCGATCCAGACATCAAATAAAATTAGTGTCGCCAACGAATTCCTTCATATGTTACATCCTAAACTCGTTAGATGTCGGAAGTCTGTTTACTCATGTCCCTGTTAAAGGAACCATAGAAAAAAGGAAAAAAAAACATATATACGCACCCTCTGGCAGGATTCGAACCTGCGTCCCTCTTTGTAGGTGAAACCGTCGTTAGAAACCCAAGGGTTCAGTTAGACATTCCAACCACCTGAAGAAGGCCGGAGCGTACAATGGGCCGAAACGTTGTAATAAATATGGCGATAAAGATGAGAACAATAGTACGAATAATGTAAATAAAAACAAATTTGTATAACCGTAAAAAAAGATCATTTTGAACAATACGTGGTTGAAGAATTACACACACGCACGAACACACACATACAAACATATATATATATATATATATATATATATATATATATATATATATATATATATATATATATATATATATATATATATATATATATGTATATATATATGTATATATATATGTATATATATATGTATGTATGTATGTATAAAAGTTTCATTAAAAACGACTGACAAAGTAATGCTGTTAAGTTTTTTATTTAATTTCTTTGTGTTCATATAATTTTCTTCTTTTCTGGACATAAATTATGAATTGTCCAAAAGTTCTGCAAGTCTTGATAATGACTAAAGGTATAACCGAAATCGCTCAGGCATACAGAACATTCGGAGAAATTCTTCATAATTTATGTCCAGAAAAGAAGAAAATTATAAGAACACAAGAAACATTAAATAATAAACTTCATCGCAGTTCCTTGCCAGTCGTTTTTAATGAAACTTGTATAAAAAGGCACTGTTGACCAAATACACAATTATATATATATATATATATATATATATATATATATATATATATATATATATATATATATATATATATATATATATATATATATAGTACTATAAATGTTATTTTTTGTTTACACATGTGTTTGACTTGCTATCCGGATTTTTCATTTGTCTTTAACAGTGAAATTAAAAACAACGGCCTAGACCGAGACGTCCTGCTAAAGAAACATTCTTGTTGGGTTCGCACAACTTTTCATGAGTCAGCCTTCTCAATATAAGCCGTATTTTATTAATTTTACTGTTTAAAAAAATAAAAAACCGGATAGTAATTCAAACATGTGTACTCACTGAAAATAAGGTGTTCGGATGGTAACTTCGGATTAAAAACTATATTTTCAACACAATATATATATATATATATATATATATATATATATATATATATATACATTATGAAATGGACTACATATATATATATATATATATATATATATATATACAGTGTAACCCGGATATCAGAGACCCGGATATAAGAGAAACTCGGATATAAGAGAGATTTTCTCTGGTCCCAAATTAGAGCCATACTTACCTAAACAAAATAGACCAAACCCGGATATAAGAGAAACTCGGATATAACAGACTTCTTCTCCGGTCCCGACAACTCTCTTATATCCGGGTTACACTATATATATATATATATATATATATAGAGAGAGAGAGAGAGAGAGTGATTACGAAATGTTGGGATCAAGTGACTTTAAACGTAAGATCGATCGATTCTTTTTGATTTTATTTTCCCGCTCATTTATCTGTTCTTTGCTTTCTTGTTTTTCGTTTTTTTTTTCATTTTCCATTTTTTTTATTGATTTATTTTAATTTTTACCCCTATTATCTTCCGCTCAATCTGTATTATCCTTCTGCACTTTTTGGCGCCATCTTTTTGTCGTGAGTCCCTATGGCAGGCATATTTCATTCGTTTTTCCTTGTTCTTTTTCTCTTTTCTTTGCGACCCTTTTATTTCTCTGCAGTAACTCGAATAGATCGCCTTGCAAACCCTGTGTCCTTTCCTGCTCCACCTTCTTAGATTTCGACTATGGTTCGGCATCTTCGCCTGATAGATTTTTCTCCGACATTTTTTTTACTTCGTCTCTCATACAAGGAGCCAAACGTTTTGACCTAGAAACAAAAAATCATTCGTTCCTCAAATAAATAAAAGCTGCTTGATTCAATGAGATTCAATTTTTATTGATATATTTTGTGTTTTTGTTGACATGAATTTTTAAGTAGTTTGGTTAACTGTGGGTTCTTGTTAATATATTTTTTCAAATTCTATATCGCTGAATTATCTTCTATGTGTGTATATGATGTGCGAATGATTTCTACAAATTTTGAGACAAACATCCTCGTCTCTCTTACAATCAATATTTTTTATCCCTCCTGTTTTGTCTATATGCTGCAAAATAGATTCGAAAAGGTCTTTCCCCATAAAATTTTATTATGACTCATCGTGTATATTGTTCTTACTTGAAAGTAAAAACATAATCTAGATTTGTATTTTGGTTATATACAGAACTCATTATAAAACATGGCGGATATATTACGAGCCGTACAGAAATCTTTCCATGATTGACCTTTCCAGCGATTTTTTTAAAAAAACAATTTAAATGCCATATCCCTTCAGGAAGTAGGAGGTTATGATTCTCCACAGCTTCCTTTTCTTTATTATCTGTGAATTGCTCTGACTTCCTGGAAAATATTGTGGAATGATTTACTATTGATTTCTCCACGATTTTGAATACCGTAGTTCTCATCAAAATCTAGAGATCAGTGCTTGAACCCAGAAACAAATACAGATTTACGAATACTTGTTTTCTAAGAAGGTTGGTGTATCAAAATATGCTTCCTCATCATTCATAACGTTTGGGATCAGGAGATTACAACGTTTGGAATTTCGAATTATTTTTCTCTGCTGTCTTTCTTTTTCGTCCTCTACTGTCCATCCCCCATTATTTTTCTTGTTCCTCCTCTTTTGTCTTTCTTCTTCCTCCTCTTTTGTCTTTCTTGTTCTTCCTCTTTTGTCTTTCTTCTACCTCCTCTTTTGTCTTTCTTGTTCTTCCTCTTTTGTCTTTCTTCTTCCTCCTCTTTTGTCTTTCTTGTTCTTCCTCTTTTGTCTTTCTTCTTCTTCCTCTTTTGTCTTTCTTCTTCCTCCTCTTTTGTCTTTCTTGTTCTTCCTCTTTTGTCTTTCTTGTTCTTCCTCTTTTGTCTTTCTTCTTCCTCCTCTTTTGTCTTTCTTGTTCTTCCTCTTTTGTCTTTCTTCTTCTTCCTCTTTTGTCTTTCTTGTTCTTCCTCTTTTGTCTTTCTTCTTCCTCCTCTTTTGTCTTTCTTGTTCTTCCTCTTTTGTCTTTCTTGTTCTTCCTCTTTTGTCTTTCTTCTTCCTCCTCTTTTGTCTTTCTTGTTCTTCCTCTTTTGTCTTTCTTGTTCTTCCTCTTTTGTCTTTCTTCTTCCTCCTCTTTTGTCTTTCTTGTTCTTCCTCTTTTGTCTTTCTTGTTCTTCCTCTTTTGTCTTTCTTCTTCCTCCTCTTTTGTCTTTCTTCTTCCTCCTCTTTTGTCTTTCTTGTTCTTCCTCTTTTGTCTTTCTTCTTCCTCCTCTTTTGTCTTTCTTCTTCCTCCTCTTTTGTCTTTCTTGTTCTTCCTCTTTTGTCTTTTTTGTTCTTCCTCTTTTGTCTTTCTTGTTCCTCCTCTTTTGTCTTTCTTGTTCCTCCTCTTTTGTCTTTCTTGTTCTTCCTCTTTTGTCTTTTTTGTTCTTCCTCTTTTGTCTTTGTTCTTCCTCCTCTTTTGTCTTTCTTCTTCCTCCTCTTTTGTTTTTCTTGTTCTTCCTCTTTTGTCTTTCTTCTTCCTCCTCTTTTGTCTTTCTTCTTCCTCCTCTTTTGTCTTTCTTGTTCTTCCTCTTTTGTCTTTCTTGTTCTTCCTCTTTTGTCTTTCTTCTTCCTCCTCTTTTGTCTTTCTTCTTCCTCCTCTTTTGTCTTTCTTGTTCTTCCTCTTTTGTCTTTCTTCTTCCTCCTCTTTTGTCTTTCTTCTTCCTCCTCTTTTGTCTTTCTTGTTCTTCCTCTTTTGTCTTTTTTGTTCTTCCTCTTTTGTCTTTCTTGTTCCTCCTCTTTTGTCTTTCTTGTTCCTCCTCTTTTGTCTTTCTTGTTCTTCCTCTTTTGTCTTTTTTGTTCTTCCTCTTTTGTCTTTGTTCTTCCTCCTCTTTTGTCTTTCTTCTTCCTCCTCTTTTGTTTTTCTTGTTCTTCCTCTTTTGTCTTTCTTCTTCCTCCTCTTTTGTCTTTCTTCTTCCTCCTCTTTTGTCTTTCTTGTTCTTCCTCTTTTGTCTTTCTTGTTCTTCCTCTTTTGTCTTTCTTCTTCCTCCTCTTTTGTCTTTCTTCTTCCTCCTCTTTTGTCTTTCTTGTTCTTCCTCTTTTGTCTTTCTTCTTCCTCCTCTTTTGTCTTTCTTCTTCCTCCTCTTTTGTCTTTCTTGTTCTTCCTCTTTTGTCTTTCTTCTTCCTCCTCTTTTGTCTTTCTTCTTCCTCCTCTTTTGTCTTTCTTCTTCCTCCTCTTTTGTCTTTCTTCTTCCTCCTCTTTTGTCTTTCTTCTTCCTCCTCTTTTGTCTTTCTTCTTCCTCCTCTTTTGTCTTTCTTCTTCCTCCTCTTTTGTCTTTCTTGTTCTTCCTCTTTTGTCTTTCTTGTTCTTCCTCTTTTGTCTTTCTTCTTCCTCCTCTTTTGTCTTTCTTCTTCCTCCTCTTTTGTCTTTCTTGTTCTTCCTCTTTTGTCTTTCTTCTTCCTCCTCTTTTGTCTTTCTTCTTCCTCCTCTTTTGTCTTTCTTGTTCTTCCTCTTTTGTCTTTCTTCTTCCTCCTCTTTTGTCTTTCTTCTTCCTCCTCTTTTGTCTTTCTTCTTCCTCCTCTTTTGTCTTTCTTCTTCCTCCTCTTTTGTCTTTCTTGTTCTTCCTCTTTTGTCTTTCTTCTTCCTCCTCTTTTGTCTTTTTTGTTCTTCCTCTTTTGTCTTTCTTCTTCCTCCTCTTGTCTTTCTTCTTCCTCCTCTTTTGTCTTTATTGTTCTTCCTCTTTTGTCTTTTTTGTTCTTCCTCTTTTGTCTTTCTTCTTCCTCCTCTTTTGTCTTTCTTGTTCTTCCTCTTTTGTCTTTCTTGTTCTTCCTCTTTTGTCTTTCTTCTTCCTCCTCTTTTGTCTTTCTTCTTCCTCCTCTTTTGTCTTTCTTCTTCCTCCTCTTTTGTCTTTCTTGTTCTTCCTCTTTTGTCTTTCTTCTTCCTCCTCTTTTGTCTTTCTTCTTCCTCCTCTTTTGTCTTTCTTCTTCCTCCTCTTTTGTCTTTCTTGTTCTTCCTCTTTTGTCTTTCTTCTTCCTCCTCTTTTGTCTTTCTTCTTCCTCCTCTTTTGTCTTTCTTGTTCTTCCTCTTTTGTCTTTCTTGTTCTTCCTCTTTTGTCTTTCTTCTTCCTCCTCTTTTGTCTTTCTTCTTCCTCCTCTTTTGTCTTTCTTGTTCTTCCTCTTTTGTCTTTCTTCTTCCTCCTCTTTTGTCTTTCTTCTTCCTCCTCTTTTGTCTTTCTTGTTCTTCCTCTTTTGTCTTTCTTCTTCCTCCTCTTTTGTCTTTCTTGTTCTTCCCCTTTTGTGTTTCTTCTTCCTCCTCTTTTGTCTTTCTTGTTCTTCCTCTTTTGTCTTTCTTGTTCTTCCTCTTTTGTCTTTCTTCTTCCTCCTCTTTTGTCTTTCTTGTTCTTCCTCTTTTGTCTTTCTTATTCCTCCTCTTTTGTCTTTCTTGTTCCTCCTCTTTTGTCTTTCTTGTTCCTCCTCTTTTGTCTTTCTTCTTCCTCCTCTTTTGTCTTTCTTGTTCTTCCTCTTTTGTCTTTCTTCTTCCTCCTCTTTTGTCTTTCTTGTTCTTCCCCTTTTGTGTTTCTTCTTCCTCCTCTTTTGTCTTTCTTGTTCTTCCTCTTTTGTCTTTCTTGTTCTTCCTCTTTTGTCTTTCTTCTTCCTCCTCTTTTGTCTTTCTTATTCCTCCTCTTTTGTCTTTCTTGTTCCTCCTCTTTTGTCTTTCTTGTTCCTCCTCTTTTGTCTTTCTTCTTCCTCCTCTTTTGTCTTTCTTGTTCTTCCTCTTTTGTCTTTCTTCTTCCTCCTCTTTTGTCTTTCTTGTTCTTCCTCTTTTGTCTTTCTTCTTCCTCCTCTTTTGTCTTTCTTGTTCTTCCTCTTTTGTCTTTCTTCTTCCTCCACTATTTTATCTCTGGTTATTCCTCTATTGTCTTTCTTGTTCCTCGCCTTTTACCTTGTTTCTCCTCTATTGTCTTTTTTGTTCCTCTTATACTGACTTTCTTGTCCCTCCTCTTTCGTCTTTTTTTTCTTCCTCCTCTGTTGTCTCTCTTGCTATTCCTCTGTTATCTTTCTTGTTCCTCACCTTTTGACTTTCTTGTTCCTCCTCTATAGACTTTCTTGCTCTTCATTGACTGAAAGTCAGTCTAGGAGAATGGCTACTCTGAAAAGTATTTCTTCTACTAGACTGGCTCCTACGCAAGGCTAGTAAATCCAGTTTACCCTACTAGTTAATTCGACATTAGCTCAAAAGTGAAAGCCTCGCCGATAAGAACTGCGCTAACCGCGCCTCCTTTCATTAGTCTTTTTTTTTTATTTCCTTTCTATTCATTCGAAAGTGATTCGCAAACTTGATTTTTTTCCTAACAAATTCGAAGCTTCGAAAATTAAACGGTGGCACTTTTATTTCTTATTCACGCATCTTTGTCAGGATCTTACTTTTAAAATCACATTTTGCATCGAGTTTCTTATTGAATTGTTATTACACAATTTTTACTAATAAAAAAACACAATATTACCGTAACCAATGTGAATCCAATTCCCCAACCATGATCTTCAAGATGAATCTGTGATCGCATTGCATGGAGTCACGGTGAATAGCGACTCGGAATCGGAGAGCTGTCTTTGAATTCCAGTCGAGTTTGTTATATTCCCCTACGTTGAAATACCCTTGAGGAAGTTATGAATCTATTACTTCTTCCTTCCCACCGGCTACGTGTAAATAGCGGGGAATTTTGGGTTTTATAGACTTCGGTGGCAACTAGTCTAGGAGAAGGACAACTCTGGATTCAAAACCTCCAACTATGGGTTAAATAACCTCACCAAGTCGCAATTGAATACAGCCAGACCCACTAAAGACATGTCCAGTCGAGTGAGGAGAAATTTCTCCAAAGAGTGAGAAGTTCTAGATTTGTTCTAATGAGTAAATGGATGGCGAGAGAAAGTTTAGGAGAGATAACAAAAATACAAAGTTTATTAAGATCTACAAGCGAGGGGAAATTGTGGAGAGCCATGTTCGCTAACGACCTAATGGACACGGCAGATAGAAGAAGAAGTAATGTTGCAGAAATGGGTATCAGTGTGCAGGTCACGGTAAAAAATAAACGGTTTTAAACCTTTTTTTTTTACCGTGACTTGCACGCAGATACCAAGCTTACGAAATGACGTTATTACATTTATGCAACATTACTTCTTCTTCTTCTTCTTCTTCTTCTTCTTCTTCTTCTTCTTCTTCTTCTTCTATCTGCCGTGTCCATTCAGGACGTTAGAGACCAAGGCTCTCCACAATTTCCTCTCCTTTGCAGATCTTAATAAATTTTGTATTTTTGTTATCTCTCCTAAACTTTCTCCCGCCATCCATTTACTCAAGCAGACAAGGTAGTCTATATCTTGTTTTCCTCTGTCTCTCTTGCCTTTAATATGGCCTGACTGGAATTGGAAGTCATCTCTCCGATTTTCAATTCCGACTCGTTATCCATTACACCACACGCACACTCAAACTTGCAGCACCTGGTATTCCCAAGCGCCTGGTATTCCCTGGTATTAACCTAGAAATTTCAACTGTCTCTTCCTGATGTAAAGTATAAGTATCATTTTTCTTTCCATTTTCTCAAAAACTTCGTATTGTTCGATCCCTGGTATTCTCAGCATCCTTCTGTAGAACCACATTTCTGTTGCTTCAAGTCTCTTCTTCATTTTTGAGATGGCCCAGCATTCACTGTTGAAACATCGGTCTTAGATCTTAGAAGTAAAATGGCTTACGGCCACATCACGTTGAAACACCGATTCCCCTACAATCACTGAAGTTAAGCAATATCGAGCCCAGACAGTACTTAGATGGGTGACCGCTTGGGAATACCAGGTGCTGCAAGTTTGAGTGTGCGTGTGGTGTAATGGATAACGAGTCGGAATTGAAAATCGGAGAGATGACTTCCAATTCCAGTCAGGTTTGTTATATTTACTTACGTGTAAATACCCTTTGGAAAGCCATGAATCCACCTCTTCTCTCCCCAGCTATGGGTTAATTAGTAAGACTTGTATCAGTAAATCATTATTGTCTATTCTTGCAATCTAAAAATATTTTCTGACTTTTAATAACCCACTGCAGGTTGATAACCCGTAAAAATAATTAATTAATTCCAGGAATATATTAGAACTTGCATTCATCATACAAATTAGTGATTCGCTTCTTTTTTTTAAATAAAAAAGAAAATTTATTAATTGAAGGAAACGTATTCTGATGATATTTGTGAGGTCTGGAATTTTTCTGCTATAATACCTTGTAACGTTTACATCTCGCGACCTTTAATCTAATCTATCTAATCGGTTGGTGTTGTTTTCTACAAAGGCTAAAGTGAAACACACGTACTGTGCATCACTCAACGTATCCAGTAATCCATTATAGTCGGAAGAGCACCCCCATTTACTGCAGCCATGGCAGCACTGGAACGTTTTCCTTCTTTTAGACTGATTGCCTTAACAATGCTAAATAGCCAAGTCAGTCCAGTTGTTTGCAGAATTTTGAATTCACAGTTTTCCTTCTCCTAGACGGGTTGCCTTACCAATACTAAAGTGACAAGTTAGTTCCATAATTTGTAGGAGCTTGAATTCAAAGTTTTCTTTCTCCTAAACTGGTTGCCCATCCAATGCTGATCAATCTGGTCAGTCGTTATTATTTACATTTTAAATTCAGGGTTTCCTTCACTTAGACTGCTTGCTGCCCCCTGTCAAGAGAACCCATTCTGCCCTGATCTTTCACCCATAGCTGGAGGAAGATGAATTCCTGATTTTTCCGCGGGAATTATCAGGTATTGAACGAAACAGAATCGTGGTTATGGAGGAATCGAACTCGGTAGGACTAATTCATTTTACGTGATGACAATCATTATACTACCGACAACCCTTTTGATAGCTGAAGTCATGACCTTAAGAGGAAGTGAATTTGTGTGCTTCTCAAATACAAATGGTGTTTTGACCATAATAAAGCAAGCGGCGTAATTTTTTCTTTTATATTTTTACTTAGTGCGATAGAAGCACAAAATATTTATGTGCCATGCGTAAGTGATCATGTATCTTTCGATACATGACTGACGAGGCGGATTTTTTCCCCAGCAGTAGGTTGCCATTTCTTTCTGCGGCAGACCAGTTGCCATATAACCCGGTCTGTCCTGCTATCTACCCATAGAGAAGAGGGTTCATACCTTTCCCAATGGTATTAGCACGTAAGTGAATGAAATGGATTCGAGTGGAATTTGAACTCGGCTCTCCGATTCCTCAATCCGAGCCGCTATCCATTACTCCACATTACTCTCATATTTATGTCAGATCCGCAAAGTTGAATACCACTCAATATCAGGATAAACATGAAACAATCCGATCGTTTTTCTAGAGGCGAATGATTGTAAAAGTAAAATATGATGCCTTAATTCATTTTCATTAAAATAATTTACACGTAAAAACATTGCAATGATAAACATTTCGATAATTCATTAATATGAATAGTAACTATATTCCTTAAAAAAAGCCTTGTTCATTATTAGATTATGGCAAGTAATTTTTAAACAACCGATAATTAGAAGAAAGTGCGCGCAGTGGATAAAAAATTTAGCCAATCATAAGGCGAAACATTTTCAACCAATCAAGAGGCAGTGATTCTTTTTCTTTCAAATCAGTTAATCTCGTTTGTTTTTGTTCATGTATTTGTTTATTTTCTTTCTCCTTTGATGTACCTGGGTGACGAAGACACCTTTGGGGCTGAAACTAACGTCGGGCAAAAATAATGTTTGACAATAACAATTTTAAAAAGAAATAAAGCCAAAGATTTGTTTTTAAAAAAAAAGGGAGGACAAGCAGCAAGCTATGACAAGAAGAATAAAATCTGGAGTTTAGAAAAAAACATTTTCAACCGATGTCCAGTTGGTGTGAAAGAAGATACTGGTGACTAGCGACCAGCACTGCAGGAGTGGTGGGCAACAATTCCACCAGGACTGTCCGTGCTTCTTCCTGGCGGATTTGATGCCACGACAAATGCAGGTGCTCCAGGAGCTGGAAGGACGTTCAACCCACAATTCCGGCGCAACACCAATGTTTTCCGGCCTGAGGAATGATTCATCATATGACACCTGCCTTTAAGTGAAAGGTTGAATAAGAAGAGGAAAAAAAGAGAGATAAGGTTAATTGAAATAGGATGAACAGAATAGTTTAAGAAAGAAAGAAAGAAAGAAAGAAAGAAAGAAAGAAAGAAAGAAAGAAAGCCATGACGGTGATATGAGAAAGAAAGAAAGAATATATGGAAATATGTATATATGAAATAAAAAAGAAGTTACATAAAATAGAAAAAAAGGAAAAGGAAGGAAAGAAGGAAAAACTTTCAAAAGGGCAAACGAGAAAAATAAAGATAAAAAATATGAAATTAAACTTAAGGGAAAGGAAATAAAAAAGAAGGATGAAGAAAGTTAGGGAAAAAAAGAAAGAAAGAAAGAAAGAAAGAAAGAAAGAAAGAAAGAAAGAAAGCTATGACGACAGTGATATAAAAAAGAAAGAAAGAAAGCTATGACGACAGTGATATAAAAAAGAAAGAAAGAAAGCTATGACGACAGTGATATAAAAAAGAAAGCTATGACGACAGTGATATAAAAAAGAAAGAAAGAAAGCTATGACGACAGTGATATAAAAAAGAAAGAAAGAAAGAATGAAAGCTATGATGACAGTGATACAAAAAAGAAAGAAAGAAAGCTATGACGACAGTGATATAAAAAAGAAAGAAAGAAAGCTATGACGACAGTGATATAAAAAAGAAAGAAAGAAAGAATGAAAGCTATGATGACAGTGATACAAAAAAGAAAGAAAGAAAGCTATGATGACAGTCATATAAGAAAGAAAGAAAGAAAGAAAGAAAGAATCGTAAAATAAAACAAAAATAGAAAGGGTTGTAATAAAGGTAAAGAAAAGGCAGATTTCAATTAGGAGAAATACCGGTATCGAATAAATAACTACAGCAGATAAACGACAGATTATTCCTGAATCAAAGTGGATATCTTTCAATACTCCATACCTGTGGCCTTGTGCCAAACTAAACTAAGTTGAGTAAATAATAACGGGAAAATCTCAGACCAATTTTTTTCAACATGGCAAGTAATCAAAAGTCTTCGCTTAGTCTTGCAAATACAACAGAAAAAAATCAATAAGAAAAACTATAACCAACAAAAACATTTTAAGGTTTCACGTTTGCTAATGCTGACGACTGTTCAGAAAATTACAAATAAATATGAATTTAACTGTTTTAGTTCTGTTTTTATTCTTCGATTGATTTTAGGAGAAAGGCGGTTTTATTACAGACGATACGAGTCACACTTGTCAGTCTTTCTGTTACAGTATATTATCAAGAAATCTTCTTTGATAAACGATTCTTTTGATACTATTTTTATAAATGATCAGTTTGGAGTAGAATATTGCTTTGAAGATCTAGTCAGCAGACTTATCGTAAAACGTCTGGAAAGAAACATTGATTCAAGAAATGTAAGATATGCGATTTATTAACGGGGGAAATTTTACAGCCCTTATTTTGATTGTTTTTCTTTTGCTAATTCTACACAATAATAATAATAATAATAATAATAATAATAATAATAATAATAATGTCCGTTAGTATTCGAATATACCTATCTGTTTTAGACGACTGCCCGTGAGTATTTGTGTTTGTTCAACACCCACACAGCCCAACTCTAGTTCATACTGTAACTATGCTGAGCAGAACAATTTAATTACAGTTTCCGACAGTGAGCGCATTGTCTGGCGGGTTCAAATGTTTGAACAAGCCCAGTACGCTCAAATCCTCGGTCACGATGACTTGTGACTTCGTGCTAGCAAAAACATCGACGAACATTTCCGTCTACAAGGCGTGGTATGATTTTCACGCACTTTACTAAGGTGCCCCACACTAGGGTCACCTCCCCATCAAGAAGTCACCTTCCTAACAAATCAATGTTTGAACCCAAGCAATATGGTCGGAAAGCACCCATCTAGGATAATAGTATTTAAAAGTAATATCTGTTTGCAAGTACAGTGTAACCCGGATATAAGACCCGGATATAAGAGAAACCCGAATATAAGATAGATTTTATCTGGTCCCAAATTAGAGCCTGTGTTAATAAAACAAAATAGACCAAACCCGGATATAAGAGAAACCCGGATATAAGAGAAACCAGGATATAAGAGACTTCTTATCCGGTCCCGACAACTCTCTTATATCCGGGTTACACTGTATATAAAACTAAGCACTAAGCTAAAGGTTGTAATTTTAAAATGAGAAAAAAACAAAATAATGCCATTGTACTACAAAAAGTCTGTGAAAATGGTATAACTTAAAATATATAAGCTTAGAATAAAAATTACTTTTAAATATTGACGTGAAGTCTATTGGTAAAGCCTGGATTGAAAATGTAAAATAGCAAAAAAAAAAAAGAATTATCAAAAGGACGGTTTTCCCTTGACACCGCCATTATTTTAACTTCCTTCACTCATCGTCAATGTTTATTGTTTTAAAAAACAATGATTAGAATTGTAATAAAACCTAAACATACGATGACAGTGAGTTTATACACTTTTTGTTTTTGAGAATTTACAAGAAAAATATTAAACACTATTTATTTATTAGATTGCTTATTTACAAGAATAAAGATTTTTATTTACAACAATCTAAAAACTATTAGAACTAATCATGCAATACAATATTTTTCATTTATCAATTTATAAAGAATTAAATAGGAAAACAATTTTTATTCATAAATGTATTCACATTTACTAAATTATTAAAATATGTGAATCAATCATAAGGAAATCCTTAGTAGTCACCGTTTTATAAAGTTTAAATCAATTGGCAATTTGCCGATGTTTCTTCAATTTCATTTCAATAAACAATATAATATATAGTGTTTATCATTTTTCTTGTCAATTCTTAAGAACAAAGAAAATGTGTAAATTCACTTTCATATGTTTCGGTTTATTAAAATTCTAATCATCGCTTTTTTTTTTAAACAATAAACATTGTTGAGGAATAAAGGTAGTTAAAATAATAGCGGTGTCAAGGAGAAAACCTCCCTTTTGACAACGTTTTTAGTGGACATTAAGCTTCAAGTTTGCTTATAGCTGTTTAATGAGTAAAGCGCACAAGCTAGAAGATTGTCTTCTTTAAAATATTGTTTTTAATGGCCATGTTTGAGGTCTACAGATTCCATTTCTTCATTATCCATGAATTGCCTCGACTTCTTGAGAAAGATAGTGGATTTCGTTGCTACGCCATTAAGAATATATAATACCATTAAAAATATAATTAAAATATATGATGTCATTAAAACAGCAGTAAATATATAATACCATTAAAATGCCATTAGAATATATTATAATGCCTTAATGAATTCAGCGTCATTAAAATCTATAATGCCTTAATGAATTTAGTGTTGCGATATTATTTCCAGTGACGAAGTGTCCATGTATGCAACGCATATATTGTTAACATGATAAACCATTTTCGTGTAATATAAAAGAATTATTGATCATTTTTTCGGTATACTTTCACTCGTGAATTTTTAATAAATCTCACATTTCTCTATTTTTTAGGATAAATTGTAAACAAGTGATATTAGTAGAGTAATATAAGCAGAGAATGCCTCTGCTTCTGTATACCACTCCTACGCCAGTTTTATGCACAAGCCCAGACAACATGTAAGAACTGACTGGTTCAGGTTAAGTGAGCAAGAAAAGGAAAAAAAAAGAAGTGAAGTTAGCTGCTTTTTGATGTCCTGTTAAATATGTTAATATTAGCGATAGTTAAATCTAATCAGTTGAATACTGTTTTATTTTATTCGTTTATGTTATGTCATTTTTCTTTTAGTAATAGTTGATTTTTAAAAGAGTACTTATTTTAGTATTTGAATTTTTTTCAAGGCAATCTTCGACATTTCTATATATTGAATCCATAAAGAGGTTACAAATAGACAAAGGTGGTACTATGGTGAAGGAACAGACACACACGCGTAGACGAAAGAAGATAGGTTTATTGTAAAAGAGAATACACTACTGAAAGACAGGGAATCGGGTGGCAGGCTAGTAATTCCCGAAGCAAGGATATTTAATAATTACGGGGCCGGGTAGCTGTCTACCGAAGGCAGGGAGAGTTCGACTAGCACAGCTGGAGACGAATCTCCAACTAATTTCCGGAGCAATGGTAATTATCTTACCTCCCCGCAAGGCAGGATGTGGCACAAGGCCGTTTTTAATGCGGGGCAACAAATCCCCGTAGACCCCGTATAAATGTGGCACAAGGCCGTTTTTAATGCGGGGTTAAACCGAGCCCGTAGTCTCGGGCAAAAATTCGTAAAAAAAACGGGATCGGGTAGCTGTCTACCACCACAGATGAGACTCTGCCCTTTGGTATAGCCTCGTCTGGGTTCCTCTCTGCCCGAAGGCAAAGAGTTCGAATAGCTTAACTGGAGACGAATTTCTAACTAATTGCCGAAGCAAGGATATTTGCCAACCGCCCCACGCGGTCAGATGTGGCACAAGACCGAATTTTACGTGGAGTATCCGAGACTGCCCTTCGGCATAGCCTCATCTGGGTTCCTCTCCGCCCAAAAGCAGAGTGTTCGACCAGCTTAGTTGAAAACTCTCCAAGTAATTGCCGAAGGAAGTCCTCAGGTATATCCTGTGCTCACTATATATAGCTACTGATATAGTCAGTCCACATAGGCGATAGGGGGTGTGGGACATTCCATTACAACACTATAATCTTAGATTTAACTAGAATATGGATATAAAGCCCTGTAAATTAAAAATACAATTGTCAATTGAGAGTCATGTTAAGAATATTTAAAATTATTTTTTAAAAATCTGTAAACATGGTATTAATGTATATTTTTCATTAAGGGTTATTACATTTTATGATAAGGCAAGGCGTTAGTACATTCTACAACAAAGTGTGAAAAAGAAAAGAAAAATTTAATTCACTAATAAATTTCAACGCTATTGTTTTCGAAATACAGACTCCAAGACCCGCTTTGAATTAGATTGTTGTATCTAGATAACGATTGAGCCTAGATTTGAAGTGATGAAGATTCTTATGATTGAGGAAGCGTCCTCTTGGGAATCTGTTTCCCAACATAGTGAAGAAGCTGGGTGGAACTTCCTTCTCACCAATGGTATTCGAAGAGAATGAGGCTGATTCGACTCTTTGGGGGTGGTATTACAGAACTTAGCTGTAAAAACATTAACTGGTGGAACTAAGGAATGTAGCTAGTCAGAACACTTTCCATGGAAATATCGATAGAGCAGCGAGAGTCTTGCGACTTTTCGCCTGTGGGAAAGAGGTTGTAGTGTGGAAAATAATTCATCATAAGCAAGGCCACGTAGACGCTTTTGAACTCTGTCACTGTTAATGGTTACAAGAGGAATCTGAGAAAAATCAACAATTAAAAGAGCTGCCGAGTCTTCATGGTTCTAACCCTTTGATAACTTGTTAGCTCATATTCTTTTTTTTCAATATACTAGTCTTTTAGTATGGATTGAATGATTCGTTTCAAAGTCCCATAGAATTTTGCCGTTTTTGTTCTCTCGAACGATTTCAAGTTTATCCTTATGCTATTGTTCTGCGATTATAAATCTAACTTATTTGCACGTTACTGTTCATTCGTTGAGTGTTCACACCAACTGTAATTGGTGGTTTATACTAAATAAAGTGAAAGTGAAAGTATGTCTCCTCAATACTACGGCACACTTCTTAATAATTTAGTTGTTTTCAGTGATGTTTTCATTTGAATAGTCCCGACGCTTATCTTCATTTCTAGTTCTCCCAGTCATTTTTATTAAGCTCGTCGGGATAGTTCCAAGCGGTTCAATAACCCCCGGTATGACCGTTACTTTCATCTTCCAGAACCTCTTCACCTCTATGACAAGGTAAAAATGGTAATATTAATAGTAGAATTAGCAGTTTCCATCCAGGAAACACTCGGCATTCATTGACCGAACAGTTTGCGTTACAGTTGATTGAAATTAATAAAATCTTTTTTATTAGTTTTCTAGGAAATTAAAGTTCCTAAATATCCTGTTGTTTCCCTTTCTAGTATTGACTGGAGTTTCCTTCCAGCCGTTTTGTCTTCGGTAATGTGGACTTTGAGTACATCATTATTTTCTCTTCTAGTTATTATTGTTGTTGTTGAAAATGTTCAGGTAATGTGGTTTTCTTTATTTGGTTATGATCTTCATTGTAATTTTATAACGCCAATTTATATAGTCTGTAAGGATCGTCTTCTTTAAGATTTAAGAGTGTTTGAAGTCATTCTAATCAAATACCGATGACAGTTTAGACATCTCTAAATGAGTTGGGCGCCATGCAAGACATCCATTTGGACTTCATTTTAGATTTACACCACGGTGTTCCGGAACAGAAAATTCCACTATCTGACACGTTCATATTTTTTCTCTTTGTGAATATCAACAACGATCTAGATTGAATAATTCGTTTCAAAGTCCCATAGCATTCTACCATTATCGTTCTCTGGGACGATTTCAAGTTTATGATTCTTATAACTCAGAAATTATTTGTACTTTATTATTCACTCGTTAAGTGTCCACCCCAACTGTAACTGGTGGTCTACACTAAAGCTTAAGGGAAAGGGAAAGTGAAAGTACGTCTCCTCAATACTGCAGCACACTTCTTAATATTTTAGTTGTTTTCAGTAATGTTTTCATTTGAATAGTCCCGACGCTTATCTTGATTTCCAGTTCCTCCAGTCATTTTTTCAGAATCGTTCCTAGCAGCTCAATATCGGCCGTTATGGTTTACTCTACGGTCTTCCGGAACAGAAAATTCCACAATCTGACGTGTACATTTTTTTCTTTTACAAATATCAGCTCTGATTTTTTGGCTTCGACCGAGTCATCCCATTTGAATCTCGAAATCTAAGAAAATTTTTCTCTTTGATTAGTTCGAACAGACAGAATCTGGTCTGTGTATATGCTATTGGTCTGTGTAGTCAAGATACAGTTTTCAATAGACCAACCTTCCTACCCAGTCATGCCGAATCTTCTATTCTTTCAAGTTGCTACATTCGTTGATAATATGGTTTATTTTTTCATCTTTGTCTCCATACTGTCACATTGTTGTGTTCTGTTTTTCATCTCAGAAGATTCAATGCTCAGTATTTAAAAATATAACCAAAAATACTCCTTTCGAGTTCAATAGGACATTAATTGGCATTGTCTCATTTTCTTCCATTTTTTTTCTTACAAGAGTTTCTGAACTGGTCCCGGTGCTCTAGTGATTATCGATAGGATCGATATTTCCAAAAACAAGATCCATACATTATTATAATTATTGATTGAGAGAGAAGCACGCCAACAAAATGACGCTGGTGTACAAATATACAAAGTTCAGTATACCCGTCATGACACCCAGGCTGGTAAAGGTATACCAGGTATGCGCACTACATTCAAATGTGAAACGGTACGATGGCAGGTTTTGATAAAAGGTCAGGTAGCCCGGACCACTCAGATGGTTTTCAAGTATCTAGATGTTTCCCTAGTTGCTTTGGCAGCCTCATCCTTCAAAGCAGCCTCATCCTTCAAACTTAAACAGAAACAGCTCTCTCGTCACCCGGTCCTGATGCTTTCCGACTAAACTCATTCATGAACAGAGGTGCACAGTGCGTCAGGCCCTAGGGGACATACCCAACTGGTTAATGTCAGGCAACTGACAAACGGATTTCAGGTACTGAACGGGATATTCATTGTGTCACATCTAAATTCACCAAGACAGAAGATGTACATGTTAATACCTTCCAATCGATTAAGATCAGGAGGCATGAGAGCAATGGCTGGTTTATTATTATTATTATTACTACTACTACTACTCCTACAAGCTGTGCTGGGCACGTGGCCGAGTGGTTAGAATGTTCACATTCTGACCATGAGACCCGGGTTCGAATCTCATCATGGTCGATTTGTCAGGAATGTGACTTCCTGATGTTATCGGACTGGAGGGTCCGATCTCAGCGTGCGGCACATTTGGAAAATGCCTGGAAACCATACCACGGGGTGACCCAAGCCTTGGGAGTAGACGGAAACCGAGGGATTGTGCGTGCTGGCCTTGTTCGAATTGTAGATCACGCTAGATAAAATGGCTCTTTTCACAGAAACTGTGACTGTAAACCAAAGGTTGGGCCCTGTGTGTGTGTTGAATAAACACAAATGCGCCTGAGCGAGCGTCTGCAACAGGGATTGGCTAGCCTCCCGAATAGACGAGTATCCTCGAATACGAGTGGCCAGCTATACATAAATACATATACAAGCTGTGCAGAAAAGTTCTCACTCCGACTAAGAAGCCCTTCCCAAAAATATTATGTGCAGTGTAACCCGGATATAAGAGAGTTGTCGGGACCGGAGAAGTCTCTTATATCCGGGTTTATCTTATATCCGGATTTGGTCTATTTTGTTTTATTAACACAGGCTCTAATTTGGGACCAGAGAAAATCTCTCTTATATCCGGTTTTCTCTTATATCCGAGTCTCTTATATCCGGGTTACACTGTATAATCACTTGGTTAAATTTTCGAAAGTTGGGAAGCCCAAGAACTTTCAGGTACCCTCTTTGTATGAATTATTATTATTATTATTATTATTATTATTATTAATAATAATAATAATAATAATAATGATAATAATAATAATAATAATGATAATAGTATTAAAATACTAGTTTTGCTTCTCTCTTTTGTCAAGCGTTTAAGCAGGCCGTCAGAATGAGCAAAAGGCCGAATAGTCGGTGGAACGAGACACAGGGGGACATTGCAGAGAAAGTAGACGAGGCAACGAACACGGGATACACCGAGACACACCGACACAAAATGGCGACCTCTAAGCTTGTTCTTGCAGATGTTGCCGAGATATCCTCTATTTCATACATGTCCGCCGCGCATTTTGCAATTCATTTGGAATTGTGACCGGAAAACTATTAATAAACTAGCATTATCAAGACTACATATCAGCAGTAGTAGTAGTGGTAGTAGTAGTATTAGAAGAAGAAGAAACTTGTGGGAGTAATAAGCACTGGCGCATTAAAAACAGTATAAAAAACTGCATATTCTTGTATCTGTGATTACTGTTACCGTTTCTTAATTGGCTTCGATAATCCACGAGTTGGTGATGACACAAGGAGAATGAAAAGCCTGAAGAAATTAAATTATTTAACACATTGACTGTCAACCACGAGTTATTTCGTGGTTGGCAGTTTTTTTATTATGATTTTTTTTATTATGGGTTATCTCGTGCCAACAAAGAGTTTATTCACAGTGATAGCTTTACTGTGAAAAGAAAGTTAAGGCAATAGTTGAAGCTATAAATCAAGTCATAAAAAATGTTTTATTGCCTATGTTAGCTATTATAAAGTTAAGGTTTAAAGTAAGATTCCGTCGTTGTCCTCTGGCAGTGAACGTGTTAACATTGTTCAAGCCAACAGTGATTTTGTAGATCCTATATTCAACAAACCGGAATAAAACAATTTTGTAGATCCCATATTCAACAAACCGGAATAAAACAATTTTGTAGATCCCATATTCAACAAACAGGAAGAGAACAATTTTGTAGATCCCATATTCAACAAACAGGAAGAAAAGAAATAAAAGATTAATGAATATATAAGACGTGTTACCCACTGATTTGAGCAAGAAATAAAATGTCTGGTTTCCGTCGTCTGCTTTTAGTTTCTGTCTTGCGTGATTTTTCCAGACTGGCTTACAAAGTGTGCTGCTTAAAAAAAGATAGTCGTTTATACTATATATAATTCGAAAGAATTCTCGGAATATAATGCTACGCCTCATTTTATGTGCATGTGTGTGTGTGAGAGAGAGAGAGAGAGGTGGGGTGAGAGAGAGGCAGATTTATGATTTCAAATTTTGATAAACCATTGCATATAGGTTCTGTTTTGCAGCTACTTCTAATTTCTATTGAATTTTTTTATTTTATTAAATGATGTCATATTTTCGATACCTCCTAGAGTAAGTTAGCTTAAATTATAAGTTATTTACAGAGAGGGGATGTTGAAAAGTTTACAGACATCTTCTGAAAATTTCCCTGAAGACCTCAAACATCAGAATTTGTTTTGGAATGTATTCTTAGCCAAACAAAAAAATTTTTTTTAGCACGCCTCCATAATAGAAGGTATAAATATTTAAAATCCAATATATATTTATTTATCGGAAAATATACATAGATAGATATGAACAGACTGACAGATAGACAGATTGAAGAAGTAGATCACGTGATGGCAAAGGAAATGTATATATGGGAATTAGCGTGGTGTCTAAGTGATCGCTATTTCTACACTATCCTCTATTACTATACAGATCGCTATTCTCTGTACTATTTCTTTATACTGATCACTATACGGATTACTATTCGGATAACGATTTGGTGGTTACTTACCAATATACTATGAGTGCGACTGATATTCGAAGGCGTCTGACATCAGTATTGTTCAACGGCATATAGTTGTATCTGCGATTACAAAGTCTCTACTACACCGTGCATATATGTATATAGATAGCTAGATAGATATGAGTAGACTGATAGATAGATAGATAGATAGATAGATAGATAGATAGATAGATAGATAGATAGATAATGAATAAACTTGATATAGCTATTGAGCTACGAAAATCGATAGATAATGAACAGCCTTAGATAAAAAGAGATAGAGAGAGGGAAAGAAATAATGAAAAAACTGATATCCATCTCGCTATCCAAATAGATAATGTACAACCTCAGATAGATAGATAGATAGATAATGAATAAACTTGATATAGCTATCGAGCTATGAAAATCGATAGATAATGAACAGCCTTAGATAAAAAGAGATAGAGAGAGGGAAAGAGATAATGAAAAAAACGATATCCATCTCGCTATCCAAATAGATAATGTACAACCTCAGATAGATAGATAGATAGATAGATTTGTATCAGATATGATAAACATATCATATCTGATACAAATATATGCATTAAAGATATCTCTAGAAACTGATAAAAATAACAAAATATTTATTTACAATATTAAGTATTTATTCAATTAGTTTAAATAATAAGCTTAATAAAATAATATATATATATATATATTCTAAAACGCCAAATTAAAAAAAGGAAAAATAATATCTGTTTGTAAATTTATAACAATTTACCGACATACTTTTACCTGAAAAATTGCTTTTTGTGCCTGAGCCTCAGAATATTTAAATTTGGACTTTGCTTTTGTATACCCCGGCGATCAACACAAACGCCTCAGCGATGATCAGTTGACATAGATGAATTCTTTTGAACCACTTACTTGGATTCGTGTTGAGCTGGAAAGATGCCTGTGAACTCGGTCGACTTCATCCATCGGCATTTTTCTCAAGACATCGATGTAATGGATTTGATGCTTGCTGCTTATTTTGAATTCTGCAGCTACACAGATCTGATATATCTGAAAGGAAAGCCCAGCTGAAAAGTCTATCAGAAATGCAAGTTGCGAAAGACATCGTTCTACCTGATCGTATCTTTTGATCCAGCGAGCTTTCAACCGTTTTTTTTGTTCTTTTTTTTATTTCGTTTTTTTTTGTTTTCTTTTGTTTTGTTTTTTATCTCCTGTCTTCTGTTTATGTGTCTAAACATGTTTTTGATTAACTTGGGGCCTTTTCTACCAACTTCCTTGTCTTTCTCGGGTTTACATTTTTCTTCAATTCTTTTCTATTTCCTTTTTTATGATATTTTTATTAATTTGTGTTAATTCATTACTTTTTTTTATAAATCATTTTGCTTCCCTTCCCTTTACTGTCTAAGAACGCTCCCCTCAACTCATTTCTGGATTTGTTTTCCCTCGCTATATTTGAAAGTGTCTCGAAACCCAAGAGGGTCTTTCATATGTTTCTTATCGACCGTCTTTGGTCTATAAGGATCCTTTTTTTAGACAACACATGCGCGTGCGCGCATGCACACATATGCACGCACGGACGCGCAGAAACACGCATATATATATATATATATATATATATATATATATATATATGTATATATATATGTAAGCAAATATGTGGATGTAGATCCGACGGTATGATGAAATTTCAGTTTTTCTGTTTCTGACTAGTCCTGTATCTATCGTCTCTTCATTTTAACTTAAATTTAATATAAATATGTCTCCAATAACCATGTCCTGAAGATGGTCTATTAGACCGAAACGTCTGACGTTGACAGAAAAACAAAAAACAAAATAAAAAACAGTAAACTCACATTCGGATTTTGCTTTGTCTTTTCCCCATTTTCATATATATATATATATATATATACTCACACACACATATATATGACGTTCATAAATGATGTTTTATTATATCCTCGTAATATAAATCTTAGACATATGTTTGAACCTACGATGAATTTCAAATAAACAAATCTTTTCTTTTTAGAGTTTATCATAAACCTACTAACAAAAGTGATGTAATTAATTTTCATTCTGACCAAAATAAAAAAAATAAATTCATCATTATTCATAGGATTCTGTTGTTCATGATGACGGTAGTCTTTGAGTATAGAATCCAGAGGTTGGCAGTGAATATTTCGAAGACAGTAGGGAAGCGTAGTTCAGGTTAGCAGTGGATATCTCGTTTCAGTAGCAGAGCGTAGTTCTTCCTTCTGTTCTGGTTATCTTTGGTTCTGACAGGTTGGCATTGGACATTCGGAGAGAAATGGCCGCCTTTATACAAGACGGATTGAATATTTTACGCCTCCTGATTGCTGCTTATTTTGAATTCTGCAGCTACACAGATCTGATATATCTGAAAGGAAAACCCAGCTGAAAAGTCTATCAGAAATGCAAGTTGCGAAAGACATCGTTCTACCTGATCGTATCTTTTGATCCAGCGAGCTTTCTTTTCAGGAACTATAAAGTGAGTCCAGACATTTGGGTTTGATCACTAGTACTAAACTACACAAAATAATGTAACAGATTCTACCTCACAGCCCTTAAGATAGGTGGCCCAGAATACCGATCTGAAGAAGGGAAATGAGTTAAGAAAGCTTTTAGACTTATTCACCGCTCACAACATTTCATCCTTAATGCTAGAAAATGAGCTTACAAAATCCACAAATCCAAAAACCTAAGCACCACCAATAGCACTTCTAACAAAAACAACACAAAATTCATTCGTACCCTCTAATACTCTTTCTACAAAACTTGTAAATAAATCAGTCTTCCTATATGAGAGTGAATGCTGCATAATCTCATCACAGATGAAGAAAAGACTTGAAGCAACAGAAATATGGTTCTACAGAAGGATGCTGAGAATACCATGGACTGAACATGTGGGCAATGACAAAGTTTTAGAGAGAATGGAAAATAGATGATGTTATTATATCCCCATAATATAATATTTATTAGACATAATAAAGAAACTTAATAAGGTTGAGCCTATAATGAAATTGACACATGAATTTGAAATAAACAAATCTCTACCTTTCCTCGACATCTCATTAATACGTAACAATAACAGATTTTAGAGTTTATCATAAACCCACTAACAAAAATCATCTAATTATTTTTTTCCGACCACAATCAAAAAAAAAAAAAAATTGAGTATTAGTCATAGGATTCTACCTGGATATGGAGCCAAGAATACATATCTGAAGAAAACTTTTAGACTTATTCACAACCCACATCATTTCATTTTCAACGCTAGAATACGAATTTACAAAATCCACAAATCTCAAAAACTTGACATCACCAATAACACTTCTAATAACACAAAATGCATAATCCCACCTTCTAACACTGTTTCTACAAAACTTACACACACACATACACACACATACACACATATATATATATATATATGTGTGTATGTGTGTGATTAATAAAAATAAAATTTGTCATTTAGCCGGTTGATGTTATCTTCAGCACATCGACTCTAAAGATTCGGCACATGAACATTTTGTAATTGTTCAATCCACTCTTCAGAACGTTTCAGCAATTAACTGCCGTTTTTTCTAAATGATTTTTTTTCTAAATTTGCATTTTATGAATAAAAATACACTTACACCTTTCAGGAAGGATTTCTAGAATATTACATATTTTGAAGATTATATATGTATAAAAACACCGAAACAAATATTAAAGAAAGTATATATATATATATATATATGTTTAGTTAAAAACGACTGACAAGGTACTGCGGTTAAGTTTTTTACTTATTTTCTGATTGTCTATTTTATTCACTTTCTCTTCTCTGCAGATTTATTCTGAGAACTTTAACATATATATATGTTTGTGTGTGTGTGCGCGCGCACGCGCGCCAGCGCGAGTGTGTGTATGTGTATCTTCAACCATATACTGTTCAAAACAATAGACATTTTGTGTCTATTATATTTAATGATCTTTTTTCCGGATATGCTAATATCCTTTCGTAAATGTAACTGTTGCGTGTTGACAGATTAGAACAAATTTCAGTCGTGTTGGCCCAAGCTTTCGACACGATTGAGTCATCATCGGAGAGGAAAGAAAAAAGAAAATAGTATTTTAACAAGTAGATTGTTCTAGCATTTTTGGAAAGTGTGGTTATATATATATATATATATATATATATATATATATATATATATATATATATTAACTTCTGAATACGGCCAGTAGATTCTGGACATAGTCGTAGTTGATGTACTTATTATTAGAAATAAAAAATATATGTCTACCGTTTATCGACTTACACACCTTTGTCTATAGCATTTATGTATATGTCAATCAATCTCTCTCTTTCTCTCCCTACCCCTCTCTCTCACTTTCTGTTTATACACACACACACACATACATATATATATATATATATGAACTGACTTCCAAATTTAGTGGTCGCATAGATATGTGACGACTCTTCAGGGCAGAGTTGGACTATGCGACAGAAGAGTGACTACGAAATTTCGAAGTCAGCATGGAGGAAAGACTGCGCAGTTAAGTGAAACAAATTTTCATATTAATTCTATTACAGCTCTAACTCTATCTCCGAGATATTGAGCACTGACCACAAATCCTTCTTGCTTTTCTATCAGTACACCACTGAAAAATCATCAATATTGCCAACAAAAACAGTCCCCAAAATTAACACTATATACATGTATGTCACACATTATGAAATGGACAAAGTCCGACAATTATTTTAAGACATTTTTATGTATATACATTCTTTGTAGAGATACAAATATTTAAGTAAATGCTCTGTTTTATAATAAACAGTATTAAACAACATTTACCGGCCTGAATGTCCGAGAAATTTTAATAGAAGATTTTCGTCCTCCGACAGGAATCGAACCTGTATCCTATACGGAACCGTCATATAGCCTGACCGTTTCGGCCACAGTTTTTTTTTACTGTTTTTTAAACTTTAATCTTCCATGAATCTCTCACGTACATTCATAACTGCGCATGGCATATCAAATGTAAACGAATCACGTCACACATTGTGAAATGAACAAAGTCCGACAATTATATTAAGATATTTTTATATTTATACATTCTTTTTATAGATACAAATATTTAAGTAAAAGCTCTATATATGACAATATATATATATATATATATATATATATATATATATATATATATATATTTCACTTTTACCCATAAATATAGCAGACCATAAAACTATATTTTTAAGAATGTTTTTTAAATAATTATAAATATATATGATCAATCAAAATTTTAAGGTATGCTATATTTATAGCCAAAATTTATATATATATATATATGTATATATTTATATGTATATACTTATGTGTGTATGTGTTATACACAGAAAGATTGTTTCGCTGTATCACAACTTATCAGTGTGGCTAGACATCCAATTACCTCAAGATATATATATATATTGACCCTTTTTATCCATAAATATAGTAATAACTTTTTCAGATATACTATATGTATGAGTATAAAATATATATATTAAGCACTTTTACCCATAAATATAGCATACTTCAAAACTATATTTTATTATATATATATATATATATATATATATATATATATATATATATATATATATATATATATATGTGTGTGTCCAAGACAATAACGATAGGCAATTCGCTCGCCATAAATCGCGATAATTTATTTTCATGTATTAAATTATTCTTAGCTCACAAATTATTCTTAGCTCGCAGATAAATGGATATTTTTTTAAAATTGCATTGTACTTGTAAATTCTAAAAAGGACTTTACTAAAACCATCAATTTTTGACGAGAGACACAGACATATCTTTGACGACAAACGCACACACATTAACAGGTGCGTATCTATGCCGTTTTCTCTCTTTGCATAGATCTTTTTTTCCCCCCAGTCAGCATTCATTAACCTAAAAATAACGCGATCGATGTTTCTTACATAAATAAATGAAACTATCTATTTCTAACCGATTACTTGGTTTTGCATTCATGGGAGCAGTCTCTATTTTACGCGCGAAACCTTATGATTGCATTTTTTTCTTCTTTTTTTTTATCTTTTTGTTTCTTCATTCCATCTTCAAAACATTAGCGTTAGATTTGCTTACATGAAATTATTCGCACTGACATCTCTATTTAGGAATCATCACCCGATCACCAGACAAAATAATTGAAAAGCCTCATCTGCTTTCCGATGCTGGATTGATGAGGCTCGTTATCACTTTGAAACATGAATCAATTCTTATTGCTCTACATTGTGATTTATGAATAATCAGTTCTGAAATACTCCATGTCAAATTCTAAATATCCAGCAGCCAACGTTTCGCATTATGGACTCTTTTTCCCCATTCTAAAATCGCGGTATTTATCAAATATTCGATCCTTATAAAGAGTGTTTCATTAAGACGGATTATATATAAGGGTGTTTCATTAAGATGGATCAAAGTCAGCAGTAAACAAATCAATGTTATTGGTGAAAATATATTTATTTCAATATTGGATCATGTCATTTAAGTCATGGCAATTATGTGAGAAAAATAATATCGCCCAAATGTCCACCAAATCTGAAAGGAAAAGGAAAAATCATTAAACGCTTAAACTTAATTCACATTTAAAATCGTTCCAAGTTATTGGAACACCTGTATCTTATATAAAACCATATATATATATATATATATATATATATATATATATATATATATATATATATATATATATATATATATATATATACCTCTTAATCGACTATTTCACATTAAATCACCAAAATGTCCGTAATAAGGTTTTTAAAAAAACTTTAACATATAATTAAATGGCTTAGACTGTTTAAACTGAAAAATTTACGAAATCTCAAAGTATAAAAAAAAAAACAAAAAAAAACGCATATTCCAATAGAAGTTAATGACACTTGTTTACAACCTCTTTCTCTTTTTTCTCTCTTTTTCTTTTTCTCTTTTTTCAATATAGATTTCTCTCCATCCCACTTCCTAATCAAGATATAACTTCCGTTAACAGATTTAAAGTGTCAATGTCTAGATTTCAGCGAATATTTAAATTTGAAACAATAGAAATGTTACATCTAACTCAACGCTGTCTCTCTACCTCCCTACACTGCTCCACCTCGTGAGTTTCCTTATTATTGCCCGTCATAAATGTGTAAATATATTTTCATTTTTTCATTTCAACATTTGGAAATAAATCTGATGATCCACTGTCCTTTGGAAGGGCTGTGGTGAAATAATTTATTATATGGAACCTTAAGGTAATCTGTTTTTATTTAAAATATATATATATATATATATATATATATATATATATATATATATATATATATATATATATGTGTGTGTGTGTGTGTGTGTGTGTGTACGGGTTCGTATTTTTAATATACCATGTTCCTTCAGAGCATAGGTGATCATGGCTTTCCACAGATTCCTTTTTATTTATAATATGTGCCCTACCATAGCTTCTTGGCAAAGATAGGGTATTTATTTCCCACCACGGTTTGGTTTCCAAAGCTTTGCTACTTTTAGACAGTTTGCCATCTAAGGCTAGGGGTTCCAGTCTACCCTGCTATTTAGCTAGAGGGAAAAGCGATTGATTCAGGCTCTTGCCAAGGACATTTGCGCGAAAGTGTACTCAAGTTTACGGTGACAGATTTTACTTTCTGAACTGGTAACCGTTACTCTGGCCGCACATCCTCAATGTCGCATTACAGGGTTATTAAAATCAATTTATAAATATACTGTGTGTGTGTGTGTGTGTGTGTGTGTGTGTGTGTGTGTGTGTGTGTGTGTGTGTGTGTATGTGTGTGTGTGTGTGTGCAGGTGAGTGTATACCGTTAGTAATGAAATATTTGTAAATATCTGAAAATATTTTCGCATATTTCTGTCAATAAGAACAGAGATCTACAGGCAAATACAGACAACAGATAGATACATAGATAGATGAACAGACTGCAATAGTATTAATAGGAGTAGCTAGGTCACCTGCAGCCCGGTTCACACCCCTCCTCGGTCTTTTGAAGAGGAGGAGAGTTTTATTCCTTGTTTGCTATTTAGGATTGGTTTCCTTCTCTTTCACTTCCAGTAGCCCTTTTCGTCTTAGTGGCACTATTGCCTTGCTTGGGATGAATTGATTAAAAAAGAGATAGATAGATAGATAGATAGATTATCTCTGCTTATTGTATATCAATATGAAAGCTTAATGTTGACATGCAGTAACTACTTTATCTTTCTTTTGACATCCATTAACAGAAACTGTTAAAATAGGTTACTGTTTCCCCTCTACTTTTCTTACCTTCACTATGTCCTGCGTGCGTTAAATTCTACAAGTCATCTTTCCTCATTATGCGTCCCAGAAATTAGAAGTTCCTCGTTGCTCACAAGATATTCTCAGCATCCATCTGTAGGGCAACATCTCTATTGCTTCAAGTCGCTTCTCCCTCGGACGTGTAAATAAGAGTTTCAATAGGAATTTGGATTCACAAGCGGTCCCCAGCCGCATGTATACGCACTTCTAGGATATTGCGATCCGGTTTGAATTCAAGTTTCAAGTTTCCTACTCCCGTTCAAAAAACCGAGGAGTAGTGTGAACCGGCCGATAGGCGAACCTATCCACTCCTATTGAGGAGAAAAAAATAAATTAATTAATAAATAGTAAAATCTCAAAGTTCAGACGGAGATGTTAAATGTAGAGAGTAGATGTAGTCTTTAGTAGGAACTGGAAACCCAATCCTAAACAAAGAAACAGGGGGAAAACATCTACTCCTGTACAAGAGACAATGGATGAGCGAAAACCGGAGGATAGGCGAACCTATCTACTCTTATCGAAATATAGGAATAAAGTCGACCAGGTTTCATTTTTTGAAACGGAGAACATGCTTATACAACAAACATCAATGGGAGAGTCTATTATGTACATATGTAAGCAATCTTATGAATTCAGCAGATGGAGAGAATACTTGTGGCAAAAGAACTGTGGTTCTACAGAAGGATACTGAGAATACCATGAACGTAATATATGAAAATGAAGTTTTAAAGAAACTGGAAGTAAAAAGGATATTTATTCTTAGCATCAGAAAGAGACAGCTGAAATTTTCCAGGTCACATAGTGAGGAAAGACGGCTTGGAGAATCTGACACTTACATAACATATCTTTTTATATTTCTGAGACGAGGTATTGTTTACGCTAGTTACAATGGTCAGACTATTGTCCTCATTTTTATTGTCATATTCCCGACGTTTCGCCCGTTGTACGCTCCGACCTTCTTCAGATGATGTACGTTGGAATTTGGAACGGAACCCTTTATTTCGTCCACCGGAGTATATTGTTCTAGTTCTAGTTCCACGTGCCATGCCTTTTATGGATAGTTCTTTTTCAGTTAATTCCCTTTAGTAACTCAACTCGCCAAGTTTTTATTTTTTTTATGTTCACCTCTGTTGTGGCCAGATATTGAACACACAACTATTTGGGCCAAGTCACTGAATTACTTCAGCCTACCCTTTTATCTGTTGGGTTATGTGTCCTTGGGTGGACGAAATAAAGAATTCTGTTCGAAATTCCAACGTATATCACCTGAAGAAGGCCGGAGCATACAACCACCGAAACATCGGGGAATATGACAATAAATATAAGGACAATAGTCCTAACAATCTAACCACCAGCTTGTGTATATGGTTGGCATAACAGGGATTAGGAAAGATAAGTAAAAGACAAAATATATTAAGAGCTTCAAACGGTAGGGAATTGTAGAGAGCCATGATCGTCCCGTTCTGAAGAACATTGCACATAGAAGGAGGAGGAGGAGGAGGAGGAGGAGAAGAAGAAGAAGAAGAAGAAGAAGAAGAAGAAGAAGAAGAAGAAGAAGAAGAAGAAGGCGAAGAAGAAGAAGAAGAAGAAGGCGGCGAAGAAGAAGAAGAAGAAGAAGAAGAAGGCGAAGAAGAAGAAGAAGAAGAAGGCGGCGAAGAAGAAGAAGAAGAAGAAGGCGGCGAAGAAGAAGAAGAAGAAGAAGAAGAAGGCGGCGAAGAAGAAGAAGAAGAAGGCGGCGAAGAAGAAGAAGGCGAAGGCGAAGGCGGCCAAGTAAATCCCGGTGCTAACACGCGTAAAAGGATAAGTGGACGGCCTCTCCTCAACATCCACTAATCACAGTTTCTTCCCTTTGCATTTCGTACACTCAAACAAAATGCAACTGACGTGGGCGGTCGTGGTTTTCGAAGGCGAAAGATATTCAGTCGAGCGGCAATGTTTTGATAACAAGCCAGATTCTGTGCCATGTTTCTGGGCACATGATCCAAATATCGACAGAAAGACACAATGATCAGCTATGATGAACAACACTATCCTTCACGTTAAACATTACGGTACGAAGTTTTCAATCGCCTAAAACCAACCCACTACCCTATTTGATTCTAAGTAGGCATTAAACTTTCTTGACTGTTATTCAAGAATTCTATCACAATCCGTTTCTAGCATTCTTAGTATTCATTTCTAGAGCTCAAACAAGCTTGCTTAATCTGACTATACCTATACTCTCCACATGTATGTCAGCCTGATTCTGTCTATCTATTTGATATTTATTTGTCTGTCTAAATCATTATCTATTTGATATTTATTTAAATCATTATCTATCTATCTATCGATCTATCAAATTCTGTATTTATTTGTCAAAATCATTTTCTGTTTATCTATGTCTACATCTCTATCTATCTTTCTATCCCTCACTCTCTCGATATATATATATATATATATATATATATATATATATATATATATATATATATATATATATATATAAATGTGGACATGGAAGTCAGCACTTAGAGGCGACGATTGCATTAGCATGAAACAGACTGTCGCCTCTAAGTGTCGCCTCTAAGTGCTGACTTCCATGTCCACTTTTATATTTACACACGCTCTATCTCTGATATTGAGCACTTTATACCATAAATATAGCACACTTTAAGACTATATTTCTTCATATATATATATATATATATATATATATATACACCAAACATTCATTTTTATCTAGCGATCTGTCTATTAAATTCTATATTTATTTGTCTACATAATTCTCTCTCTCTCTCTCTCTCTCTATATATATATATATATA
>OZ038496.1:53060305-53082805 GCA_964036315.1 Acanthosepion esculentum
GAATGAAAAATAAATCCCCCCTACCATCAAGACCCCTTAAACGATTTTGAAAATAGTTCCAAAGTATGAATATCTTCTAGCCCAGACATGGCAGCAATACTACAGTTTTGGTCTAGTTTGACTCTTGTAATGAAGCATGGAAGAAGGGACAGGTACTTTCTGGGGCAAAATAAGGAGCCGACCATTTTCCAACCATCTTTAGCAATGGATTGTAGTTATGAGTTCTTCTTGAGATCTGGAGGGAAATAGACGTTCAAAGAATGGGGCTTCATTGAGAGTGCAACCTTTCGTTGTGACTGGAGAAAATCCGGAGCCTGATTGGTGAACAGGAAACGATACTCGATTGGGGTTTTTACGGTATTCAAAATGATATTTAAAATTAATACTAAGGAGTTTTCTTTGCAAGAAAAAACAAATTTCTTCATAAAAACCTATCCCCAGTTACTGTCCTTAATTTTACAGGACAGTCTCCTGATCCTTATCTTTTTTTTCTGTGTGGGGGTCACCACTTTTCACCTCTTCTACCTTGCTTGGCTCATAGTTTTTACATACGTCACTCCTCCGTAGTATGTTGTTTCGGATGATTGGTACACCCGTTTGCTTACGTCAACCGATGCATCGCTCTACTTCCCATCACCTAAACATCTTATTGTCCTTTCTTTTTCTTTCTTTCGTTTTTTTTCTCCCTCTTCCTCCTCTGCCTCCTTCTTTGTGCCACAGTGGTCGTTTTTGCACACGGAACAGTGAATACCTGCTGCTGCTTCTAACAGAAAGCTCTTCTTCACTGACACAAGAGAATCATACGAGAAGAGATCAATACATTCGAACTGTTGGGCTTCTCATATTACTGCTGCTGTTGCTGCTGATATTGGTGAGTGACGGTGGCGTTTTGGCCGATGATGACGACGATGTCAGTAACAGCTGTCTTCCCGGTGCTGCGATGGCAAGTACAGCTGTTTCATGTTGAATACTCATCATCGCCATTAAACAAAACATGCAGCCGGCTATTAAGACATTGTTTGCCGCTTACGCCGCTACGCACGCATATATATATATATATATATATATATATATATATATATATATATATATATATATATATATATACATTGTGTTAGACTTTATTAAGCAAGTAAATGTTTAAAACAACAGGAAAAAAATAGCAAAAAATTGCATTACCATAAAATGGTAATTTGGAAAAGAAACTAAAATTAATACGAAAGAAAAACAAAAACAGTTTAACCGGAACAGCTTATATTAAAAAAGACAATTTTGAACAGTGTGCATAGACACGTTAATGCATCTGGATCTGCGATAGATGAACTATCAATATACTGTTGTTGTTTTTTTACGTTGTGTAGACTAAGAGGGGACAATCAGAAGCGCATACTGCGTATCTCGTCATATCGGTACTGTGGATGGTACACTCTGATTTTAACCTTTTGGGGTGGTAGAGAAAAATGACGTAATGTCCAGCTACCGGTTGAACGGTGAGCAAACACATGTAACTATTTTTATATCTACTGTGAAACATTACGTGCCAATTATTTGAGAATTTTGACTCAATAACTCAGGCAGAATGATTAAAATTGTTCAGGAACGCAGGGCTCAAAAGGCTAAGGTTTTAGAATCTATTTATATTAAGTCCTTTCAGCCATCCCTAAGTAAGCAGATTGGGTGGCTTTTAGACTTAAGCCTTTATGTTTATTATATAAAATCCTGTTTCTGGTGTTGTTGCTTTTAGTCGCTGTGCACTTTTCTCGGCCTCAATTGATGAAAGAGGAACGACGAACCTGTTAAACTCTTTCGTTTTTGCTTACTTAGATTAAGATATTACGACTTTACGGTAATCTGAACTTTTTATAATATTCCTTCCTGTTGTTTTAAACGGACATATTAAAACAATGAGGGATTTATATAAATGTTTACATTGCCATAAAGTGGTAATATCGAAATATAGATAAATTAGCAAAAAAGAAAACACAGTTATTAAATTCAGGGCAAACTTAGATCTCGTGCCCTAAAAAATAATTAAAATAACATAAACGTGCCAAAAGTTCGGTTTTTACATTGACTCCGCTATTATTTTAACTACCTCCACTCCTCGGTATGACCAGAATTATAATAAAACCCAGACATGTGAATTTTGGAAAACAGATTTCTATGAAGATTTTCGTAATTCCTTGGGAAATATTTATCGTCCCGTTGGTTTTCAGAGTAGTCTTTTTCCTAAACTGGCTGCCATCCAAGGCTAGGATCAAGCAAAGAGTAGATTCCACAAAAATATGAGAAACGTACTTAAACTTAGACAAGAGAGACATTACTAACTATACTCGTGTAACGTGCGAACCCTAAACTTTCACTTATAAAAAATTATTTTATCATGTATCTCGTGTATCCTCTGTCAATTTATCCTATCTTCTAGTTAAATCAGTTAAAAAAAATAAAAGAGAAAGATAAAAGTATGTTTAGCAACGCTATACCAGTTGCGTAAAAATGCGTACAGTCATCTTAAAAACGTATACAATTGAAAAGATGCATATTGTTTGTATTTTATAATACGATACTAATATGTGAATATTAGATTTATTATTATTGGATGCAGTTAAGTGAAACATTAGTTTTATCAAAATCATGTTTATTTTAAATACAGCTGCACTTTTTTTACTACAGTAAATGGATAAATAGTTTGGTTAACGACGGAGACAGGGCCAGTAGTATATTCGCTCATTCTATATTTCATGTATAATGCGACCCCCTTAAAATTAACTTAAAAATTAGGCCTTCAACAGTCGCATGATACCCGAGTGTATACGGTATCTATCTATCTATCTATATATCTATCTAGTGTATGTTATTTTAATCTATCTATCTATCTATTGTATTTTATTTTAATTTATCTACCTTATATACTCGCGTATCATGCGACATTTGAAGACCTAATTTTGGACCTAATTTGACTACAGTAAATGGATATATAGTTTGACCAACGGCGTAACCAGGGTCAGCATTACATACACTAATTTTATATCTCGTGTATGATGCGACCCCCTTAAAATTAGATTCAAAATTAAGTTTTTAACAGTCGCATGATAGGCAAGTAAATAAGGTAGATAGATTCCAATCAAGAACACCAAATCAGTTTTCGATAAAGTCTATAAGGTCTGGAAACTTTACTGAGTTATCTCATTTGGCCAATGGCGACATTTGGTGGCAGTTTCTTTCATAGGATAATGGTGGACTGTTTCGATATTTTTTCTTCTTCTTCTTCTTCTTCTTCTTTTTTCTTCTTCTTCTTTTTTTTCTTCTTCTTCTTCTTCTCTTTTTTTTCTTCTTCTTCTTTTCTTCTCTTCTTTTTCTTTCTTCTTCTTCTTCTTCTTCTTCTTCTTCTTCTTCTTCTTCTTCTTCTTCTTCTTCTTCTTTCTTCTTCTTCTTCTTCTTCTTCTTCTTCTTCTTCTTCTTTTCTTCTTCTTCTTCTTCTTCTTCTTCTTCTTCTTCTTCTTCTTCTTCTTCTTCTTCTTCTTCTTCTTCTTCTTCTTCTTCTTCTTCTTCTTCTTCTTCTTCTTCTTCTTCTTCTTCTTCTTCTTCTTCTTCTTCTTCTTCTTCTTCTTCTTCTTCTTCTTCTTCTTCTTCTTCTTCTTCTTCTTCTTCTTCTTCTTCTTCTTTCTTCTTCTTTTCTTCTTCTTCTTCTTCTTCTTCTTCTTCTTCTTTCTTCTTCTCTTCTTCTTCTTCTTCTTCTTCTTTCTTCTTCTTCTTCTTCTTCTTCTTCTTCTTCTTCTTCTTCTTCTTCTTCTTCTTCTTCTTCTTCTTCTTCTTCTTCTTCTTCTTCTTCTTCTTCTTCTTCTTCTTCTTCTTCTTCTTCTTCTTCTTCTTCTTCTTCTTCTTCTTCTTCTTCTTCTTCTTCTTCTTCTTCTTCTTCTTCTTCTTCTTCTTCTTCTTCTTCTTCTTCTTCTTCTTCTTCTTCTTCTTCTTCTTCTTCTTCTTCTTCTTCTTCTTCTTCTTCTTCTTCTTCTTCTTCTTCTTCTTCTTCTTCTTCTTCTTCTTCTCTTCTTCTTCTTCTTCTTCTTCTTCTTCTTCTTCTTCTTCTTCTTCTTCTTCTTCTTCTTCTTCTTCTTCTTCTTTCTTCTTCTTCTTCTTCTTCTTCTTCTTCTTCTTCTTCTTCTTCTTCTTCTTCTTCTTCTTCTTCTTCTTCTTCTTCTTCTTCTTCTTCTTCTTCTCTTCTTCTTCTTTCTTCTTTCTTCTTCTTCTTTCTTCTTCTTCTTCTTCTTCTTCTTCTTCTTCTTCTTCTTCTTCTTCTTCTTCTTCTTCTTCTTCTTCTTCTTCTTCTTTCTTCTTCTTCTTCTTCTTCTTCTTCTTCTTCTTCTTCTTCTTCTTCTTCTTCTTCTTCTTCTTCTTCTTCTTCTTCTTCTTCTTCTTCTTCTTCTTCTTCTTCTTCTTCTTCTTCTTCTTTGTTCCAAGTCTCTTCAGAACGTGGATGCTTATGGTTCTCCACAACTTCCTGTCATTTGTAGCTCTAAACAATCTTTGTCTCCTTAATGTTCATCCCACTCCCTGACCTACCATCTCTTTCAACAAGTTCGTTAGATAGGTTATTCAATGTATTCTTCTGACTTTCTTACTTTTACAATAACCTGTAATTGTCAAATTCGCGAAATCCTCTTTTCTCATAATGTATCCCTGAAATTTCAACTCTTCCCGATTCTAAGTACAAGTGGTCCTTTTGTTTTCATTTTTCTTGAGATCATCTCATTTCTTACATGTTCTGTCCCTCGTATTCTCAGCTTCATCTCTATTTCTCCACGTCTTTTCTTCAACTGCGAGGAAATTGTCCATCATTCACTGCCATAGAGGAAGATTGGTATGACATAGTTCAGCATTCTTTTCTTTGTTTTTATTTCTTATACTTTGTTTAGCTTTTGGAAAGCAGTTTTCGCTAATCCAATAGACCTTTTACATTTTCTGTCGTTTGTTTTAAAATTTCCTACATAGTGTTTTTCGTAACTCCTATCTTGGGTCGTCTTGTAAACGATTATTCATTCTGTATTGTTACAATTAATGGTTAGTCGGTTCTTACAGAATTCCTTTATTTTTTCTCGGAATTCTTTGTAGTTTATTTTTCTTCTGTGCCTGATATCAACACGGTGACATCTGCGTATCTTCTGTTGTAAAGATTATTTTCCCCAATAATAAATCCTGGTAGATCTTGTAGTTCTCTTAGGATCACTCCGCTGTCTCGGTTACAAATCTGGTTCGTCGCGCTGAATTCTTTTGGTGTATTTGATAAAAACACCGAGACATGAAAGAGAATCAAATTTATTCGCCAGCCTCTGGTATCTTTAGTGAAGCTGAGGTTCAATCATTAGCATATTCTGTAGTTTACGATCGATAACTTCCAATTCATTGTGTTTACACTGTTCTCTAACAACGTATATATGTAATTATCGATGTATAAATGAAAAAAGGAGATGACTTAAGTTCTCTTCAGCAGTGCTGATAGAACGATATAACGATATGTCATGTATCGAGACGCGTTCCGTTGTTAGATCAATAGACTGGAGACTTCGGGAAATTAGATTCAAGTTATGGTTTTCTTTTTGTTCAAAATCACTCAGTGCTCGAAATTTTTAATAAATAATTTATCCTCCCACAATAATAAATGTAATGCGCTCCTTGATTTTGGGGAATAAAAATAACATTAATCCAGGAAAAACTATTATAGGAAAATAGGTTCAACATATATATATATATATATATATATATATATTGCTTATATGTTATTTTTATAGATACCAATATTTAAGTAAATGCTTTGTTTATAATAAACAGTATTAACATTTAACGGCCTGAATGTCCGAGAAATCTTCATAGAAAATATGTGTCCTCTAACAGGAATCGAACAGGAATATTGAAGGAGAATTGTCCACCATCGGATATAGAGCTTACATTGGGATAAAAGTGTGAGGAGAGATCAACTGATTGTCACCTTCAGGCGTGAAACTACCAGTCCCCAGACTATTTCCATCTGTTTATTTCTCTTCACGTACCTCCCCACCCCTCTTTCTTTCTCTCTCTCTCTCTCTCTCTCTCTCTCTCTCTCTCTCTCTCTCTCTCTCTCTCTCTATATATATATATATATATATATATATATATATATATATATATATATATATAATACAAATAAGTACACTTAGCTAATTGATGTTATATTCAGAACTTCGACACCAGTGTTTCGTAGACGAACTTTTCCATAATTCATCAGTCCAATCATTAGAAGCAATTTTAGCAAGTGACTCTCTCTCTCATTCTCTTTCTCTTCCCCCTCTCTCTCCCTCCCTATATATGAGGAAGTGTGCTCAATATGGAAGATAAAGCGTTTATAGACATAGTGTGGACTAAGGAATCAACACTGCATGATAATTGTCAATCTTTCTGCGTCAATGAGATCTTGATATATATATATATATATATATCGTTGAAAAACTATATAAAGAGATGACATCGGCAGAGCTTGTTGGTGTTATTCCATAAAACTTGTTTGGATGAATTCTTGATGCCTATATATATATATATATATATATATATATATATATATATATATATATATATATATATGTGTGTGTGTGTGTGTGTGTGTGTGTGTGTGTGTGTGTGTGTGTGTGTGTGTAAATAAAAAGAAAGAACAGTAAGATATAAAATCTGGTGTTCTTATAGATATTTTTATTTTTACACAATAGTGCTCAATGTAAATTTACAGAGCATTAATATTATAAATTAATTGATTTCAAATATTGTTTTTTTCGCTACACATGTGTAGCGAAAAACCCATATTTGAAATCAATTAATTTATAAGATATATATATATATATATATATATATATATATATATATATATATATATATAGTGAGAGAGAGAGAGAGAGAGAGAGAGAGAGAGCTGTAGCGACTCTAGATCATCAATATTTGTTGGGGTCATTACAATTCTTATCAAAATATATCATTGGTATAACTTAGATGCTAAAATGGTTACTTTACCCTAACTGAAATATATAATTTTTTAAAAATCTCTAGCCAGATATGTTTTTTTAAATAACGTGTGTGTTAAATTTCGAGTATGTGTGTGTATATATGTCTGTTCGTTTGTGTGTTTATGTATCTCTCTGCCTTCGAATTTTCAGCTAAATTTATTGGATGTTTTTGGATCAGTAATCGTGGCTGCTGATTGATATAGGCAGATATCATATTTCCTCAACACTCAGCATTTCCAATCATACTCCAATCGATGCTTTGATTTTCGCTGACTTGAGGTCGGGCTAAATTTAATTTGCCTTTTTTTAATCGATACGTTATGCTAAAAAACTGTATGGAATAAATTATTTAAAATGGACATTTGAAAGCAATAAGTTGAAATATAAATAATTAAAATGTGTTCTTTGAAAAACAGGACATACAAGACATTAGATTTTTTTTTAATTATTTATAGAAATGCATTGCCTATGAAGATTGTCTCCAGCTCAGATTGGGCTAAGACCTACGCAGCCCGACTGGATTGATTTTATTTCATTCTTTTTTTTTACTTACTTACTTACTTTGTTCTTTCTTCTTTCTTATGAACAATATCAGTCAGTTAGTTATGTGCCATGCGTAATACACGCTTAGGCGATCATGTATCTTTCGATAAGTGACTGACGAGGCAGATTTTTTCACGCAGTAGGTTACTATTTCTTTCTGCGGTAGACCAGTTGCTGTCAAAGGCTATAGAAACCCGGTCTGTTCTGCTATTTACCCATAAACGAAATGTGTTTCGTTCAGTCAATATTTTGAATTTGGGATCCAGCTGAAGTCAAGAATGAAAACGACGCACTACAAAATATTTTTGTTGCTTTGAAATAGATATACCTGAAAGATGACTCACTCGGGCTGAGCCCGACAAGCCCGGCCGCCAGAGTGGCCCCTGATATATATATATATATATATATATATATATATATATATATATATATATATATATATATATATGTGTGTGTGTGTGTGTGTGTGTGTGTGTGTGTGTGTGTAAAGAGATAATTTTTTTAATTTGGCTTTGGCTTTCTTTCTTTTTTTTTTCAGTATATATATATATATTGATGCAGGTTTGCCTTTTGGTTAAATGAATGCAATATTATGAGAAAATGGGATATCTAATAATAACAATATGCTTCTCTTTACCACTGAAGAACTGAATATTTTGGTGACGTCATATTGGCTTAAAAAATGAAAACAAACAAAAAATAAGGAAGGTAAAAGAAAATATATAGAAAAGGAAGAAAAAATTTCAAAAAATGAAATAAAGATGGGAGGAAATGGAAAATATATAGAATCATAGAAAAGAGGAAGGAAGGAAGGAAGGAAACAGAAAGAAAGAAAGAAAATATGAAAAATGAAATCGCAAAGAAAGAAAGAGAGAGAGAAAGGAGAAGTAAAAAGAAAAGAAATTCAAAAAAAATAGAAAGAGAAAATAACGAAGGAAAATAAAAGAAAAAGTAAAAGAAGAAATCAAAAAAAAGACATAGAAGAAAGAAAGAGCCAGCAAGAATATATGGTTGAACATTTCTTCATTCTACAACCATTTATTCATAAATCATTTATCGATACATTATTGACTTTGATGTATGAGCTTGTAAACGCTAATATACACAGGGATATATTCATTTCTTTTATAATGTCTCATTTTATACATGTTCCCTATTTTCTTTGTAATAAAGCCTGCTTCCTCCTCCACCCACCCCACCCGCTTACACATTTACCATAGTTGTCTGCCACAGTATTAAAATGGTGGCGTCCACTGGTAAGATGCAATTAAGTCACATCAAATGATGATAATGCTTCCTATGATTTCTTTATTTTCCTGCTATTGAATGCTACTCGTTCCTAAGATTAGTTTGGCACAAGGCTTCATGTATAGAGCACCCAATGGGAAACGAACTCTCGACTGAATATTGAGTTCGATCCTTACTGCATGCCCCATACTTTCGGCCTTGTGCCACATGAGAGCTACGCTTGGAAAACCCCCTGGTAACTTCGACGTTGTGTAATATTTAGCAAGCTTGTCTTGCTAGGTCAATTAGTAGACTGAATAGTGAGATTGATCCTCACTGGGTGATCCATAATTTCCACCTTGTTCCATATGTAAGCTACGCTTAGTAAATCGCCACCCATTCACACAAGCTTCTTAAGTAAGATCATCGTTGTTTTTCTATGCTTCTCTCGCCTTCAGTTTATCCTTTGAATGTTAAATTCTCTACGCCTTCTTTCCTTATTATGTATCCCCAAAGTTTCAGTAGTCTCTGATTGTAAGTTTCCTTGTACTTGCCTTTAAACTTCCGCCTTATTTGTATGCTGTGTCTATGGTATTCTGAGTATTCGTCAATAGAATCACATCTCTGGCGCTTCAAATCTTCTTTTTCATCAGTGAGGAGCTGTCTAGTATATTCACTGCCATATAAAAAATATTGCATTTCTTTCTCTGTTTATAACGACATCATTTTTCTCTTTTCTTGGTTCTTGCTACTCGTTCGATTTCTAAGATGTCTTTCTTCCTACGCACCTTTCTGTGTCATTTTTTCTGTTGCTACATTAGGCAGATATATATTTACCTGGCCTCCTCATCAAGGCTGGATGTGACACAATGTCGTTTTAACGTGGGAAACGCCATAAGCATACTTATGCATATGGGTCAAGGGCAAAAATCAATTTTTGCCCAGCCCCCGCGACCAGTGTCACGCTGCCATCTGTATTACACCGACACAACATTTTAGTGCAATGAGGAAGGTGCTGCCGCAGGGTTGGAATCCCCAAGGGTAAGCAACGTCTCCCATCTAAAATGAGGAGAAACATAGCTTCCCTTACAGCACAGGCGGCGTTAGCCACGCCTCAGTAAACCCTCATTGCCTAATGGTTAAATCCTGTGCCAGACAGATATTTAAATTTATTCACCTGTCTGATTTTAATGTCTCCAATATATTGTTTATATCTTGGCTCGTCGCTTTTGCTGATAACCATGGAGTTTTGTTTTACAGGTAATAGTCCTTTTTTCTTTCTTTCTTTTTATGTGCCGTGTCCTTTCTGGACGTAGGCGATCATGGCTCTCCGCCTCCCTCTATCCCTTGCGGCTCTCAACAAGTTCCTTACCTCTGCTTTCTCCTCAGTTCTGTCATCCACTTGATTAAGCCCGCGTTGTTTTCCCTTGTCTCTCTTTCCTTCTATTCGACACCCGAGAGTATCAGATTCTCCAGGCACTCTTTCCTCATTATGTGTCCCAGAAACTTCAGCTGCCTCTTCCTGATATTAAGTATATGCCTCCTCCTTACATTGTCTAAGGGTTCTTTCAGTTTTTCTGAGTATGTCATCAGCAGAGCGTCATCTGGATATTTAAAGATAATATCTACGGATTATAAACCCTGCTAGTTCTCGTAAGATTGTCTGGCCGTCAGCGGCGAATAAATCTGATCTAAAAACACATCTTTGTTCCACTCCTCAATCTATGTTTTGTGTATTTATCGAACTCATTCTCCACCCGCACGCAGATTGTTTATGCCCTGTGAAGGCTATGGATTATTCGAATATATTTCCCCTGAAAATCAAATTTTCCGAGCAATTCAAGTAAGACTTCATGCTAACGTAATCTATGAAAGATAGGCATAGGTCTTCGGCATTTGCATTGCTCGTCGCTATGATAGTATTCGGATTATAGAATACATATACCCTTGTAGATTTCATTTTAATCATTTCCCTCCAAGCAAGTCAATAAAGCTAGTCAGCTGCAAGGAGTCACTGTGCATGAAATAATATGAGAAAAGGAAAAACATTATTAAGGAGAGGGAACAATAAAAGAGCAAGAAGACTGAAGATAATGGTGATTTTCTGGGCATTGAAATGTGACACAAGGCCGAAAGTATGGAGCACCCAGTGAGTATCGAACTCACTATTCAGTCGTAATTCCTTTAGCGAGACAAACTTGCTAACCGTTAAACCACCTAGGCCCCAGGATTTTCTAAGCGTAGCTTAGATGTGGCACAAGGCCGAAAATGTGAACCACCCAAAGGCTCGAACTCACTGCTCAGTCGTAATTGATCTACCGAAACGAGCTTGCTAACCATTACACTACGCAATGAAGAAGATTGAAGATAATGATTGACACCGCATTTAAATTTTGAGAATCAAAGTTGTCAGGAAAACAAGAAGACTTCTTCCACAAGCGTGAAGTGCGAGAAAAGAAACTTTTATGGTTACATCTAGCCATTTCAACAGTAAAATGATGTGACCTAGCCGCCAACCTAGTACTGCGCTTAAATTCATAAAGGAACGTTTATCAGAACAATTACAATATAAATATTAATAGAAAAGGTACAGGGAGATATAGCTCCAATGTCTTATTTTTCTGATAGGTATAAAATCCTTCAAAAGATATAAACATCAACACCTCTAGATGCCGGCTCATTGTGACTGTCTTTTAAAAAAAGTTAATGGCTTTTGTTTTGTTTTGGATCTTATTTTTTTGTTTCAAAATTTAAAGTTTAAAAGCATCTGATTACACAAAGTGAGATGGATAAATTGTCATCTCAATTACGCAAAAATGAAAATAACACAGACATCTCATTTTAATAGATATATTTACCAAAATTACACAAAAAATATCTTGACATACTACAGAGTAAATTTATTCAATAAAATCTCTATTGGCTTCGACCACAACCTCCAGATGACTTCGGAAACTTCCGTGTCTCTTCTGGACGGTCTCCTTGTTTAAGTTGGTGAACGCTGCCATAATCCTTGCCTTCAGTTCAATTTTGGTGTTACAAGGAGTTTTGTTGGTCTCTCGCTCAACTGCGCCCCACACATAATAACCGAGGGGTTGTAGTTTGGGGAGTTAGGTGGCCATATATAAGGGGTTCTCCTACTTGTGAGACATGGTGCAGAGTCCCGTTACCAGACATGGGGCAGCACGACCACCTCAACGCACTTGATGTAGTGCTCTGTGTTGAGTTTGAGGCCCTGCGAGAAATTTTATGGAGGCATAACGTCGCCATCATTAATGAACACTCCAAGCAACTTCGTAATCACCATTAGACATACAACTCTTTTCGAATCCTCTGCACTGCCCCCAGATTGACACCAAACACTCTGAAATGTTTGTATTGAAATTTCCGGCGCGAATGCCAAGCAGTAGAGCATGCCGTTCCCAAATATCTAGGGGAGTGATTTGAGTCATGGTGCTCTTTTCTCACAGGCTGTGCCCAGCTGACCCTACTATACGATGGAGGCGAGAAAATCAAAAACAAATAAAGCGCATGTGCGAAATTAAAAATTTACAATGGCGACAATTTACCCACCGCACCCTGTATAATACGCAAGGTGTTTTTGCCTGTAATGTCCACAGCCTTTTGCTGTATTAGAGTTATCTCTCTTGCATCGGCGACGCCAGGTGGCAGAGTTATCTCCTTTTCACTAGTAGTGAGACTATATGCTAGTCTTTGTTACGACAATGGCAAACGGTAGCAGTATGTTTCCACAGCCGGAAAAGGCCGACTCTTTAAAAGAAGAATACAACGATACATGGGAAAGTATATTTAAAATGTAAGTAGAGTAATAATATTAACTGATTAATAAAAAAAAATACTACCCTATCAATATACGTGCCTTTTACCTAGGCACAAACCCCGACTTCTGGCATCAGTTTCAAGAAGCAAAGAAAATAGTACTGAACTGTTATGCGATATCAGTCTTCCTCAGTGACATGCAGACGTCTGGTGAGTTTTGGTGGTACCCGAGGACTACTCCTTGATTATGTGCCCCTAAGACTCAAGTAGGTGGGGGTTGCCTATAGGGCCTAGTATTGAGAAATGTGAAAAAGGAAGACATTTTAAATGTGTAAAACAGATGAAACTTAAAATAAACACTTTATTCAAAATAAATATAAACTATAAAAATTTCACTCTTTGATTGAATATCCTCTCAATATGGCTGCCCAGGGCCAGCGCACCCTCTGTCTCCACCCTTCTGCATGCTACTTGTACACCTATATGACAATGAATGCTGAACAATCTCCTCACAGATTGAAGCAACAGAAATATAGTTCGACGGAAGGATGTCATGGGCCGAAAATGTGAACAACGATGAGATTTTATAGAAAATGAAAGCAAAGAAAGAAAGAAAGAAAGAAAGAAAGAAAGAAAGAAAGAAAGAAAGAATAAATCAAATGCAATGTTTTGTGAAAAAGAAATACATTGAAGATAATATAAGAAAGAAATAATCAATGACAAAAAGAAAAAATCAATAAAAAGAAAGAAAGAAAGAAAGAAAGAAAAATAAATCAAAGAAAGAAAGAAAAGTCAATGAAAGAAATAAGAAAGAAAAATTAATCAGGAAGATACAGTTGAATTTCTAGGGTACATAAAAAGAAGGCTTGGAAATTTTGATACTCACAGGGCAGACTGGAAACAAGTCAGACAGAGTGAATCAATGCATAACTCATCAAGTGGCTGAGCAAGGTCTAGGGAAGATAACAAAATGACAACATTTATTAAAAGCTACAAAAGACAGGAAATTTTGAAGAGTCCTGATCGTCAACGTCCTAAAGGGACACGGCACATAAAAAAAGAAAAACCTAACTAGGATAGTAGCCTCTTATTTCCTTTCAAAATATTCCTCTTGGGATCTTACGAACCTGCTCAAGCGTCTTTTACACTTTTCAAAACAGTCTATAATGTATGTTCTATTATTAGCCATTAACTAATTGTGTTCTCCTTAATCTCGCCCACTGCTTGAGATCTACACTTTTATAGCGATGATGTTAGCGTTGGGAAAATCCGGACATCACAGACAGTCAAATGTTGTTTCGGTGTGGGGCTGACAAACATGGAATGCAATGTTTTGTAAAAAAGAAATACATTGACGGTAATATAAGAAAGAAAAAATGATATGAAATGGGCAACAAAAGAAAGAAAGAAAGAACAAAATCAATGAAAGAAATAAAAATCAATGAATGAAACAAAAAAACCAATGAAAGAAAGAAAGAAAAATCAATAAAAGAAAGAAAGAAAAATCAATGAAAGAAAGAAAGAAAAAAGGAAAAAAGAAAAAAAGAAATAAAAAATAAACCAAAGAAAAAAATCAAAGAAAGAAAGAAAGAAAGAAAGAAAAAATCAAAGAAAGAAAGAAAAAAGCCAATGAAAGAGAGAAAGAAAAAAACCAATGAAAGAAAATAAGAAAGAAGGAAAAAGAAATAAAGAAAAATAAATCAAAGAAAGAAAGAAAAATTAATGAAAGAAATGAAAAATAAAGAAAAAAATCAAAGAAAACGAAAGAAAGAAAAAATCAATGACAAAAAGAAAGAAAAAAATCAACGAAAGAAAGAAAGCATCAATGAATGAAAGAAAGAAAAAAGAAAGAACGAAAGAAAGAAAAATAAATCAAAGGAAAAAAAAACAAAGAAAGAAAGAAAGAAAGAAAGAAAGAAAGAACCGACATAAAACATGAAGAGCGGTCAGTTCAGATATTCAGCACCGCTGTATACTTTCCGGACAGACTTATTACTGCGCTTCTTTCCCGAAACTAAACAAACAAATGCATCCACCCGGATCTCCATGCAGAATACAAACGCAAATATAATGCTATCCACATACAAGTATAGAGTTAAATACGCACATGTCTACACAATCTAAAAGCGTTCTTCCAAGGTCTAGCTTCATATACTGTTACTCCTACTAATATGAAAACCATTTATAAAATCCATGAAATATTGTTGTAAGAAATAGGACCCATTAGTAAGAGAGAGACTATGGCTGCTTTATTGCTGGCTCATGACTGGTAATACTGAGCCAGATAGTGTTTATTCTTGTTGTCAAGACGACAGAGGCTGGTTATTTTTTTTAAATCAATTCATTCCAAGCAAGGTGACAACGTCACTAAGATACAAGGCGCTACTGGGAATTAAAGTGAATGAGAAAACTTTAAAAGGGACAGGAAAACCAATCCTAAAGAGGAAACAAGGGATAAACATCTATTCCTAAAATAACCATGTCGCTTTTCGATATTAAGTTAAAAGGTTGAGAATTTAAGCAGATAGATAGATAGATAGATAGATAGATAGATAGATAGATAGATAGATAGATAGATGTTGCATAGCCCGGTGGGGGTTGTTTTATCTCGTCTTCACTCGATGGCTAATTGTGTTGATTCAGCAGTGAAAGACATCAAACACAGATAATTTAATTTAACTATTTTTATTACTCATGTCGACATGTATATTATCTAAATATTCAACGGGGTTCGCGCCACCATGACTGGGAAGCCGTTTCGGACACGAAAGAGAATATGTCTACATCGCTTGACAGGTAAAAACCAACTCGCTGAAACCACACTCCTATCTATCATTCCCAGGCTAACTCAGCCAATCAAAATCGACTTCCCTATTATGGCTCACATCTGACATCAAATGTCAACCACCGGAAGTTGGAACTGAGATATACTTCCCCTAAAATAATACTCTGCTAAAACTATTATTTAAAATAGATAGATAGATAGATAGATAGATAGATACATGCGTCCACACGATAACAAGACAGGTGCGGCAAGATAGATAGATAGATAGATAGATAGATAGATAGATAGATAGATGTTGTTATTTGCCATAATACATCATTTTGGCTACTATTTTGTAACAAATATAATATAATTGTGGCCTTCTAATTGAGGAAAGACTAACGCTTTGAAAATCTAAATCTGCAACGTTAGTTTGACTAAGCCATAAAGCTGACGTCTGGCAGAGAGAAATTCGACTATATCCCGATCAGCAAATTATCCCTGGTTACAGTGAATTAAAATATTAAATAAATACGCATTTATATTCACTGATATGTTTCTTTTGACAATTCTTTAAATATTGTGCATGTCTTAACAAATGTGTCCGGGTCGAAGAAAACCCACCTATTTTTTTTTTATAGTGGCAAGAAGTGTTGCAAATACTTCTTTATCAAATGAGCCGATTAACTTTCCTTGTAGCAAAAATGAAGAATACGCCCGCGTCTGCGTGCACACCTGTGTGTGTGTGTGTGTGTGTGTGTGTGTGTGTGTGTGTGTGTGTGTGTGTGTGATAAAGAAGTCAATGTGTGTGAGGGGGGAGAGAGGCAGAGAGACAGAGTGAAAGAAAGAACGAGCGAGATAGAAAGAGAGTACCCCTATTATAGTTTGCTGCCTTCGTACTCAGTCTCTCTTTCCTTCTCAGTCACGTTCGATTGATCACGTGAATCATTTTGCTTGTTCCTCTTTTTCTCTCTTCTCTCAATTCTTTCGGTGTTTAATATATCACCCTACAATTATCATTATTATGGTGATGATGACTACCCACTGCGTAGTAGTAGTAGTAGCAGTAGTAGTAGCAGCAGCAGCAGCAGTTGCATCAGTCGACGATGGTTAGATATCAAGAGACAATAAGCCGTTGCACTATTACAGTACCTAATATAACTATTATGTTGATATAAATAATGCTGCTCTCTTGATGGTTTCAATTCTTTCTCGGAATTCAAATTCCTTGTAACTTACTAACCAGACGTGACTGGGATTATTATTATTATTATTATTATTATTATTATTATTATTATTATTATTATTATTGTTGTTGTTGTTGTATTTGCTTTGTTTTTTTACCTTTGCTATCTGGAGTACGTGTTTCCCCCAAGTCTCAACGAGAGACTTCAAGAGCCTTTTTTTGTTTTTTAGTAATCGGAGATGCCAACAGATATGTCCCCATGTAATCAGATAGCGAAAAATATAATCGTGGTATTGCTCTGCACAGAGGTCCCCATGAGTATGATTTTTGGTAATTTTCATATTTTAAGGCTACCATTATCTGATTCACATAGTTGTTTGTTCCTTTATCACATTCCCAAAGCCCCAGTCACAACAGGTAATGTTGTTGTCTGAAGAATCCACACTCGACTAATTTCTCTCTCGAAGTCTTTGTATTTATTTAGTTGCTTCAACGTTTTCAGAGATGTGCTTTTTTGCCAGCTGAAACTGTAATTATTATTATTATTATTATTATTATTATTATAAATACCCGTGAAAATTTCACGGTTTTCCTACTTGAATTATCTGATGAATCTTAATTATGGTAATTCTGAGACAATAAAATATCTGTAGAAATTCCCCTATCGCATCGTTAAATATTTGAGCTTAACAACTTTAACAAAACAATCATAAATATAAATGCTGATCATTATTTCAAAAAGTAAGGTGGGGGGGGGTAGATTTGAAACTGGCAACATTTTTCCATTTCACTGAAACAGACATTGAACAGAAACATTATTATCTCCTCTATCTTTCTCCCATTCATCTTCTCGCTGAAACCAAGTAGCGTCTCCGATATGTTTTTTCCATCTTTCCTCGCGATCAAATGGATTAGTCCATTATTTATGAGGTATTGGCAGGTCGTAAAGTACGTGCTAACTAAAGGGGCGATAAACAGAATTATAATATGATATATATAAATAATAAGCGTAAGTTAGATGTGGCACAAGGCCGAAATGAGGATCGAAGTCACTATCCAGTCGTAATTGATCTAGCGAGGCAAGCTTGTTAACCATTACACCACGTCGAAGTACTGGATTATCATATGATTATTTGTGGAGGGTTGTGTCAGAGGGTTCTTGGTAATTATTTTATCAGAACTTCGGAAAGAAAACGAACTGACTCAAAGGTATAAAGTAAATATTATATATTTATTTATTTGATTTATATTGAAGTGAGTCTTTTTTAATTCGAGTTAACGAAAGTTAGTTCATAAGGCTGATCTTGGTAGCAGTCAGGAGAAAATCCGTTTCGTTTCGGTATTCGACAGTTCAGAAGTCAGAACTTGGTAGTAGTAGTCAACTTAGAAATAGGTCAGCGTCAATCTACTGTGTTTTTCGCGGCCCAAAGAAGGGTAGAAAATATCGTTAACGGATGACCGCTTAAATACTTCTCGTCTAGCTATCCTTTTGACGATCCTCCCTTGGTTTCGACTAACATCAAAAAGGCTCTTTGTGCTAATTTTTTGATTGGCCCAAATTATTTGATCTTCAAAAGTTCCTTTCTTCTTCATTTTTTTTTTTACAGCGGAAGTTATGCGTGGAGCCTCTGATATTTTGGTAATTTTTAGTCACAAATGGCTAGACTCTGGTCCAGCAAACTTCCGCCGTTTTGGTTCAGTCTTTTCTTCTTACTCTTTTTTTATTTTTGAGGGTTGTCTTCTCATTAGCTGAGAGAGAAATATACAGAGATAAGTTTAGAGATAGATAGATAGAGAGAGAGAAAGAAAGAAAGAGATAAGGGTTTAAAAGGAATACACAAATTTTAATTCTTTCTTTTTGTTGTTTTCTATATTATTTCTCTATTTTATTCGATTTTTATTGGGATTGACTACATATCATTATTGTTATGGACACTCATAGCAATGACGCTTTCATCAAAAGCTGTACCAACAAGTGTGGTTTTCCTTCTTCAATACTACCTCCTTAAGTATCAGGTCTCTCCAAGGTGCAAGTGATCATGGTTCTCCACAGCTTCATTTCCTTTTTTAATATCTTATTATTGCTTTTCGGTTGCTTGCTCCAGAGTTTTGTACTCAGAATTGTCCTTCTCAGTTGGTTGCTAACCAAGAGATTTATCCAATTATTCTACCTACTCGTGAATGAAAAACAGATTCGTATCTTTCTAAAAGGTTATTAGAGCGAAATGGGTCACAACTGGGAAAGCCGGAATTTGAACTCGATTCGCCAGTTTTATTATCCGTGCTTTTAATCAATAGTCGACTGACAATTCGGCAAGATTTAAGATTTTTTTTCTTTTCTCAAATGCCATGCCTTTTCGGGAAGTAAGCAATCATTTCTTTTATTATGTGCGAATTGCCATGAATTTTTTTGGAAACATTGAAGAGTGATTTCCCTTTAACGTCTCTACAGTTTTAAATTCGAAGTAGCTCTTCCCCACTTAACTGAGTGTCACACAAGGCTAAAGAGTTAATCTACCCTGCTATTTAACTCATAGCTGTATGGAGGAAGAGGAACTGGATTTACTATTATGAAACTGAACGCGGCAGACAAAGCTGGATTTTGAACTTGTCTCTCCGACTTTCTCCTTACGTAATGAGAATTATGACGGTACCCGGACTTTCACTAGATTTAAATGCAAAGACCAAATAGATATGGATTTGGAAATGCTGGTATTTTTTTTTTTAATTATTTTAGTGAGAATTAACTTGGACTAGAGGAAAACAAAAAGAAATGAACGGAAGAGAATCATTTAAGCGTATTTATTTATAGCGTATTTATTTTCAAATGCGTTCATTTTACGATGGATACATTTTTTTTAACTAATTTATGCGACTTGTTTATATGTGAACATTTACTTGGAGGACGCATGACGTCTTTACGTGTTCAGATTATATGGCGGTAAATAATGGAATCGACCCCGTCTTTAGATAAAGGAGCTTACTTATCTTAACCTTCTCATTCAGAAATCTCTACGAACTGAACTAGATCTGCAAATGTCTTATTACAGTTTTCTCATATTTTTATTCATTTTAGTCGTCAATACTACCGCTGATAGCTTCACACCGACCAAGTAATATCTGAAATACACCTTTCGATATTCTCCGACTGTAATGATAGCAAATTCTTTGGTTTCGATTCAATAGTGAGAAGAATTTAGCGCAGGTGTAACGAAATCATATATATATATATATATATATATATATATATATATACAGAGAGAGAGAGAGAAAGAGAGTGAGAGAGAGAACGTGGACATATTGTATATACTGTATGTATTTATATATGCCCAAGACGCACCACTTTTGCTACAGCTGCAGTACATGTGATTCTCCTACGACCTTAATGGCTTACGTGACTCGTGGTCGTGATGATGTATGCATGTATACATAGATAGATAGACATACATAGATATGGTTAACAGAGAAACAGGCCCTCTCATTCTCTGTACCTTTCTCTCATTCTGTCTCCCCACTCTCCCGTTATATACATAATATATATATATATATAATATATATATATATATATATATATATATATATATATATATGTATGTATGTATGTGTATGTGTGTGTGTGTTTGTGCGTGAGAGGGAGAGGAGGGAGAATTGGGATCAAATGTAGATCAAATATTGATTGGAATCCAACAGAATGTTACGATAAGTAAAATTTATAAACGTTTCCTATTTCTTCCTTATCATTTATATATATATATATATATATATATATATATATATATATATATATATATATATATATATATATGTATGTATGTATGTGTGTATGTGTGTGTAAAAGGGGAATTTTATTAACTATTTAAAATTCATAAACGTTTCCTATTGTTCCTTATCCTATCATATAGATAGATAGATAGATAGATAGATAGATCTTTTAAGTGTTGTGCGTGGGTGTGAGTACGCGCGTGCGTGCGCACGTGTGTGTGTGTGTGTGTGTGTGTGTGTGATAAAAATAAAATATTATATGAATGAAACGTTAATCTACAGATAACTACAGATATGAACGTCCCTCTTCACTTTGTATCGGGCCACCTATATCGAAACATGTATTTTTCTTTGTTCTTTCTTTCTTTTCTTTCTTTCTTTTCTTTCTTTCTTTTCTTTCTTTCTTTCTTTCACTTTTTCTTTCCATTTAAAATACGTATGTTTATATACACGCACATACTTACATACATACATACAGACGGCAAGGAGAGAGAGAGAGAGAGATACAGAGTTGAATAAAATTGCAAAAACATGAAGAAACATTAAAGTAATAAGAAGGCAAACAAACGAAGAGAGAGAGAAATGGGTTATTAAAATTAAAAAGAAATTATTATTTTTTTACTAAGATTAAATTCGATTGATCAAGAGAGACTGAGAAAGAAGAAAGTGGTATGGTAAGTTTAGAATAGATGTTAAAAAAGATTTTTAAAAACAAACAATGGAGTCAAATATTTTAGAAGAAAATAGCAAGAATAAAAAACAGAAGGGAGGAAAGGAAGTAGAAAGAAAACCTACGTCACTTGCTATAATTAGAATGCAATTTTCTCGTCTGCGCGTGTGCACGGTTGTGCAATAGAACATGGTTTTCTTTTTTATCTCCTACTTCCTTTCTCTCTTCTTTTCTTTCTCTATTTCTTCCTTTCACTCTTCATTTCTTTCTCTTCCTTCTTTTTTCTCTTCTTTCCTTTCTCTCTTCCTTCCTTCTCTCTCTCTCTCTCTTCCTTCCTTTCTCCCTTTCTTCCTTTATCTCTTCCTTCCTTTCTTTCTACCTTCCTCTCTGTCTCTCTTCCTTTCTTTTATCATTTAATTCTCTCTTCCTTCCATTCTCTCTTCCTTCCATTCTCTCTTCCTTCCTTTCTCTCTACCTTTCTTACTCTTTTCCTTTCTTTATTTCATCATTCATTTCTCTCTTCCTTTTTCTCTTTTCCTTTTTCTCTCTTCATCCCTTTCTCGCTTCCTTCTTTTCGTTCTTTATTTATTTCTCTACGAACTTCCTTCTTTTATCTTCCTTCCTTCCTTCCTTCGTTTCTCGCTTAATTTATTACTATCTTCTTTCTTTCTTCTTTTGTTTTCTTCCTCCTTCTCTGCAAATTTCTTTCTCTTTCTCTTCATTATTTCTCTCTTGTTTACGTTTGCCCTTTTCGTTCCTTCTTTCCTACTTTCTCTCTTTCCTTCTTCATCACTTCTTTCCTTTTCCTTCATTTATGTCTCTCTCTCTCTCTCTTCGTTTCTCTCACCCTTCCTTTCTCTTTTCATTTCTCTCCACCCTTCCTTTCTCCCTTCCTTTCTCTTCTCATTTCTTTTTTCTCTTCATTCTTTTTCCACCCCCCTTCTTTTCTCTCCTGCTTTCTTTCGCTTGTAGTTGGGATCTATTCGTATGAGTAGACACCAGCTCTAATGCGTGTAAGAGTGAAAAGAATCGTGTAATGGAAGAACGAGGCAAACGGGAAAGCAGGAGAGAATGTACGTCGGCGCTCAGTGTTTTATTTGAGCGCTAGTTCCTGCACGCACCAACAGAGGGCATATGTTTTGTTCTAAATCGCTTCGCTTTACGCAGGGCTGCATAATTATTGGCATGTGTCCTTACAAAGAAATGTGTGTGTGTTCAACATGTGTTATCCATGAAAAAATATAAATAAATTATATTTGGTTGAATTATCTGCAATTTGTTTGTTAAATACTACACTAAGTATAACCATAACTACATAGCACATGCATATAGTGATTTACAAAGCGTGGCTTAGATGTGACACAAGCCCGAAGTTATGGATCACCCAATGAGGATCGAAGTCACTATCAGTCATAACTTATGTATCGAGAAAAGCTTGCTAACCATTAGACCACATCGAAGTGCCCTTTAATGATTTTTTAAAATTAGCTTTAATTTGTGGCATAAGGCCGATAGTGTGGAGCACCCAATGAGGATTGATCTA